>BSBH01000010.1:0-377500 GCA_026013035.2 Dothideomycetes sp. NU30 | reverse complement strand
GAGTAGAATGCGGCTTATTTATACAGTCGCTCCATAGCACTGAAGGCAAAGGATAACAGAAGACATCGTCAACTGGAACAATCTCAATCCAACGTGGAATAAGAAACCAGCCGTGAATTAGGTGTGTCATGAAGCGGCCGAGCGACAACTCCATTCTCACGTATCGATCTAGAGCGCTCTAGGTGTCGTGCAAGCCAGGGTACGCACGATTGATCTGCTGCAGATTGTTCCCAGGTTGCGCTAAGCGGTCCCCGATGGTTCTGTTCCATTCCCGTAGAGCGTTATGACACTCCTCGCGACGAAAGTTTTGGGCCAGCCATGGTCACGATAGATCTGTTGGACTTCCTGCACCAGGTTACAGACTCGTTAGCATAGAACATTACATAACCGAAAGAGGACACAAACGCACATCTGTTTCACAATTATACCAAAGCATCATGCCACTTTCTTTGACGTTGAAGGGATTTACCGTCCATTCCAAAGATTGGAAATCCTGTTCCCACAATGCGAAGAGCTTAGCCACAGGTAATGTTTCGGAATACCGCCAGATGTCTGGTGTTGTTTCTTGTTCAGGCACGCCTTTCTTTCGAGGCGCTTGTGGCTGGTAGTCAGTGATCGTCCCTATAAGATGAAGTCAGATAGATCGCACATGATAGAGAAGTGACTGCAGTGCTGACAAAAACCTTTCTCCGTGTCTAAAAGCAGCCAACTGCCATAGTGGTCTTCGTCCTCTTTCGTTAAGACTACTACGTGGGGCGGAAACTTCTTATTGCCGGCAGGCATAAACTGCCATCTTTCCTCCCTAGTAACCTTGCAATTCCCAATTGCCCTATAGTTAATTGTGACAGTGCTAAAGGCGATCTGTGTATTGTAGCCTTTTAAAGGTTCAATATATGGCAGATGGCGTAGAAACTCATAACCCTAAGCGAGTAAATCATAGGTGAAACTAGGCCACCCTTCTTCTGGTGGCTCCATGACGCAGTCAAACGGTATAGCACCTAGATCGTTGGCCAGGAAAGAGTAGCATCTACGAACAGCATCCACAGCGAACTTTTGGGAGTGTTTAGTGGCCATGGTTACTATGTATTTTTTGTTTAAGCGACCTGCTATACGAGTTGATGTGTACTTGCAATTCGGAGAAGAATATGTATCAATTTTGTCTGGCCCTCCTCTCCGGACCTTCCAGCGCTAGCTGTGTGAGATGGACGTTGGTGAGCGTGTCGTAGAGGGATGGAGGTTTGTAAGGGTGAAGCCACGCGCTGGTCTCCCTCCACCGCGTTAGCATGATCATTCCACTCTTGGCGAACGACGCTCCGCTGCCAATTTCCGGACAGAGCGACGAAGGACGGGAACGATACTAGTCGGGGACCAGGCTCTATGAATACGTAGTCATCTTCACACGGAACCCCTTCTCCTTTACTGCCATATGGATCTCGCAGGTCGTGGCGCTATACATCGAAATGAGCCTCTACCGGTACTTGATTCCTTTGCGTACAACGACTTTCTCAAGACTGTGAAGTGCCAAGCGGCGTTGATGCTGATTAGCTCCTCTGATTCTGATCATTCCTGATCCGTGACATTGGACATTGCGATTCAATCCTTATTTGTATATCCGTTTTCCCGGTCCTCTAGTGCACAGTGAATCACTATCCATACAAGGAAGTCTCGATAATAACAGACACGGCGGGGGGAGGGTTCGGATCTGTGGGGGAACCCTTACACAACAGTCTAGATCTCAACGGCGAGCTGAACATCCAAGCGTGAGCTGAACATGTATGGACCGCGTTGAAATCATCGGATGTGTCTCTATCGACGTCGAGCTGAAACTGACCAAGGTAGTCCAGAATGCGATACGCACGGATATCATAAGAATAGCTATGTTGCTGCTTTTTGTGGCAGGTAATCCATCCTTGTTTTCCATATACTTGGCGATTATTCACAGATCAACACCATGGTCAGCCATGAGGAACGATCACTGAAGGGCGAGTCCTTCCAAGACATTGAGGAGTTGACGTCAGGTTACGAATCCGAAAGCGATGACCTGCCTCTATTTGAGACAAAGTACCAAGATCAAACGATGCTGGAGCACGCCATGAATGCATTACAAGCAGTTCATTCGAGATGTAAGCCACTCTCCTACTAAGCAGGCGAAGGGACCTTACCTGACATCGCACTTGACAGTGACTGAACAGACAAGTTGGCGAGCAGGGCAGTCCTGTATGTCACGGTACAGGTTTGCCGCCTGCCTAGCACTAATAAGCGTACTGGGTCTGGTTTTCTTTGCAAGACTCACGTCCCACACTTCAGCAATCGCCTCATCTGATACACCTCTCACCTTGCCTCTTACGTACAACAGAATCCTCAGCGCATCCATGCTCTTCGGCTTCACGTCTCCAACATACAAGCGGGCCATTGAGACACATAAACGCCAGGCCCAGAGGTGGGGATATCAAACCGAGATCCTGGAGAGAGATGAAGGATGTGGCTTCTGGACCAAAATGATTTTCCTGCTGAATCTGGTTGGTCAAGAGTTACAGAAACCGAATGACACAAGGGCGGAATGGATCATGTTCGGCCACCATTTGTTTCCTCTTTTCACTGATTGTGCTGACGTATATACAGGTGGGCTGACGCAGATGCCCTTATCTTGAATCCGAACATTCCACTCTCCATCTTCTTACCGCCAGAGGACTTGTCGCACATTCATTTCATTGGAAACAAGGATTGGAACGGCCTCAACACTGGTGTCTTTTTCGTTCGCGTACACCCTTGGTCAGTCAGCATGTTCACATCCGCAATGTCCTTTCCCATCTGTCACAAGGACATTGATCTGGGAGGTAATGCGTCGCACCTTTGAACGCGAGAACGGCGGCAAGGATGACAAGGGCTGGAGGAGTGGCATTGTTTTCATGCCCCGCAAATGGTTCAACGCGTACGATCTCTTTCAGGACAAAATCGAGGAGAACGACTATTACAAGAAAACCATCAATACGACCCTCTCTTCGTACCCTGGTCTGGAACAGCCACACAGATTTGAGGGTAGTCGTGGTAGCATGGTGGCTCATTTCCCAGGTACCGAGAGTACCAAGCGTCAACATCTCATGGAAGACTGGTTGGATATGGTCGATGAAGAATGGTCCATGCAATATGGAAACTCGACAGATCCGAGTACCAATCCCGAGGAATTCGAGAAGATGACACAGCACTGGGATCGAAATGTTATAGCCAACAATAGTACCTCACTCTGGACTCTGCCTATCCACGAGGTTCCACTCTTGAATGAAACGACCGCTTTCTGGACCCGCTATCGCGAAGCCATGGCTCTTTCCTCGAAGCGACGACTTTAGGTGTACACGATATCAGTATCGTAAAATCAGCGCTAAATCTCAGGGTCGCTCTGGCAGACAATATGGATGAACCTGATGTGGTTGATGCGAAGGTGCAGCATCTAAAAGATCTGATGCAGACCAAGTTGCGCTAATCTGACCTGACTATTTATGATAATCCCTTCATGCGTACTCTTTTCTCAAACTCACTTCAAAATTCTTCATCAATCAGCCAATTCCGAACTTCCAAGCAGAATCTTCATTCTGTGTCATGCTATCTGAGCTTCGACGTACATTCAAGCTACAACGCCAATTCTGTCAAGATCAGGAGCATATGGCGACACGCTCGAAAAGCCTGAGATCGTAATCGTGTTGTCACCAGTAGTCTTGAACCCGGACAACCTGACCAAAAAGCCCTTCATAACGTCCTTGTCCCAGTTGTATCCAGTCAAGGGGAAAGTGACAGTTTGCGCTGCCGCTCCATTGACAGAAATACTCGCACCTCTGACATTACCATATCCTCCGCCAAAGGCGTAGCCAATCTCACAGTCAACAAAATCGAAGCGGACATCCTGTGTTGCTTGGCTAGTACGGATACCGCTAATGGTAAGAGTATTACCACTGCCGTTACCGACGTTGCCAACCTTCTTGCCGCCTGAACAGCCAGAGCAAGACGAGATCGCTGCACTGCCAGCGAGCTGACCAGCTTCAGCTTCGTAGTACCTCAGCGAAGGTGCGACGGGAGTGATCTTCTTGACGTTACTCAAACGTAGCGCAACCGAGCCGTGGCCATTCACAGTGGTAGAGTAGTCGTTTGCGTTTGTCACAGTCTTGCCGGTCCACAAATCTGTGACCGTCGCCGAAGATATGTTGAGAGCGGAGAAGTTGATACCGAGGCTGCGCTTGGTGTTCGTCAAGTCAACGAGGAGGACCGCTACGTCGCCGTTGGCAAGAGGACCAGCGAATTGATCGTTGTCGCCAGAAAAGCGCTGAGTCAAGACGACTGGCTTGCCTAGGGAGTCTTGATTGATCGCGATGAGGTCTTTGTTTTGGAGAATTGCTTTTGTAGAGCTTGACATGCCCTGGATTCTCGTGGAAATCATGAGTGGGCTCTTGAACATTGCCCAAATTGCAAAGTGGGAGGCTTGCTCATCAGTGGTCATTCCTCCTTGGCCAACCTCCAGCAGATCCATATCAGAGTAATGACCTGGTCCATTCAGACCCCTCAGATTGACGTTGATGGCCTCGTTGTAGATGCGCGAGACGCTTGCCCAGCCTTGAGTGATGTCGTCACTGACACGGAAAGAGGTCGAGATAGGTGGAGTCCATTCAGCAGGGCCTTGCAAACCACTAGGACTCTGGTAAGGTGTCCCCCATTGGCATGTAAGCATTCCCTTAATGCCAATCTGCTGAATGGCTGTTGAGAAAGCCCCAAAGCGAGATGGGAAATCAGTTCTCGGATCTTTTGGTGCATTTGAATTGGCCGTGATGTAGCAGTTGTCGACCTTCATGTATGCAACATTCCATCCCGCCAGCTGCAGTGCGTCTTGTTTCTCATGATTGAGAGAACCTGGTCTGGTCACGCCGGTGTCGCACGCGTACACACCTTGATCGGTGTACATGCCCCATTTCTGATACAACAGTTCAGCTGAGCATGGAATCATCTGGTATGATGGCCACTGACAAATCCTCTACTATTTGCGAGTTTGCTGAGCGGTAGTATGCCATCTGGGAAGGCACCAGCATCATAAGTGATAGACCCATTGGCTTGTCGCTGAGTGCCTTGCCACCCACAATCCAGTCCAAAGACGTTGTAACCCAACGCAGCGAAGCCGTTGTCTGCAAAAGCATTGATAGTGTCACGAATGTATGTCTGGTTGATGGTACATGCGGCAGGGTTGTAAGTATTGAATCCCATAGGTGGTGTACGACCAAAGCCATTGTCGAGAGCTGCGACTGGACTGAGTGATGCGCCCAAGGCAGTAAGAGAGGTGATCTTGAGGTACATCATGATGAAGCGTTGGCATGAAGAGAAGACAGAGGCAGGCAAATCCCTGATCTTATATCTTTGCGACCATTCCATCAGCGATGTCACCTTCCATCACGACTGTATGCTCTGGTAGCATTCGGTTCAATTCATGCTGATCGCTTGCAGATTTTCCATCTATGAGACTTCGGCTTAAGCAAGGATATATTGTATACCCGACCGTGTGGCTCTGCGCATTAATTCGGCACACTGCTATGCTTCGATTAGCACTTGTAACCCTTGCATGTGCATACCATTCGTGACGAAGCGTAGCTCATCTATTATTGGTGTTTACAAGGACTGGTCCAGAAGGAGAAACTTCAGTATGGAATAGATTGCTGCATCAAATTCTGCCTGATATCAAACAGAGTTCGAGGTGATCTACAGCAAACTGCGGGGACGACATGCCGTCCACCTGTAGATAGCAATTACTGGAGCTACGAACGACAAACAGCATGGACATAGCCACTTTACAACAATCGGCACAGAAAGACAGCCTCGATAGCCCGTTCTGAATAGAAGAGTCCCGTCTGAGTCGATACTCAGTCCCTTGACAGACTATAGACTGACGACAATGTTAGAGAAGAATTTGAAGTTGAGACGATGCAACGAATACCAGGCTTATAGCTCAGCCTCGATGTATCTTCGAGCCGGGCGAGCTTGTGCACTCCATCTCGTGGCTCGAAAGTCAATAACCAAGGAGTCTTGAGATTGCATAAAATTTCATGCAGTCGCCAAGTCTGGCCATAAGTCTCGACTGAGCCCTGGAAGGATTGCGGGTCTGACTCGCTAAGGCTGTCAATCTCATTAGCGCGGCGGCTAATTCAGGCCTCCCGTCATCTTGAACGTATATAGCGCTAGACATTCCTCCAGTATGTCTACGATCTTTTCACTCTGTTGCACGTGTGCTGGAAACTTGACTTCCGGAATCCCTCTTCGCGGATATGGCTCGTTGCGATATAGAAAATGGACGTCGCAAGGGTGGACTTGTACGCACTGGTATCAGAGGCATTTCCGGCGCAGTTGGATTGGCATCCGAAAGCATCAAAGCACGCAAAGCGTCAGACGACGGCACAGGAAGCACTCCAGTCGAGAACATGACAACATCTAGCCAGCCAACGCAGGAGCAAATACAATCTGAAGAAGATCTGGAGAATGAATGGAACCTCGACGATGCACAAGATGAAATCAACCCTCTGAACCAATTTCCCGAGGACTCGGCTCCTGAAGACACGTTTCTCCATCAACATGGCCCATCCGCCGGATCGAGAGCTACAAGAAGTTTGTCACTCCCGGTTGTGATTCCTCAAAGACGACCAAAAGATCGATCTCGAGGCTTCATCAGAGCTTATGCACCAATTTTGGAAGACGTCGGCATCGATCAGCCAAGTTGGCTCGCATTCCTCGATACGTTACAGAAGACCAGCACCGCTGATCCTTGGTTGAACGCTATCAATCTTGCCTCGATCGGGACAATGTTCATGCCGCACGTGATCGGGTTTGCCGTCTCATATGCTATTCAGCAAGCGACCAACATCGCTATTGAGATGCAGGCACGCCATAGGTAAAAATCACCTTTGCTCGTCTCGCTATTGAACCATTAAGGCTTAAGTATGATACAGAACAACCAGAGCTTTACGCAAACTGAATGAAGAGTTCTTCCAGCCTCGCGGGCTTTACTGCCTGATCATGACGTGGAACCCAGAATCCAAGAATCGAGTGGAGCAAGTGAATATAGATGAGACTATCGCAACACTTAACCGACAGGATAAAGGCCTCGCTGGTGTGCAAGGAAAATTCCGGTCATCAGATGGCACAACCTACGGCGAACTTGCCTTCCCAGAGGTGGCACCGCTTGTCTTCCCAACTCTGGACCAACTGGCTGCTCAGTCTGGTCCCGAGGCAGAGAAGAAGAAGAGTAACGTGGCCAAAGGCATGACATTTGTCGCGAACTACTGGGACAAAAGGGCTACTGCCGAATATGTAAGCTTCGAACCACCTGAGTTCGTCTCGCTCTTGCTGATCTGACCTTCTGTAGTCTATGCAAAACCCGGACAGTGTCTTAGCAAAGGTGCCGCAAGGCGAGTTCAACTCAAGATATGCAGATCCTAACCATGCTGCTGCCAGTGGATCTCTGATCTCTTTCGTCTCCGGAGGACGTCTGATCCCTGGGCCAAATTCACGAGGCTTGATCGGAGGAATATCCTCAGTAATTGGCCAAGCCATGCGAGGAGAAAAGCAAGGAGCGGAATGGGACCGATATGAAGCACAAGCTCGTCAGGATCAGGCTTCTCGCCTCTCTAAGTTGGGGAAGAAAGGTCTCGTGACTGCGCCGATCCGCCAATATAAGAAACTGTTGGCAAAAGTAAGTGGTCATCCCGAAACATCCGTCATACTAAATTAACATTGAGACAGAATGTTCTGTATCTTATGGTAGTGAACATGCCTACGGAAGAGGAGATGGCTCTAGCAAGAGAACATGTAGAAAGTGCATAAGAAGTGGTGGTGCTATTCTTCTGAGCAAAGACAGACTGCTGGATGTGCGACATGACGACCATTATAACGTTAAGCGAGCGTACACGCCTTGTAAACATGGTATTGCTCTCTAGCCAGTATAAGATAGTCTCGGTTCTACTGGTTTGTAGACTTGTTAATGACATTACAATTATATAAATTGAATCGCATTGACCTACATGAAATTAGATCGTCTGCCCGAGAAGCCTCATAACTCTGGTCACACTTAATTCTCTTTTGCATGTCTATACTCTGCTGTATAGCATCCTTGCCTCGATCTAGCAAGAAGGGCAGATTGCCGCCTCGCATGTAGATCATCTGATTAAATGAATCAGATGAATCTGGGAGTCAAAAGCTTTTCCCAGCATGATCCTCAGACTACCCCCATCATTTCCAACTCTTAGAACTCTTTGACTTTCTTCGACATTCCACTCGATCACTGCTAGAATTACTACTATACTGGCGCGTCGCAACTTGCGAGCTCACTGTTCCTCCCTGCCTACTAAGATCGGTAAGACTACTCCTGGTGCTGCTTACGACAACAGCAGCGATGATGACCCTGGCTTATCATGATTGCAGTTCATGATCGACAAGCTCCTTCATTACCTAGGCCTCGAGCGATGGTCGTACAGTCGGCTCCCTCAACAAGCATGATTGCTACTAGTAAATGCCGAGGATCATATGGGATATACCGAGACGTACAAAATGATATGACATTACATACAGCCAAGGCACTATGGTCGTTCATACAGCGGAGTTCCTAAGATTGTGCATATAGTCAAGGCACTATTCTTCCGATAAGAAATAACTCCACTATATCACGCAAGACCCCGCAGCTCCCTGTTTATATATGAAGCCTACTGCCATCCCAGTGATTTTTGGCTTGATCATCAGTTCATGTTCTCCGACTTCGACAGACTTGTTCCCAGAAGCGATGGCTCGGTACCTGCAACTTGCAGCAGCATTTGCTGTTTCCAGCGCTTTCGCATTGACTCCAGAGTGCGTTCTATCTACGGGACATTTGGACTCATTGAAGACGTGTATAGTCTAACGGACTGGCAGACTTCTTCTGAGTACGCCTCGTCGCAGCGAGACTAACCCGAGCCCTGATGGGTCGGTTGCACTTTTTACCTCCTCGCAATATTCTTTTGAGACAAAGTCAAGCAGCTCTAGCATTGACATCATCAACCTCAAGACGGGCGTTATCAGCGACTCTGGCTTCAATTCAACAGAGGTCAATGAGTTTGTCTGGCTTCCAGGCACCGAAACAGGTATTATATACATCAATGGAACAAACGAGAAGATCCCTGGCGGTGTCACACTATGGATTGGAGACATCAAGACTCCAAATGCTAGGTAAGCCTTCTCAGATCCTCTTCATTGCGATGTGACATGCTAACAAGTGTCAGCACCTTGGTTGCTTCTTTAGACGCTTCTTACACAGGTCTAAAGGTTGCCAAAAGTTCATCCGGCGACCTGCACTTCTTGGTCAACAGTTTGGCCTATCCTAATGGTACAGCAGTAAATCCGGAAACAGAGATAACTCCACCACACACTGGACGTCTCTATTCCGACATTTATGTCCGCCATTGGGACACTTGGCTTAACAAGAATCGCTATGCGGTTTTCGCAGGAACTCTCTCTGCTAACAATAGCTATGCACTTGCTGGCATAGGCATGCGCAACCTCAATCATGAGATTCGATTCACAAAAACACAGTCTGAGACACCTATTCAACCTTTTGGTGACTCGAGCGATTACGATATCAGTCCCGACGGTTCTATGTATGCTTTCGTCAGTAAAGCACCTCAATTGAACAAGGCCAATTACACAGCCAGCTATGCATATGTTGGGGTATTTGCCAGCTCTGATGTTGCAGTAGCTTTTAACGGTCCTGATTCTGAGGCATACAAAGCTGGTCATCGCGGTGCGTCCAGTCAGCCTTCATTCTCTGCGGACAGTTGCAAGCTTGCCTACATCCAACAAGATGGAGAATACTACGAGTCAGACAGGTCAATTCTGTACACTGTAGACGTCGCAGTCCAAGCAGGTGGTGTCGCTGTCAGCAGCTTGAAGAGCCTGAGTGCAGGTTTTGACCGCTCTGTCTCGGGACCCCTGAATTGGGCTGTTGACAGCAAGTCAGTCTATGCCACTGCCGCAGACTACGCTCGGGTGAAAATCTTCAATTTCCCTGTTACAGCCGACGAACACTTTGTGCCTGAACCCTTGACATCGAATACTTCGGTCAGTTCGTTCTCGGTTCTGCCTGACACTTCCCTCCTTGTGACAGCTACCGCTGTTTGAACACCAACAGAGTACTCCATTGTCTCCAACGGCATCAAGAAGACTTTATTCGATGCTTCCACGGCTGATGCAACTCTTTCTGGTCTCGGAGCTCACACCGTCTCCGAAATCTTCTTCAATGGCTCCAATCCAGCTCTTGATCAACAACTGCATGCCATGGTCATCAAACCAACAAACTACGTTAGCAACAAAACTTATCCTCTAGCCTTCATCATCCACGGCGGTCCTCAAGGCTACACCGGTAATGAGTGGTCGAACCGCTGGAATACGCAGACATGGGCTGACCAAGGTTACATCGTCGTCGCACCCAACCCCACAGGGTCCACTAGCTTTGGGCAATACCTCACCGACTCCATCCAGGGACAATGGGGTGGCTGGCCATACGAAGATCTTGTCAACGCTTGGAAATACATTGATGAGAATCTTGACTACATTGACACTAAGAACGGCATCGCAGCAGGTGCATCCTATGGAGGATACATGACAAATTGGATCCAGTCAAACGACCTAGGCAGGAAGTTCAAGTGCCTCGTTACTCATGACGGCATTTCCAATACCGAGGGCGCCTGGGGTACTGAAGAACTCTGGTTCATCCGCCACGATTACAACGGTTCAATCTGGGAGTCCGATGCTTATAGGAAATGGAACCCACAAAATCACATTGCCAACTGGTCCACACCTCAGTTTGTCGTTCACAATTCACTTGATTACCGTCTACCAGAGTCTGACGGTCTATCACTTTTCAACATCCTCCAGGCTCGCGGTGTTCCCTCGCGGTTTTTGAACTTCCCGGATGAGAATCATTGGGTTCTCAAGCAACAGAACAGCCTGTTCTGGCACAACGAGATCTTCAACTGGATCGATCATTACTCAAAGGGCGAGCCATTAGATGATGTGCCAATCGGCAATTGAGGTTGATCTGTAGAGGGCTGCGAATGAGTTACACATAGTTCAGTCCTGATGTGAAGATGTCTGTTCGTACTACTGAATACAAGGGGGAAGAGGGAAGACAACGAACATTTCAATTCCATAATGTATAGCTTGACCGTTTCTTCCGTACCGTAAGTGAAAACTCAACACGATGGTGACGATCCGCTTGAACCTTTTGAATATGTCGTCACTCATCCTTTGCCAAGTAAACAAAGTCGTGGTGAACCCGACTTTGTCTTCACTTGCTCCGCTTTCCTGGTCAACGCACAACAACAACAATATAGCGATGAGATCCCATCCTGCAACTTCACAAGGCCTCACACCTACGAAAGCTCATTCCACGACAAAGTCTTCTCGACGTGGTCTCATGACTTTCACAGCTTTCTACATCAACATCCCACTGGCCATAATTTGTTGGACGACGACATTACTGCTCGAAAATGGCACAGAAGTTCCAGCTAGCCTCCAACTGTTTGCGATGCCTACAGTTAGTGTTGCAACAGCTTACTTCATGGTGTCCATGTTCGTTCTGCCGGTCGTGGCCGCTTGGTTTGATTCATGGAACCCACATTGACTTCGGCTGTTTATGAAATTCAATTGTTTGGCTTGCTTCATAGGCATCGAGCTGAGTATAGGGAAAGACCTTGGCTACCCAAGGCTCCTGTGATTCTTGCGAGTTTGAGTTGTAGTCGATTGCTTTGGTTGTGAGATTGACCTACTGTCGCGAGATCAATCATCCTGCCACCACGGATGCGCCAATACCTGTTCAATCGTGGCTCTAGCCGTAGGATCCAACCTAGTCATATGACAAATCGCATCCTGAGCCACCAGACCAAGCTCCTCGCTTCAGTAAAGAAATCTGCGTTCGGGTTGACTCTCGACTGTTGCGTCCGCAATGTTAGAGATGTCTTTCAGGAGTGCGCGGCCAGCTTCATCGTCAACACGCTTGTAAAGTGCCTCTGGGACGGGTCCGAAGTAGGTGAAATGGCGGCTCAACACCTCTTGCTCTGGTGTAATACCATAACGAACCAGGTCCTGGTAATTGTTTAGAAGCAATAGTTCCCCGCCTCCCATGGCGTATATACACTGCAGTCGACGGTCAGAGATTCTTACAACTCAACATCGACTTACTACGACGCCCAACGAATATATGTCTAAAGCCTTGGTCACGCCCACTGCCGCTTGGCCTTCAGGACTTCGCCACATAGCGTTGCCAACTGGACGACGAGTCCGAACTGCGTTTTCATGCTCCAGATGGTAGAAAATATCGAAGTCGCTTAGAACAACATCACTGATTTCTGGAGTTTCCTCGCCAGTCCAATTGACCAGAATATTGTCAGGTTTGATATCTAAATGAGACATTTTCAGCTAGGATATTTGAGGCTACATGATTAAAATCTTAGTATGCCAATGTGAATCCAGTTTTTGCTATGCAGCTCTTGTATAGCTTCTGCAGTGTGGCGCAAGATCTTCTTTCGTTGCGTATCTGGCAATTCAGGGTTGTTCTTGATCAAATTGAGTAGGGCAGAATCAAGATAAGGGTATATGAGAATGTCTTCAGCCTCGTTGCAATCAATGTGTATCCGGAGCCGACGAGAGCACGCGAACGTGGCTGCGAGATGCATGGATAAATCATAGGTTGATCGAATAACGCGCTTCACAACGAAACAACTGCTACCGGACCTAGATGGATGCATATTAGTATGGTCGATCCAAGGCGTGTAAGCACCATCGTCAGGTCGTACTGCGCTTTGAAGATGCTGAACGTATGGTCTGCACGATTGTGCTGAAGTATGTTTCCTCGAATATACACGCGACCAGAGTCACCGACCACGGGTGATATCAGTCTGATGCCTGTGCGGCAGCTGAGCCGAGCTTGAACGAGCTTAACAAACAGCATTCTGGCGAAGATATTACCATGTTTCGATACCCTGGAGTAGTGGATGTAGGTTCGATGGTTTTCATGCAGTTATATCTCTGAGAAGTGACAGCGAGTTGCCAAACCAGCATCCGCCATCTGCACCAATTTCAGTACCAATCTGATGGATTTATATCTTTAGCCAAGATGTTGATCAAGAACTAGGGAAAATTAGCTGTTCATAAATTGATCTGGTACAACGTAGGCGATGATTATGCTTAGATAGAGCTTCGAGCATAGTCTAGTAAATATTGACAACACCTATGAATATCCTCTCGATGTTTGAGCGTTCACGGATTGGAATAGTAAGAAGACGCTCATGCCTCATCTAGCTCTCATTCTATGTCCATACCAGACCTCTCAAGAAACCAAACATCAGTTCCATCGACATCCTCTTAATGCGGATCCACCGAAGCCACCATAGTCTCATTCCTTCTCTCATACTGACTCGGTACAGTCATATGTCCAGCGGCAACCTGAACGCCACCTTTACTCGTAACAGTAGCGACCTGGCGACCACAGTGACTACACGTATGCTTCGTATCCTTGCACTCATCCATCAAGCAAGGGATACAGCAAAGACAACCGGTCAGAAAGCAGAGGATCGCACCCCACATGTAAGCTCGGTCTCCGGATTTCTTGATCGTTCTGGTCATGACGGGTGCTTTGCAGATTGGACAGTCGACTTTTGCTGGTCTGTCTGAGAGGAGTTCGGGAGGTGTGACGTGTTCTGGTCCTGGCGCCATTTGTTCTGGCCAGGGTGCGGCGGTCTTGGTCGTGTATTGAGGCGGTACGCTCATTTTGATCTTTGCGAATGTTGAATCGACTTGACTCGGAAGGAGTGTAGCTATGCAAGGCTTTGATAGATTATTGCGACCTGCAGTGTTGAGGACTGGTTGTAGATCGAGATGTTGGTCCGCACCGCCAAGAAGTGGTATGAGGGAATCTAAGAGTATCCTTTGGTTTAGAGTAAGGGTGTTTGTGATGACAGAGAAAAATCAGCTGTAAGATATTTCCAAGGCTGATCTCCCTGGGTTCCAAAGCATATTATATATATGATCAATTGCAAGTTAAGGCACAGAAAAAGTAAAATTATCTAATAGAGCAAGGCTGAAGCCTGAAGCGTGTTCCTGCAGGATTGTTCTACTCAGCCATGTTAGTTGCATTCCTTCGGGCGATCCTTCCGCGGGCCTGATACTTGACGTAAATAGAGAATGCCCAGCAGCTTGGCGTACTGATTTAATTTGGCGATGTGAGTGAGTGTATTTGTATCAGCTCTGTATTCTTCTCGATGTTGCTGCTCGAAAATGTGAACCATGTGCTTAGACAAAATTCAGTATGGATACAGGCGGTCTTGATCGCTCAATAAGCCAGCATCAGGTCTGATCTTAGGATTGATGAAAAGCGAGACGAGATTATCTAAGGCGCCTGCTGATTCCGAAAAGTCACGAAGAACGTTGTGCAGATCCGAGGTAGCGTGGTCGTACTGAACAAACAAGGAGAACATTTCCAACTACTGAAACTTGGAAGTTGGAAGCACATGACAGATGCATCATGGAACTCCCTCTTGAAGTTTGGCCTCGATCTTTTGACATTCTATCTCTACAAAGAGTCAGTCCGTCGACTCTCTGATGCTTAAAAAACATATATATATCAAGATGCTGTCCAATCTCGGCATCGAGTCAGTTAGCAAGAACATCGCTTTTCGTACCTTGGTCGCCTGAACTATTGCTGTGCCGAGTCATGTCATTGGCAAGCCTTAAAGTCTGGACTTTGCCTTGGTCACATCCTCTTCTCTTCCGACCAGATTTGGATGTTGTGCCTTAACAGGTCTTGTAACAGCATAGAAAGCCATTCCGCTTGATTTTGTCGAGAACTGAATCCCTCATCAGCAACCTAGCTGAACATCCGCGAGAAAGTACATGGCTTACCTGAACCTTTGAACCAACATAGAAGAAAGCAAAGTCTCCGGGTACCAGATGATGTGTGACTCCAGTCGCTTCGTCGAGAATATCAATTTGTCCGCTGATCACATATTTCGTTTCCTCGCAAGCATAATGGAGTGGTGCAGGAGGACCCTTTTCGATCTTGTAGAAACCGGAGGTCAGGTATGATGGAGTGTCTTTTGTTTGTGTACGAATTCTGCAGGTTGACATGGTTAGCAACGACGGGCCATTGAAAGGTTCAAGATGATGGCGCGTTGGAGGAAACAAAAAGAAAGAAAAGAGATGAAGAAAGAACCAGAGAATGGAAGGAAATCCATTTGAGCTTGATTGATTTCCTAGGAAATTAGACATACGAGTGGAAATCTGCGACCGTGGCATTTGCTCCTTCTGGCAGAGGGATAAACTCATGGCCGGCGCCTTTGATGATTGTGAGAGGGACTAGATCATGTGACACTTTTTCGCATCACCATCAGTAAGACTCTCTGACACGACGACATTGGGACTCACTTTTGACAGATTCTTTGAAGCAGGATTGAAGCAGAAGGGAAGCCATCAGGTAAGGTTGTTCTTATTATATATGGATCTTGCGAGTATCACAGTGGAAGTAAATTCCGCTTGCGATGGTGAATCTGGGGACAGCATGTCCCAATATGGTATCAGCTTCCATGTATGTTTGTCAATGTCTACCGAGTATCAAGAATCTATATCTTCTCCATGAGAGAGACGGAGGTAAAAGGAGTAGTCTCTTGATATTCGAACGGTCTTTAGCAGTAAGGAATCTATCGTAGCTGGGTCTGTATTTGCGGGATAGAGGTAAAAGTCGTACCATCAAGAAGGTTGTGTTCAACCGATCACAGTGCACAACATTGATGCATTCCATGATGACCTGCAAGCTGAAACGATCGCCTTTCAGGGATTGGAGGTATTCGACTTTGAGCCATCTCGTCATCGTGATAGATACATATCCGGTGATTAGCAGAACTCTCAAGTTGAAGACAAGGTCGCTCGGAAAGCAAAGGTAGTTTTTTTACCTCCGCAAAGTCCGTGGACAGTTTCAACAACTTCAGCCAGCGAAAACGATTCTCCTTCCATATCTCACCGCTTGAAACGTCGAAGAAATTCTGAGGCAAACATGACCGGGCTTGACAAGAATCATACAAAAAAGTCCAGGAGCAAAACCAGATCAAAGAGTGACACCACAAGAGAGTTCAAAGGTTGTTGTCCATGTCATGTTGAGATAAGTATACAGAGAGAGAAAAAAAAGCATATGCCTTGACCAGTACTCCAAATAATGCTGCCGTCCATTTACCGCCCCCCGTGGTATCATGCTATTAGTCAAACAAATATTCCCCGACCAATGAAAATGTTGTAAAGAGATGTTGGCATGGCGTTGGCGTGTCATGGTTAGTATTCGTCCATCTCATCGCCTGTGAAGGTAGAGGGCGATCTGGAGCCGGACACGTCGAGGAAAGGATGTTCGAGAGCCTCATCAGCGGTGATGCGCTTGTTTGGGTCTAGCTCAAGACATTGGCTCATGAACTCGAGTGCCTCGTGCTCCTCCTCGGTAAGTGGTGCATTGCCCTTCTTGCGTTCAGTACACCACAGCAGGATCTTTTCCCAGCTGTGGCCGTTCTCGCTGACGGTGGGGATGTTGGTCTGGAGAACCTGACCATGCAAAAGAGCAACTTCGTTCATACGACGCTTGCCAAAGATGCTGCAGAGTTCGATGAAAGCGTCGATGTCGTCGGCAGAGTGGAAGAAGGGAAAGCGACGGCTGAGCAAAGTCAGGAGAATGATGCCACAGCTCCAGACATCAATGAGGACAGATTGTGAGGTGCACTTGAGAAGGACCTCAGGAGCACGGAAGCCTCGTGTTCCGGCGCGATTTGCTCTGCGAGAGTTGCGTGAGTCTTCCTTGGGGTAGGCAGGGGTTGGCATGGTCGTTCCAGCATCGCGATACTGAGAACGGACCGTGTTGTACAATGAGTGTTGGACGCGGTATCGACGGTCGTCGGGTGCATGTTGACAGTTGCAGTGATGCCAGTCTGTGCCTTCTCTTTCAGCCAGACCAAAGTCTACCAGGACACCACGTTGGGTTGTGGGAGAGTAGAGGAAGTTTGTGGGTTTGATGTCGCGATGGATGATCTGGTGGTCGTGGACGGCTCGGACGGCAGTGAAGAGTTGACGGAAGTAGATTCTCATGTCGGGGACGGTAAAGTCGCGGAAATAGTCGCGGAAGTCGCGGTGTTGGAAGTAGGGAAGGATGGCGACGACTTGATCTTGGTGACGGAAGGCGGTAATGAGGGGGCAGACATTGTCCGAGTCTCGCAGATCGTGCAGCAGATCGAGTTCGTTGAAGATGCGCATGGGGGACGAAGTGACATAGATCTTCTTGATGGCGACAAAGCGAGCCTTGGGCCGGTTGCTGGACTTTTGAGGTGGTGGAGAGAAAGTCGACGTGCCATCTCTTTCTTCGACGTTCCAGTCGTTCTGGTAGCGGGTGTAAAGAAGATCCTCGGCCTTGTAGACGGTAGAGAAGGTGCCTATGGAGCTTGGTTAGTGGAAAGGTCATGGTGGTCACGAGAGAGAGAGACAGTAACTCACCCTCTCCGATGCGGTTGATCAGACGATAGCGTTTGTTGATGTCCTTGAACGACTGCTCGAAGCGGAGGATGTCGTCCTGCACTGACGGCTCGACCTCTTCTTCACTGTCCTCGTCATCGTGCGTTGCGCCGCTCTCGTCCACGACATCTCTGCTTTCGTCCATGGCGTCCTCTGTCTCGTCCTCGCTGGGAACATCAAAGGCGGCGTCATTGTTGTTGCCGTCATGGCGGACGGGCACCGCTTCCAAGACGCTTCTTCCTGTCCGTACACTTGCCATGGCCGATACTGTCTGTCAAACAATCAGAGTGAAAGTCAAGTCAAGAAGGTAATCATCTCTTTGATCATCAACAATGCCGATTTGATTTGACTTCAGGATTTATGCATTGTTGTTGTTGATGGATTGCTCTCTTGCACAAACCCCGAATTTGTTAGGTCATAACCAAACGCTCCTTCCCTCTTTCCCCTCGACGCGAAACTTGGACTTTTCGGCGAGGGGCACGCGCCAATCACGCCTCCACTAAACCGGTCTAGGCAAGACGTCAACAATGCCAGGCCTTCTCCGCAAAACATGCGTCCACCGAAACACAACAAGGCAGTCGGTCGCTTCTTCAACTTTTATTCGACACCGACAGCGAAATTCTATCGACCCCGACACTGCAGCGCATCGCCAGTCACTTGTCAACGACATCTGGCGCAGTCGCGCGCACCTTCCCCACCATGGAGTCCCTCTCCGATTTTGACATCAACGATGCCCTCAAGGCTTACCAAATCGAGCCTCTGGAAGTCCAAACACCTGAAGCCCATGCCGATCTACTTGAATGCGAAAACGACCCCGAGTCTTTGACACCCGCCCTCGTCAATAGCATCCTGAATCCGATTGTCGACTCCATCACAGAAAACCCCGAGGCCATCGCTCGCCAGTCGAATTTCGATTCACTGCAGTTTCTTCTCAAGTGCGCCTCAAAAGACCCGGACTCTACCGCCCTCGCATATGTGCCTGGCTCTGACCCTTCCCTCTCATCTAGGCAATCTCTTGTTATCCCTCCTGCTTCTCTCTCCAAGCTGCTCGATCTGATCGTCTCCGGTCTCTCCGCCGAGGCCGATGCCGTCAACAATGACCTCGACTCTGACGAACAGGACACTGTCCAGCAACACAAGCAACTCCTCGAGATGTTCGCTTTTCTCCTGCAATGGTGCTTCGCTGGCGTCGAAGCCCGAGTCGCCTCGGACAAGTCTGCTGCGCCCGCCGCTCGTGGCAGAGGAGGCAAGGCTGCCACAAAGACAAAAGGCGCCGCCGCCAAAGACGCTCCATGGGACCCTTCACCGCACATTCTCTCGGCACTCAACACCATGGCCAAAGTCATGAAGCTGAAACTCGGCCGCATCTTTGTCACCACTGCCGAGAGGGACACTTTCATCAGTCTGTTTACCAGGCCTGTCTATCTTATGATGGAAGACGAAGCAAGAGTCAAGAATAGCGCCATCAAGATGCATTCTTTCAGAGTTTTGTGTATTGCTGTCAAGCATCACGGCCATGCTTCTGGTAAGTCTGATCGTCTATAACCCAGGTCCAACGCTAATCATCGCAGGCGCACAAACGTCAATCATCCAGAGCTTGTTGTACTTCGAGCACCTCTCAGAGCCCATGGCCGAACTCTTGAACATCCTCGCAGAACAATACGACTATCCTCAACTTGCCGAAGAAGTCCTCCGTGAGCTCAGCAACAAGGAGTTTAGTAGCAGCGATCTCAAGGGCCCCAAGTCTGTCTCGACCTTCATCACAAAACTCTCCGAACTTGCGCCCCGTCAGGTCATCAAGCAGGTCATGCTTCTTGCCAAACTCCTCGACAGCGAGTCTTATACCCTCCGCTGCTCCATCATCGAGGTTTGCGGCAACCTGATTGCCATGTTGAGCAAGCAAGAAGGCGAGGAGAGGAGTGAGAACCACAAGGGCCAGATTAACGCCTTCTTTGAAGTCCTTGAGGAGCGTTTCCTCGACATCAATCCATACTGCAGAACCCGTGCCATCCAAGTGTACATGAAGCTTTGTGACCTCGAAACAAAGTATCCCAAGCGCAGACAAACGGCCGCTGATCTTGCCGCAAGAAGTCTTGAAGACAAGAGCAGCAACGTCAGAAGGAATGCCATCAAGTTGCTTGGCAAGCTCATTTCCACACATCCATTTGCAGTTCTCCACGGTGGTCAACTCTCCTTCTCGGAATGGAACGGCAGACTGGAAGTCTGTGAGGCTGAACTCGACGCTTTGAAACCGCCTCAGGATGCGACTGGACTTGTTGAACAACAGGAACCCACAGTGGACGAGGAGCTCCTGGACGATGCGACGCAAGCCTCGCCAGTCAAGGAGAAGGCCCCCATGACCGAAGAACAGAGACAAGCCGCCTTCGAAAAGGCTGCAGCAGAGGCCGCCACGTCAGAAATGGTCAACAAACTGACCTTGACCCGCCGATACTACATTGAGGCTCTCAAATTCATTCAAGTCATCCACGATGCATCACCTATCATTACTCAATTGCTCGGGTCCAAAAACAAGTCGGAGATCATCGAAGCCATGGACTTTTTCGTCATGGCAGATGCTTACAAGATTGAAACTGCCCGTTCAGGCATCCGACGAATGCTGCGCCTTATCTGGACCAAGGGCAACAGTGACGAAGGCAAGGGAGTCCAGACCCATCTCATAGAATGTTACAAGGGTCTATTCTTTGAAGCTCCCAGCGGTCTCTCGTCCAACGATACAGCCAATTACATTGCCAGGAACATGATCAGTCTGACCTTTGGCGCCACGGCTGCAGAATTGACAAGCTTGGAGCAGCTTTTGTGCACCATGATGCAAGCAGACTTTGTCAGCGATCTGGTTGTACAGAAGTTGTGGCAGGTCTATGGCGTGCAGCGTAAGGAGATCTCAAAGAGCCAGCGACGGGGCGCAATCATTGTTCTCGGTATGCTTGCCTTGGCTGATCCAGAAATCATCGTCAAAGAGATGGAAGTCTGTCTTCGCATTGGTCTTGGTGCACACGGAAGAGCAGATCTCGTCTTGGCCAAATTTACATGCATTGCTCTCATGAGGATGAACAATTCAAAACACACCAAGGGCATCCAAGCAGCACCTACCTCGACCAGACTTTCCAACGACCACGCTGTATTGCAAAAGCTTGCTGCCATGGCTGACGTCAAGTCTTCGAGCAAGGAATGGTATGGTTTGGCAGAACAAGTCATTGGCGCCATCTATGCTCTTTCGAAGCATCCAGACGAGTTGGCATCACAGATCCTTCGCTACAAGACAAAGAAGGCGTTCTCACCTGCTGTAGCACCAGTCAAGTCTGAGCCTGTCGAAGATGACGTAGATGTCGAGATGAGTGGCATGGATGACGAGCCCATGGAGGACGCCCCTGAGCCTGAGGCTGAAGCTGATGCAGTTGAGGAGCCCCTCAAAACGGAAGATCCTGCTCTAGCACTATCTCAGCTGCTCTTCACCGTCGGCCACATGGCAATCAAGCAGATTGTGCATCTCGAGTTGTGCGAGCTGGATTTTAAGCGCAGGAAGCTGGAAAAGGAAAAGATTGTGCCAGATTCTGTGTCTCCTGTCAAGAAAGGCAAAGGCGCAAAGGCAAAGGACGCGGCAGCAAAGAAAGAGGAAGAAGAGCAAGACGAACTCGATCTGATTGCGGGTACAACCGAAGACGACTTTACCGAGGCCATTGCTCATATCCGTGAGCGTGAGCTGCTATACGGCTCGCAATCCCTGCTCTCTAGCTTCGGTCCTATGGTGCGAGAGATTTGCATGAACAACACTTCGTACCCAAGCGAGGAACTCCAAGCTCAGGCAGCTCTGTGTCTGGCCAAGCTGATGTGCGTCAGCTCCGAGTACTGCGAGCAGAATCTGGGACTGCTCATCACCATCCTTGAGAGGAGTCCTGATGCGACCATCCGCAATAACTTGGTCATTGCTCTCGGTGACATGGCGGTGTGCTTCAACCACCTGATTGATGAGAACACGGATTACCTGTACCGACGCCTGTCTGATCGATCATTGCCTGTCAAGCGCACCTGCTTGATGACTCTGACATTCCTGATCTTGGCTGGGCAGGTCAAGGTCAAAGGACAGCTGGGTGAGATGGCCAAGTGTGTCGAGGACGGGGATGATCGTATTCGTGACATGTCGCGCATGTTCTTCAGCGAGCTGGCAGGCAAAGACAATGCAGTGTACAACCACTTTGTCGATATGTTCAGCTTGCTCTCAAACGATGAGGAGCTCGAAGAGGATCAATTCCGCAGGATCATCAAATTCCTGTCTGGCTTTATCGAAAAGGACAAGCACGCAAGACAATTGGCAAACAAGTTGGCAGCAAGATTGCCTAGAGCGGAGAATGAGCGAGCATGGAACGATGTGGCATACGCTCTTGGACTTCTTCAACACAAGGATGATGAAATTAACAAGGTGGTTGGTGAAGGCTACAAGGTGGTTCAAGCTACTGCTTGAGTGGTGGATTGAGGCGAATGGTGTTTCTGGAGGAGGACTGTTTATTTGTACAGGTTGTGCTTTCTGTTGGATACCCAGTGAATGTGATTCGAGTCTACCTTTCCTCATCTAGATGATTGCACAAGAGCAATGTGGTAATGCCCAGTGACATCTCAAGGTGCTACATAACGTAATCACAAGTCGATGGTTGGTGGAAGAAGAAGTTGCAGATTATTATTGTCAAGGGCGTCGGCAGGAAACGGGCGGGGGATCCGTGTTTGTCGGGCTTGGCATGTGTCGGAGGTGATTGCAGCTTCCTTTCGCCGGTTGTTCAACGACGACCAAAAGGATATCAAAAGCCTCATTTGGCAAGAACCCATTCACTTTAGGTACTCTACCTACGCCAATCCTCTCGTTTCCCCGACTTTTTCTCCTCTCTCTTTTTCCCTCTCTCTGGTCGTCGTCTGTCGCCGCCATGTTCAAGCACATGATCCCTCGCGCCTCGCGCCCGCTGCTCCGTTCAGCAAACAACACTTTCCGCGCCTCGCCCTCTACTCTCTACCTCGTCGACCGAGTACAATCACGAAGGGGCTACGCCACCGAGACTGGTATGCCATGAAATGAGAAACAGAACAACGGTGGAAGACAGAACAAGGATGCTGACTGTTTTGGCACAGAGGAGAAGGACTTGGTCATCATCGGTGGCGGTGTTGCCGGTTATGTCGCCGCCATCAAGGCCGGTCAAGAAGGCCTGAAGGTGTGTACAATGCAATACAATCCAATACAATACGAACAGCAAGAAGATGGAACTCAAGACTGACCACCCACAGGTCGCATGTATCGAGAAGCGCGGGAGCCTCGGCGGTACCTGCTTGAACGTCGGTTGCATTCCCTCAAAGTCTCTGCTCAACAACTCGCATCTCTACCACCAGATCCTCCACGACACCAAGAACCGCGGTATCGAAGTCGGCGATGTCAAGCTCAACCTCGCCCAGATGATGAAGGCCAAGGAGACATCCGTCAACGGCCTGACCAAGGGTATCGAGTTCCTCTTCAAGAAGAACAACGTCGAGTACATCAAGGGTACCGGTGCCTTTGTCGACGAGCACACTGTCGCCGTCAACCTCGTCGAGGGCGGCGAGACCAGCGTCTGCGGCAAGAACATCCTCATCGCCACCGGATCCGAGGCCACTCCTTTCCCCGGCCTCAACATTGACGAGAAGAAGGTCATCACCTCGACTGGTGCCATTGCTCTGGAGCAGGTCCCCAAGAAGATGGTTGTCATTGGTGGTGGTATCATTGGTCTTGAGATGGCCTCTGTCTGGTCTCGTCTCGGTGCTGAGGTCACCGTTGTCGAGTACCTCGGCCAGATCGGTGGTCCCGGTATGGACGCCGAGATCTCCAAGAACATTCAAAAGACTCTCGGCAAGCAGGGCATCAAGTTCAAGCTCAACACAAAGGTTGTCGAGGGTGACGACAGCGCTGCCGATGTCAAGATCAAGGTCGAGGCTGCCAAGGGTGGCAAGGAGGAGACTGTGAGTTGCTTGATCAAATCTCTACTGCAACAAACACAAACTGACAAGACACGACACAGCTCGACGCCGACGTCGTTCTGGTCGCCATCGGCCGTCGCCCCTACACCGCCGGTCTCGGTCTTGAGAACGTCGGTCTCGAAACCGACAACCGTGGTCGCATTGTCATCGACCAAGAATACCGCACCAAGGTCCCCCACATCCGTGTCATTGGTGACTGCACATTCGGCCCCATGCTTGCCCACAAGGCCGAGGAGGAGGCCGTCGCCGCCATTGAGTTCATCACAAAGAACTACGGCCACGTCAACTACGGCGCCATTCCTTCCGTCATGTACACTCACCCCGAAGTCGCCTGGGTCGGCCAGAACGAGGCCGAGCTCAAGGAGGCTGGTGTCAAGTACAAGGTCGGCTCTTTCCCCTTCAGCGCCAACTCTCGCGCAAAGACCAACCTCGACTCTGACGGCATGGTCAAGTTCTTGGCTGATGCCGAGACTGACCGCATCTTGGGTATCCACATTGTTGGCCCCAACGCTGGTGAGATGATTGCCGAGGGTGTCTTGGCTCTTGAGTACGGTGCTTCCTCCGAGGACGTGGCCAGAACCTCGCACGCTCACCCTACCCTTGCCGAGGCTTTCAAGGAGGCTGCCATGGCTACCTACAGCAAGGCCATCCACTACTAAGCCCTGTCAATCTATTGGTGGCACGCGGAGTTGAGGAGACTACAAAAGGGACGAACGGACATGTCAGAGAGAGCATTGTTGCAGATCTTTCCTATCATCTGATTAATTGCAACAACATCTTTTCTTTTTTGTGATCCGTTTCGTCTCTTGTTTTTGCATCTTTGGTTTTCTATCTTGTGTATAAGTCGGCTTTTTCTATCAGGAGTCGTGTGTAAAAATACCAATTTGAGGTTTTCTCTGTTTTCCAAGCTTCTTTTCTTCCAGAGTTGTTAGAAAACGCAATCCTTCCTTCATCTCCGACCACAGGTCACTGTTTGCAAGGACGAGAAGAGCCAGGTGACGTGTTCCACTGGTGTGCCGGAAGCAAGCCTGAGGCCTCGTTATTGGACATCTGAAGCTTCATTCACCTGCAAACTAGCATTAGGGACATTGAGTACTCAAGGAAGCAGTGAACCCTAGAGAACACATGTAATTTCTGAGACAGCAGGCAGAGATAACTTCCACCTTTCCTGATTTTTCAAGCAGTCAAAGATGAATATTCACTGTTGTTGGTAAAAGAATATCTAGAACAGTTCCTTCGAGTGTGGGAATCACCACTGTTCTCGATGCATTGGTACAACAGCTTTCACAAAGACCGATGCCTAGGTGATCTTATGGCTGTGTCGGCGTGTTCACTTCTATGCGTATGCCGAGAAGAGTCTCGGCGTGAGAGACACTGTATAGTCGTTGCTTCTTCGTCTCTGTTTCTTCTTCTCCTCTTCTTCACCACTTTCACTATCACTCAGTACGTGCAGCACAAGAACAAACTTCCGCTGAACGAGATATTCTTTCTTCTTACCTGTGTGGTTCAAGCAACAGGTAAGTACTCCAGTGGTGGTTGGGATAGAGGGAGTGCGGTAAAGAGATTGAGGACTAACGTAGGTGACTAGCCTGCCAAAAGATCTTAGCCCATCAACCTCATCTCCCCTTTGGAGACGTCCTCATCAGGTACTGTGGTGAGTCTCAGAGATGCTCACCTTTCACGTACGTGCTCAAGAGATGCTGATGGTATCCACAGAGTCAACTTCTAAGGGTATCTCACCAAGAAGGATTATCATTCCACCAGAGATATAGCACACCAGCATTACCGTCTCGCAAAAGGAAGCGTAAGATAGCAAGAAAAGAGGTAAGTACACGCTACGTCTGGCCTTCTTGCCGCATACTCGAACAACATCTAATCTTTCACCGATCAAAGACATAGCCAAACAAACAACTCCATCCAACGCCCACCAAAAAAAAAAAAGTCAAAATATGCCATCTTCAAGCACCCACAACACCGCCTCTGAGATCCTACTCGTTAGAATCTACATCGGCCTTAGATTCCTCCTCCTCCACTCAGTCCCTCACTTCCTTCCCCTCTTGAACCCTCACTTCACCCTGCTCCTCGAACTCAGCCACCAACAACTAGACTCATGTCTCCGCAGGGAAGAAGGCATTGCCATTGTCAGAGAGGAGACGAGGATCATGAGGGAGGGCAGGATGAGCAAGAAGGAAATTGGCATGAGGGCTGTTGAGATCTTGGAGGGAGGCTTGAGGAGTGTTCGATTTGTGGGATGGGGAGGGGAGGAGATGAAAAGGATGTGGGAGTTTTGTGGAAGGATCGAGAGGGAGGTTCAGAGGATCAGAGGACAGATGGGCGGTTGAACCTTGACTTTGACGGGAGTGAGGGGAAAACATTGATGAGGATGGATTTTATATGGATGGAGACGACACAGCATACGCATGAGTACAGACGGTTTGATTAATGAGAACGAATGCGGATGGATCAAGACGGAGGATAAACACCGTGAGCATACAGCATGGAATTGTGCACTGGAAGACAGAAGACATTGAGAGCATAGCATTGTTCTCATGCAGGAAAGCGGAATAAGGATTGAAGTGGATAGCTCTTACAATTGATATCATGGAGAGGCGCAAAGACTGGTGCAAGATTTAATTATGGATATGAAAACTTCCGTAACGGGATCGAGAAAAGAAAAACGACAGACTTGAGGACGTTGAGGTAAGAGATCAATCTCACTTGGCTATGCTGAAATTTTACAGAGCTCAGTGTCGTTGATCTCCTCCAGACTCAACAATCGTAAGACACATTCATTTGGAGACATCGTATGCCAATCAGAGTGATGCCATGTATATATCAATAGATGTAGGTCTCCTCTGACACCGCCTACGCAACAGTAAACAATGCATAGCCAGTTCTTATGGATACCAGAAGTTCGGTCTTCGCATCGACGAAATCGCATTCGAAGCAATTGAGTAAAACACAAGCGTTCACATAACGCAAAGCTTGTGCCAGTGCTAGGTTGAACTGTCTATAGGATGCGTTGAAGAGAAGAAGAGAAGGATTTGTTGATGGAAGAAGAAGTTTTATGTGCTATTGGACCGGGGTTTTGCCGTGTTTTTTGAGTGGAAGGGGGAGATGAGGAAAGTGTGGGGTCCACGGGTAGGTAGGGCTGGCATACGACAGGCAGGCACAAGCACAAGAAGCACAAGCCAAGCTTCCTGTAACGTTTGAGGGTCGCTGTTGCTTGTTGGTGTTGCTGTTGCTGTCATTTATTGTGCATGACATACTGGAACTCCTAATCGACTACATACCTGTTGCACCTTCCTCTTCAATTCTCCACGCCTTCCATAATAACAGTCCGTGATCTATCCAGTCAATACAGGGAAGAGAGTCAAGAATACAGCAATCATGGCTTCGGCCTTGTTCTTCCTCGACCTCAAGGGCAAGGTATACCATATCATAATCATCACACGCCTTACCTGATGGTCCAAGACTAATTACCATGTCAGACCCTCCTGGCACGCAACTACCGTGGTGATATCCCCATGTCAGCCGTTGACAAATTCCCCATCCTCCTGTCAGATGCCGAAGAAGAGTCCAGCGCCGTGCCCCCCTGTTTCAGTGACGAAGGCATCAACTACCTCTACATCCGCCACAACAACTTGTATCTCCTCGCCCTCACAAAGCGCAACTCCAATGCCGCCGAAATTCTTCTCTTCCTGCACAAGATTGTCGATGTCTTCACCGAGTACTTCAAAGAGCTGGAGGAGGAGAGTATCCGCGACAACTTTGTCGTCATTTACGAATTACTGGACGAGATGATGGACTTTGGTCACCCTCAAACCACCGAGAGTAAGATCTTGCAGGAATACATCACACAAGAGTCGCACAAGCTGGAAGTGCAAGCCCGCCCTCCCATCGCAGTCACAAACGCCGTCTCGTGGCGCTCCGAAGGAATCCGTTACCGCAAAAACGAAGTCTTCCTCGATGTCGTCGAGTCACTGAATCTACTCGTTTCCTCGGCCGGCAACGTCCTGCGTTCTGAAATCCTGGGTGCCGTCAAGATGAAGTGCTACCTCTCAGGCATGCCAGAACTCCGTCTCGGTCTCAACGACAAAGCAATGTTCGAAACCACCGGTCGCGCGACCCGCGGCAAAGCAGTCGAAATGGAAGACGTCAAGTTCCACCAGTGCGTCCGTCTCTCGCGCTTCGAAAACGACCGAACGATTTCCTTCATCCCGCCGGACGGAGAATTCGAACTCATGTCCTACCGTCTAAACACTCAAGTCAAACCCCTGATCTGGGTCGAATGCATAGTCGAAAATCACTCCAATTCCCGCATCGAGTACATGTTGAAAGCAAAAGCCCAGTTCAAGAGACGTTCTACCGCCAACAATGTCGAAATCATCATTCCCGTCCCCGAAGACGCCGATTCCCCGAGGTTTAGGACTAATATCGGTAGTGTGCATTATGCGCCCGAGCAAAGTGCTATTGTCTGGAAGATCAAGCAGTTTGGAGGTGGCAAGGAGTTTTTGATGAGGGCGGAGTTGGGCTTGCCTAGTGTCAGGGGTGACGACGATAAAGGTGGTGGCATGATGGGTGGCTTTGGTGGAAGTATGGGTGGTGTAGGGGATCGAGGAAAGGGAAAGAGACCTATCAACGTCAAGTTCGAAGTATGTTTTATTTTCCCACAGCCCTCTGTCGAACATAAGAGGATAAGTTTCACTAACAAGTTGTTCTTTACAGATTCCATACTTTACCACTTCGGGAATCAACGTCAGATATCTCAAGATCATCGAACCAAAGGTATGGTTTTTTTTTTCTCGTTCCTTTTAATCTTTTGGAGGATTTTGCCAGCAAAGAAGAGGTATGAAAAAATGGGCTAACCACAAACAGCTGCAATACCCTTCGCTACCATGGGTCCGTTACATCACACAATCGGGCGACATCGCCGTCCGTCTACCAGATACCCAGACCCAGAGTCAGTCATGACGAGACCCATCACTAAAACAAAGCAGAGGTTGGGGTGGGGATAGGGACACGCGGGCAAATCGAGATGGGAAAGAAGCAGGACCAAACACAACCACCGGCAAGATTTTCTCCTATAAAGGGCAAGAAAGCATAGAAAAAAGAAGAGCAATACTACAAGAACTCGCTTCGAATCAACATCTGACAGTAACAATAACAACCCTCTCTCATGTGCAAAAAAGAAGAAGAAGAAGAAAAAAGCTCCTTTGACTCCTTCCACTTCCGTCTACCTACAAGCTTTATCATAACTTGCCTCCCATCCCTGAGCTTCTCTTTCGCCAGCTTTCTTGCGTCCCCATCCCCGGGTTCTGCATCAATCTTCTTTCTTTCTCTCTCTCTCTCTCTCCCGCGTATTGATTACATGCCTGCGAACTTGTTCATACTGCCTTCTCAGCATGTCGCAAGACGTCTCCCCCCGCAACAAGATCCAGGAGTCACGGACGATTCGACCAAAGGTCATATAAAAGATATGATTATGATATTATGTAGCATATCAGAAAAAAAAAATGCTATGCAAATGCCCACACCAAATGCCTATGTCAACGTCAAGCCTTCCTCATCTACACATCAACCCATGAACACATCTCTCATACAAAGAGACCCTCTACTCCGTGAACTCGGCATCAACACCCTCAAAGTGGTCCAAGAAACCCTGGAACATCATGACACCAAGACCGGGATCCAAAGTACCGGTAGTGGCACGGATGCTGTGCATGCTGAGCTGGGGAATACCAGCATCGATGGCACGCATACCGGTAGCGCAACTGAGCATGGGTCCGACGGTGCCTCCAGATCTAGAGTCGTTTCTGATCTGGAAGACTTGAAGTTCGGCACCGACTTTCTCGGCGCAGCGTTGGAAGATGGCCGTTGAGAGGCCGTCGGTTGTCATGTGACCGTTGCTGTCGGCAGAGACGACGACACCGACGTTGAGCTCAGGGGCGTGGTTGGCAAGGTAAACACTCTCAAAGTTGGGATTGACGGCGTGAGTGACGTCGGATGAGACGAGGAATGAGTTTGCGTAGGTGCGGCCCATGAGGTCAGAGGCGGGATGTTGTCCTGCCAGACTGCCAACAGCACGCTCCATGACGATGGGCAAGAAGTTTCCTCTTGCGCCCTGGCGGAGACCACTGCCAATCTCCTCGTCGTCAAACAAGCCGACGATCTTGATGATGCTCGAACCAGATGTGCCATTGTGGGCACTCTGGATCAGGGCTTGCAAGGCAGCCCAACTGCAGAGCTTGTCGTCAATACGGCCAGCAGTGATGAACTCCTTGTCCAGACCAGCAAGAGTGGCAGGTTGAATGTCGTACAACTCGAGCTCCCAGTTGACAATGTTGGACGAGTCGCTGACGCCCAGCTCTTTCGCAATAGCGCGGACTAGACGAGGAGGTTGTGTGGCGGTGAAGCTGTTGGTCTTGACTTGCTCTTCAGCTTGGCCCTTCTTGGACGACTCGAGACCAATGATGGGGACGACCTGAGTCTCGAGGTTGAAGGGGCCGTTGGCAGGAGCACCAAAGTGAGGTGCCAAAGTGGGGATCTTTGCGATGGGCCATCCCAGCTTGACCAACTTGGTCACAATCTTGCTTCCTTCCTTGACCAGGACACGGCCACCGATGCTGAGATCGCGGTCCCACCATGTCATGCCCAGACCACCAGCGTAGGGGGCGACGCCGAGCTCGATGTAGCCAGACTTGTTGGGCACCTTGCTGACGGGCTTCAGCTTGGCCGTCAAAGCATCGACGTGACCAGCCAGAACAGCAGCTCCGTTGCCAGGCTTGTAGTCGTCTCCCACCACAAAGGCGATCAAACTGCTTCCGTTGCGCTCGACAAAGTACTTGCCGCCGGCCTTGATTGACCATGAGTCGCGCTCTGACAGCTTGGTGAAGCCGGCGTGCTTCAGGTCCGAGGCCATCGAGTCGACGGCGTGGAAGACGGTAGGATTGTCGGTCAAGAAAGAGCAGAAGGGCTTGGCGTATGTCTCTGCGTTGTCCGAGGTGGCATGAACGGGGGCAACGGGTGACTCGGCGATGGGCTCGTATGTTTGGGCGTGTTGAGTGGCGCTTTGCAACATGCTGTCTAGCTTCTGTTGTTCAATGCGCAGACATTGCTTGCTCTGCTCGTGTACCAGCTCAAGCTGTTTGAGGTATTCTGCGTAGGCGTTGTTCTGGCGTTTGTCGTTCTCGGGCATCTCCCTATGACGGATGGGAACCTGGAAGTCGAATGACTGCGGCGGTGATTCCATACGGAATGACTGTGTCGATGTCTTGCGAGACAGCAGGCCTTGCATGTTCTTGACCATCTTGGTGGTTTTGGTGTGCGCGTCGAGGATTGGGGGGAGTGGACAGGCAGGAAGTCGAAGCTTAGTGATCGAGTGTGGGAGAAGAGGGAGAGGTCGAGTGTTGGAGAAGAGGGAGAGGTCGAGTGTTGGAGAAGAGGGAGAGATCGAGTAGAAGAACAAGTCACTCAAGAAGGAAGGTACGAACGAGGTTATGATCGAGGTCAGGTCCGTGTTATCAGCGACGACCCCTCGGACCTGACCAGATGATGCGGATGAATGACTGTTCGCTGTTGCCCCAGGTACCCGCTTTCGACGCGCTCGGACATGTTTGTCACGACTCTCCAGACACGACTCGGTCGCATCCGTCTCAAAACGGCAGGAGCTCCAGCCAAGGAAGCTGTGTGGAGAAGCTCCGGACCTTCTTGACCAACCAGCCCGTAAACCCTCAGCAGCTTGGAAGCGTCGTATGTGCCATTTCGTCACCTCTTGTTTCGTAAAAAGAGACGGGACAGCGACAAGGAATAGATCAAGGCAGTAAGACAGTAGAATCCAGGGCCTTCGTAATCAATTGCCATGGTAGAAAAGGTTGAGTCTTTCCACGTTCACAGCCCATCTTCACTTTCTCATCTCTTCTTACCGACAGTCCTCAAACACTCCAAAGATAGCCTAGCCGTATCGCGTCTTGACTAGCTGCACATCACACCAACCATCAATGTCTCAATCAACCCCAGTCAAAGCTCCCACCACGTCAAAGACGCCCGCAGCAGCGGCGTCAAAGACCTCGGCTGCAGCGGATAAAGACCCTCTCAAGCAGATTGAGAAGCTCGAAGTCAAGACAAAAGCAGTGTAAGAATAACATCTATCAGTCACCCTCTAGAGTCATCTGGCCAGTTGTAGTCTCGAACGTTTTCCTGAAGATAGCATCGGGCTGATCAAATGACATGTATTGTATTGTAGTAATGCAAACAACGTTGCCAGAGTAGCCAACAGCCAGCTGACCAGCGCCGATGATAAACTGCACCCGCTTGTCTCTCTCAAAACTGGCAAAGCGATTGATAAGTTCCCCGACACGACAAAGGCTTTGCAGAAGTTGAGCGGTATGTTCGAAAGCCATTGAATGCCTTCTTTACGTTGCTTTTATTGTCTGCAGCTTCTAACAGTGATTTGTCTGCAGTGACGCAGATTGATGCTATGCTCAACACCCTGGAAGCCGACCGGACTGGTAACGAGGAGCAGAAGAGGGAGAAGTTGCGTGTAGAGATTGGCCTCAAGCCAAACCCTGCTTAGAATTACATACAGCTAGACTGAATACTTGACGATTCGAACGAACAATTAGTTTGCTTATAAAATTAAAAGCAGCGAGACATCAAGACGAGCAGGTACAATTCTTCATACCGGGTGTATCTGCCTTGTCAGTGAGTTGCCATGTGACTGTAGAGAAGTTGTTACATGTGTGTGTGTGTGTGAGAAAAAGGTCGTCGATTTATCAAGCAGAGCTGGTCTTTGCATATCCATGCCATTGGTTTCCATCGATAGAACGCCGCTATGCAAATCAAACTTCAACAGACCCACCCGAAAGCCGTGTAATGCGACTGAACAGTGGTGTACAGTCTCATTCATCATCGAGCTCCTCCGCACCATGACTGTGTCTCTGTCAGTACATCATTCCAGCACAACAGTGCCATGTACACTCACCCAAGCAGATTCTTGATGTCGTGCATTTCGTAGTGCTTCTTCCTCATCTGCTCAAACTTCTCGTGCTTCTCCTTTTCCTCGGCGGGAATGTTCTCAGGCGTCTCACCATGCCTTGCCCCATCAATGTCCATCTCGTCGCTGTCGACGTGAACCCTCTTCTCACTGTCGCTCTGCCTGCGCTCCAGATTGACCTGCTCGGGCTCGCCAAGGTCAAGATCGGGAATGTCGCCTTCGCGCGGCGCCTTCTTCTTCTTGGTAGTCTCCTCGCCCTCGAGCACCTTGGCCTTGTCCAGTTCATCGACCATCAGATGGTCAGGATTGATGTTGGTCGTCTCCTCTTCGTCTTCGTCAGGGTCGTAGCGGCCGACGTAGGGAGTCTTTGGTTCGTCAATCTTCATCTTTCCACCCATCTGTCCTTCGTTCAGGAAGAGGTTGGCCTCATCCCACTTGAGTCGCGGCGACATGTGATCGTCTTGGTTGACTGTTCCATCGGCAGCACTTTGACGGCGTGACATGGAGCCACGAGGATTGGATGAGTTGCGACGACCGCCAGCGTTGATCTCGGTGTTCATCTGGACAATCTCCTTTTCCGACATTTCGCGGTTTCCCATGGCTGGACGTGTGGGTTGCGGGACATCTTGGATCTCGGGAGAAGGTGGTTGTTCGGGAGCGGTCTGTGATTGATACGAGTTTGAGTTCTTGAGGATGCCTGATCACAAAACATAAGCCACTGGGTCAAGCAGATGGGCAAGTGCTGTGGTACTAACCTCTGGGTCTCTTGGGACCATCAGGAGAAGAGCCGGTGGGGGTCATGATTGCGATGGTGCGAGAGTCGGATCTTTTCTCACGTGGGAAGGTCGAGGAAAAGCGACGGGGCGTTTGCGTGACGCTGAGTGATATTCCGAACAATAGCCAAAGCAGTGGTGGATAAGCTTGATGCTGAGTAAATGTCCGTGGCAGCAGCCTTGTGTAATGTGGTAGAGAGTATGAGGCGTCCAGGCTCAGAGGATATGTGATGGGTGTCTTGTACGGTACCTAGTACTCAGAGTACGGTCTGCGGAATGCGGATACCTCAGAGACAAGTGACGTGGTTGCACTTGTCAGTCTGCTGCTCCTTGTCGGCTATCCGCACGAGGCTCTTTGGCAGGTGCTAGAATATCTTGGTCCTAGTCCGACACTGATTTGGTAAAGCCTATAAAGCTAGCCAAGGTGGGGTGCATGTTTTGATGCATCACCCTGCCACCGTGCCCGAATCACAATAATCCCTACGTCATCCCGTCTTCCATTCACTGCCTTCAGACTTCATCCACCAGCCAAACCGACCAAACACTCTACTGTATCACATGTCTGACACGTTCTTATCATGTTCAAGCCATTTCTCCTCTTCCTGTGACTATCTTCATGCACAAGGCCAGAAATGGTGTCTTGCTCTCCTCCACGAGTCCAGCTGTTACCAAATGCGTTCGGGCCGCCTGATCCTGATCTCGTCCTGACTTTCCTCAGCCTTGCCAGCTGATTCTTGTTCATGCTGTCGTAGAAACACGCACCAGGAAATTCTTCTGCTTGGTAGGTGCAACCGATCCAAAGGCTGCAGTATAAGATATAAGTAAAAGCATGGGACGTACTCAGTTTAAAGCTAGTAGTGCAAAGATGCCTTACATGTCGCGTGCATGCATGCTTCCATGAATCCATCAAGGAAAGCCCCTTCGGCTGACCACATATGATAAGCAGCGCTTGACCGGACAGCATTGCACGACAAGACATCTGCATTGAGTGACATGTTGTCAACCATGATCATGTCGTCGTCGTCGTCTTCAGGGCCTCATGTAGCTTTGCTCGTCACGAACATGTCGAAGTATTTGCGACAGGGTCGTCCCTGTAGCACAAATCAAATCTGCAACTCCGCAGACATTGTCATCATGAAAACAAGTTTCGCGTGATTGTCACAAGTGAGGTCAATGTAAGAGAGAAACGATGTGGGATAGAATCGACATTTCTGACGACCAGTGATGATTTGCAATACCAAAACTCCTCAAGTACTCGCTGCCCATTGTCCGAACGTGCTTCATCCATGACCACTCTTCTGTTCTTCAAGATTGTCTTGCTTCCTCTTGTTCAGTACGGGCAAACAACACCATCATGGTTATCATCAAAATTATCCTCATCGTCTCCGCTAGACCTATGACTCAACCCCGTCTTCAACGGTATGAGAGGAATGTGCCCGTGTTCGACGTGTTGAGCGCAGGTCGTTTGGTCGGTCTCTCCTCCTCGGACAGTGTTTCTACATGACTGTGTGTACGTGGCATAGTCTCGCCCTGCCACTGACTGCGCGTACTGGCTAACACATCTCCTCCTTGTGCATTAACACTCGGTGACGCTCCTTCCTGACCCTGAGTTAATGATGTTGTCTCTCCTTGAGCTTGTGTCGTTGGCAGTGCCTCGGTCGATTGTGCCTTGGTTTTCGTTGTCTCTTCTCCATCCTCCGTGCTTAGCTGCGTCTGTCCCTGCCACAGACTACGTATACCCGACATCATCGATCCCTGACCGAACATAGGCGGGCGACTCTGCCTGTCGTTCTCGGCTTTGGAGTACATAGCCTCTGTCGCTGCTTCGAGCTTGTTCTGTGCTTCGACATCAGCTGGAGACGCACGCTGCGGGTCGTACTCCATAGATTGATTGTGTGGAGGGGTAAATCCAGCAGCGACCTCCGCTTCCGTCTTGTCGAGCCATCCGCTTTCGAGAATCTGATCCACCGTCGGCCTTTGCTTGGGATCGGCTCGCAATACCCATCTCAAGAAGTCGACTTCGCCATCTTCGAGTCCACGCTGACGGAGAAGCTCCCATTGATCACCTTTGTGTTTGCTTGGGTCGTTGCGTGGGAGTGGTGAGCTTGAATATGCAGAGTCGTTCTGGAGCTTGTAATCATTGCTGATTGCATTTCGGACTGCTGTCTCACGTTCGGCCATGGTATTGTTACCGCTTTGGAGATCGTCGTACAGACCAGTCTCGGAAAATCTTGTGCGAGCCTCGAGGAGATGACAATAGATGAGACCCCATCCCCAGACATCAATACGTGATGTGATGTCGCCATTGAAGTAGACCTCCGGAGCACGGAATGAGATTGGTTGTACTTTGCCCTTGCTAGGCTCCATGACTTCCCCGAGATCACCAATCTTTGCTGTAAGTTGAGAAGGATCAGACTCTCCGTGTGAGTTAAACCCGTCGACCATGATATTCTCCGGCTTGAGATCGGCATACACCAATCCTTTTGTATGTATGTCGTGCAGCCCAACTAGTACATCCTTGGCTAATGACTTCGATTCTGCTAAGCTCAAGGGCTTCTTGGATCGAGCACCCCAGAGGGTCGTCTGACTGATTTCCAAGACGAGCATTGGTGGATCGCCTTTCTTTGTTGGTGGAATACGGTCATATTGTTTTCTGATTCCCGGTGAATCTTTGAACATCTCGTGCATGACCATCTCGTGCTGGAACTCCGGGAATCCAGCTCCTGTGTCATCTGCGGCAGGTTCTTTGATTACAACAACTCTGTCGGAGTTGTTGGATGGATCGGTCTCTGCGGCGATCCATACGTTGTTTTGTCCAAGAGGAGAGACAACCAGGTATGTTCTCTTGCTCTCACCAACCAATTGAGCACCTTCGAACAACATGTTGTAGAATTCTTGATGATTTTGTGTTTGTTTCAGAGATGATTGTTGAAGAGATGTTTAATGAATTGAACCAGGATATGCATGAGGAGATGCAGTCATTTTTAGTAATTTGAGGCTGAATAACAACAACAAAAATAGTGACATAGCCATGCTTTCCAACGTCATATCTGTGGGGTGTAAAAGCGTACTCTTCACCAACAAGCTTGTTCCAACCTCCGAGGCGTCCGACGACGCGTACCTGTTTACCACATAATTCAGGCTTGGCGAGCTCTTTGTTCCTGTTTTCTTGACAAACAGTTTTCTCGTGTCACTCGACTTCTTCCAAAGTATTCTCCGAAAGCCTCGCAGAATCATCATGGTATCGATTCGGCGGCTTGACGCCATCCCATCTTACTTCAAATTCTCAGCTAGCTTGGAACCAAAATCAGGTCCTTCATTCAGGACTCTTCCGTACGCAAAATTTGTGCTTCTCATAGCTTAAGAGAGCTCAACCTGATTCCTTAGGAAATGCCTTCTCCAGCCATATCTTCCTCCTGATATCAACACCAGTAACCTCAAAATGCAGTGACCGATTTGACCGATTTGAGCCATCTGTCTTGTTCCTCTTGACATACAAAACAGTGCTGATCTGTTGAAGCAGCCGTCGTATGTGATCAATCTCAATTTCTTGCTGACAACTCATATCGAACGTCACCTTCTCAAACCAATGCTCCGGACCAAAAGAGCGGATGGCATCTTGCCAGGCTTTGACGAGCGCTGACATTGTCGGTGCTAATTCACTGCCATGCGTCGCGTTACCGCCATTACGTTCACCTTCCGTCAAGACCGTCTCTGCAGTAATGGAACCCAATATGCGGACACGGATATCTCTGACACTTTGAGACCGAACGTTGATGGTCTCATCGTGGCATTTCAGAGGGATGAAACCATCATGGGAGCCCGTGAACTGCGCAAAGCACTATAAGGCCGAAGGAGAATCGAAGGCGAACATTACGTCCTCAGCTCGCTTTAACGTCTGCTGGATATCTGCTTGTAGTAGATTATGTTCTATGAGAAGCTGTGGCGATGGGTCTGAGTCCAATAACACCGTAATCCTGACAGCATTTGTATCCGACATGGCTTTTCAAGGTCAGTGACTTTGGTTGCTACCAGCGAAAACCACTGGGAGATATTGAGAGTGGAGGACAAGCAGATGTGCTTGCTAATATCTCATCACTTGGGACGCGATCTACAAAACGGTATACCCCGCTTTGCCACTTCGTCTTGCCTCACTCCACGTTCACGCCATTCTTGTAATAAGCCTGGATGGTCCCCATTCGATCTTGCCGCACAATCTTATCTTTGGACTTGTACAATACAATACATGGGCACATCACTTGTGGTATAGACCCCGTTCCGGGGGTTTGACGCCATACCAATCCAACCCAAGCCTGTCTTCCGGATCAGGGTCAGGCATCTGGTAGAATCCGTCATACCTCCAGAACTTCCTCTTTTCCCATGTCTCTTCCACAGGCAACATGCCCTCACTTTGAAGGCGATCAGCAGTCTTCGTAATGTCTGTCCATACCCGAAGGATGTTTTCGCCAGCCACAAGTGCGAGCTGCTCCTCGGTCGCTCCCCGCTCGAGAATAGCTTTAAGCAGTGCAGGGAAACAAGAACAGTCCTCAAGACCAGGGATCACGGATGCAATTCCTGTAGCTACCATCAGCCAGGTAATGGTGAGCATGTCTCCACACTTACCGTCAAAGTCCGATCCAAGACCGACATGTTGCCATCCAATACGGTTCGCAATATCAAAGAGATGGTCGAGAAGCATATCTATCGTAGCTTCTGAACGCTTGCTGGTCAGATGTTCCGGCACGAATGTGATCATGACGATTCCATTGTTGGCAGGGACGAGATCAAGCACAGAGTCCGGCACATTACGAGGACAATCGAACATAGCCCTGGCGTTGCTGTGCGAGAATATGACAGGTGCCACAGTACAATTTAGAGCTTGTTCAGCTGCCTCCGGAGAGACATGAGAAAGGTCAACCATCATACCTATAACATGAATCAGTACATCCGGATTCGTTGATTGTTAATGAAGACAGACCCAGCCTGTTCATTTCCTTGATGGCTGCCTTGCCTAAATTTGACAAGCCGCCGTGAACGGGTCCCACTCTAGACGTAGAGGAATCGGCAAAAGCATTGTTCTCCACGTGAGTCATGGTGCACTGCATAATTAGATCTACTGACGACCACCATCCACACATAAACTCACATATCTGACACCTAGCTGAAAATATGCTCGTATCACACTGATCGAGTTGCCAGCCTGATGAAGTCCTTCCAGACCAATGGAACAAGCAATCTTCCCATTCTGATACACGCTCCTTACATCCTCCGGTCCGTATATGAGCTGGAAGTCCTTTGGATACTGTTTGACCATTCTGATCGAGAGATCGATCTGTTCAAGAGCATCACGGCACATGTCGTTGTACTGCGGCAACTCGAAGTCTTCCGATCCGCGGAGGTGAGGCACGCAGATGGACCAGAACTGCAGACCGACAGCGCCATTCTTCAATCTAGGTATATCGGTCATACCACGCTGGAAGCCTTTTTCGAGATCGAATTTAAGATTGTCATGTATCTTGCCTTGGAAGCAGCATCGGGGTTGTTGCGGCAAGTCATTGTGACCATCTGCAAGCGGTGTTTTGAGTAAGACCCGCTTTACTCGCTCGTCAATATCTAGGAGTTGGTAAGGATGAGGCATGCTGAGAGGGCTATCTCTGTGATTGGGATGACTTTGATAGTCATAGAAAATCAAGTCAAAGCAATATGGTACCTTTATCATTATTTGGCCGCTCCTCCATTGATCGATCAGGTTATGCGGGAAACTCTACTCCGCATGACGGGAAACAGCGGACCTATCAGCTCAGCGATGTACCTTGTGTAGTTGACATCCGGCCAGCTCGGCCGACTTATCTAGATAACGAGATATAGGATGGCTGATCCAGATACACAAGCGGAGATAGCTCACGTGATTTCTGTTCACTCCGCATGTTTGCCGGTATCTCTAGAAGTTTCCCGTGATAGCGCGGGGTATACTCAGATACGATGACCAAGCTAGTTCATGGAGGTACATAAGACTGGTGCTATTGACATTATGTATAGCCTCGAGAGGACTGTCCTTAGAAGCTCCCAGTACCTTCGAGTCTTTCATAGCAAGAATGCCTAGCAACGAGCCATTATCAAACCACGCCATTATCTATGGGATGGACAAGAAAGAGCTGCACACTGAGACCTTGACAGCAGAGGCGATTCAGGTTGGAGAGACATTCTTGGTGGACGACAAGAAACTACGATTCAGAATTGACTGCTGGCTGATGCCAATCTTGTATGTCGAGTCCCACTTGGAAGTGCTTTATCAAACACATCTGCTGACCTAGAGAAGATGCATCACTTATGCCTTGCAATCAATAGACAAGACCACACTCTCATATGCCGCTGTATTTGGACTGGTAAGCATCCGACACTACTTCAAGCAGCATGACCTGTCGTTGACGTATGAACCATTGGGCAGGTCGAAGAGACTGGTCTATCGGGATCTGAGTTCTCATGGCTCGGGGCCATATTCTATCTCGGTTACATGTTCTGGGAATGGCCGACATCATATCTCTTACAGAAACTTCCTACCGGCAAATTCTTAGGAGCTTCGGTAAGCGTGGCTCTGCAGATCAAAGCCGACAAGGTCGCAATTGATTGACAGTATTTCCTAGGTCGTCCTCTGGGGCATTGCTCTCGTTTGTCACGCTCCTGGTCATAATTTCGCTGGACTGGCATCTGCAAGATTCTTCCTCGGTGTCTTTGAGGCATCCATCCAGCCAATCGTCATGGTAATCTTCAGTCTGTGGTACAAAAGGATCGAACAGCCATTCCGTCTAGGTATATGGATCGGATGTGCGGGTCTCGGATATGTCGTTGCCGGTATAACCAGTTTTGGCATTGGACAGATCCAAGGGGACCTTTCCAGCTGGCGATACACCTTTCTGATCTGGGGATGTATCACCATTGCCTGGGGTGTGGTAGTATTGATCTTCTTGCCAGACAATCCAGCCACTGCCAGATTCTTGTCCGAGTCTGAAAAAGCAGGAGTCATGGAGCGCGTCAAAGCTAATGAGACTGGAATAGAAAACAAGGAGTGGAAACGGGATCAATTCTTGGAAACCATGACAGACGTGAAGACCTGGTTGATCTTCCTGTTTGCAGTCGCCTCAAATGCTCCTAATGGCGGCCTTACCACTTTCCAAGGCCTAATCATTCGTGGTCTTGGATTCTCAAAACTGCGTACGACCCTCATCCAGATGCCATCCGGCGGTGTTCAATTTCTTGTCTGCACGACTGCTACATTCGTCGCTTCGTCTTACGAAAGTGCGAGGCTGATCACCATGTTTGTCTGCTTGCTTCCAACACTGGCAGGTGTTGTGGGAATGTGGCTCCTACCACAATCGAACCCTTACGGCCGTCTCGTTTGCCTCTGGATTACCTTCACCTATACGGCATCCTGGACCTTGTGTATGTCAGTGGTTACTGCTAACACTGCAGGACATACCAAGAGAGCGACTAGTGCTGCGATGACACTTATCGGATATTGCTTGGGCAACTTCATTGGTCCCTTCTTCTTCGTCCGCAAACAGGCACCGCGCTATGAATTGGGGGTTGGCATGATGTTGACATGCATTGGCATACAAATGCTGTGTATTCTGGGACTGTATCTCCTTCTTTGGAATCGGAATCGTCAGCGAGCATCCAGAAGTGCCTTCAAAGCAGAACATATTGCTGAGGGTCAAAACCGTGCTCTTAATGATGAGACAGATCTTCAGAATCCTAATTTCAGAGTAAGTGCACTGGCGTCCCACATTAACTTCGGCGACCTGATATCTAACCATTCTTCGATAACAGTACGTATATTGAGATATCCAACGATGTCTATATGGCCAGATACAGTGGAGGCCGATCTGCCATTGTTCCGAGAGTAGGTTGTGCTGGATTCGCAAATTGCTTCTTAGTGACCGTATCGAGTGTCAAGTAAAATCTTGTTTGATCCTTGGTTGACCCCTATCCCTGACGAGCGGCGCGGTCCGATACTTGATCAAATGCCATGTGTGTATTGTAGAGACGCCACGGCTCATTGAAGTCGTCCCACAGGGAATCCCAAGGAATGTCCAGCGAGTCAATGGTAAGGAAAGCGTCTTCGTTTGGAATTTGCGATGTGAACGCCGCTTGTTGCGTGGGTTCAATCTGGTGAACGGAGCTAGGATCTTGAGATCCAGACGTTGCCGTGACTGCCGTAGAAGGTTGTGTTGTAGCAGAATTCGCCCTCGCCATGGCTTCGATGGACCGGCCACAAGTCTCTATACAAAAGTCTGCGAGGTCCCAATCATGATCTCGACGAGCGGATCGCAATCTTGTCAACAATTCCAGAAGCCTCATCGAGGACTGTTCTTTCTCTGCAGTGATTGATGTTTCCACGATGCACCTCAAAAGAGTTGTAGAAGCGGCTGACAATAGATGTGCAGTATCTGCAGGTTGATTAGCGATCGAAAAAAATTCTCGAGCGATCTGACATACATGGAAGCCAAAACTCATAGAGTTGTTCGTCTCGCAGCGTTGCTGCATAACCTACGACAGTAAGCGCAGACTTGCGGAGCAGAGCAAATTGGTAATTCTTTGCTTCTGGAGGTGATGCACGACGATCATGTATTGTCATCTGAAACCGTTAGCATGAGTCATCCTACTTTGACGATTTTCCGTACTTTTACAGCTAGTCGACGAAGCATGAGCTTGGATGATAGAAAGTAGAACCACAACCCACTTGCTCCTGGGTTTGTGGTGCTTGATCCTTGTGCGGTCCTCTCGGAGTGGAGGTGATCTGGTAAACCGTCTTCCCAGTCGTCGAGGGCACATTCAATCCGACGCAGGCTCTTCCAAGAATCCTCATAGTTTGGATCGAGGGAGTAAATCAGTGGCAAGATGTCACCAAGAATCCTTGTTAATGAGCACAGATGGGCGAACGAGTTCGCAGCGCAAATGTCCTTTTCTGTGGCGTCAGGACCTCTGATCGTGTCCACGTCTGGTAAGGGCACATTGTAGTTCGGGCGGCTTATGTTCGGAGGAGTTCCATGGGATAGACTCGACCTATTAGACATTAGATCTTGGTACCTCGTGAGCCTCTGTACGACAGATAGTATAAATACCAATAGTCATGAATGACAAGACCCCACCACACTCTTATTCGAAGATTCTTCTCTGTGATACTCGTACGCCACGTAGATGGATCTCGATGTAGACCCAGGCTGTGTGCAAGCGTAACACCTCGACCGACATTGATGATGTTGCCTGTGATTTGATAGACTGGGCGACCAAGCAGATCGAGAAGTGTCGCATGTACAGTTGTCATTGAAGGGGCCATGAAGTCATCTCTCAAAGCCACGACCGCTTGGTTCCATGCGAATTCGGTGTCAGGCTTTTTGTGACGACTCAATCTATGGGACGAGTCCCAAAAGACCAGCGCAGAAGCATAGATATCGCAGATCAAAGTGGATGATATACGTTTCGGATCTTTCTTCCAGAGTTCACAAAATGAAGCTTCATCTAGAATTGGAAAGCAAGGGTGGATTCGGTCAAAATACAAGGCAATCACATCCTCCAGATGAGGACCTAAAACATGTTCCATTATCTCCCGCTGGACAACTCCTGCACCTAGAGCAGCTTGTAATCCTTGGCGCTGACGAGGCACTGTATGATAAATGATGGATTCGTTCAGAGTGTTGGATATGCGGATGTACGGCCGCGTCTCTGACATCCCAGCGGCGGCATTCGAAACCAAGTGACGTTCAAGCACATCCACATCTTCAGCCATAGTTGGATTCATCATCAAAGGAGATGAGTCGTCCAAATTGTTTAGAGGTCCATTGGTGTTTTGGGAAAAGGCAGGTGTGCGAGAGGTCAATGCTCTCGAGTTTGCATCAACGACTACTGACTGTTCGTTTGAGTCTCGATAGATATTAGTGGTTGCTGATGTTGAATTAGACCCTTGTCGATTGCACTGAAGACCGCGTCCACGACAAAATCGACACGCATCTGAAGAGCCATCTACATGGCAGCGAATCTTGCGCTGTCGGCAAGAACTGCAAGCCGGTAGTTTGTGAGACCGGTAGGGTCGACCTGCAATCGGAACGTCAACATCATGTTGTTGCATGACAGGCTCTCTCTCTATCTTGTGTGAGTAGATGATCAAACGAAGAAAGCTCACGCGGCGAACGGAAAAGTAGACGCGAAGCGTGACCCTTGGCCGTTAGTTGCCCGCTTTTCCCGATCTCCGTCTGTGCCGAATCGACGGAGAACAACCTCTACTTCCCCGACATCATATCTACCTAGATAGGCAAACATCCTCGTAATCTCCACGAGTGCAATCATGTTCCTCTCTGCGGCCAAGCCCAGCCTCGTCATCTGTCTCCTTTCCGACGAGCTCCGCGATCAGATACTGAACATGTTCGGAGGATCGCACGACTCTCTCAACGTCTGTTTTTCCGTGCCTGCAGTTTTCCGTGAGTCGATCGCGGAAAGGACACTCGAGCTCCTCACTTGGAAGCCTTACCTAGATATTTCTCATATAATGTTTCAACCAAGGATGTCTCTTTCCACTCTACAACATCACCACTCCCTCAAAATCTCCTCTGCAACCGTGGGTGTCAAAATCCAGTCAAAATGACTACCACCACAATCACAACCACGAATCTTGCGGAACCAAGCACAGATGTCGGATCCTTCTGGAAACGTGCTAACAGGTACCTGATGTATACCGGCGTACCTGCTTCACCCGTTAGGATCGTCAAGGCTCAAGGAACTCGTCTATACGATGCAAATGGCAGGCAAATCCTTGACTTTACATCCGGTCAGATGAGCTCGCTTCTCGGCCACTCTCATCCAGAAATTGTCGAAGTCGTCAAGCACTACGTGGGCCAGCTTGATCATCTGTTAAGCAACATGATAACCGACCCTGTTGTTGACCTCGCCGAAAGTCTCGCTAGCGTGTTACCGGCACCATTGAGCAAGTCTTTCTTCCTCAACACTGGCTCCGAGACTACCGAAGCTGCAATCAAAATGGCCAAATGTTATACTGGAAAGTTCGAGATTGTTGCCTTTTCAGCTAGTTATCATGGTCTCACACAGGGTTCCGGTTCTGCCACCTACTCTGCTGGAAGAAAGAATGGCGGTCCTTCAATGCCAGGTCAACTTGCTTTCCCAGCTCCCTACGCCTACCGCTCACCCTTCAAAAGAAGTGACGGTTCATACGACTGGGAGACAGAGTTAGAGTTTGGATGGTCCATGATTGACAGACAGAGTGTTGGCTCGCTTGCTGCATTCATCATGGAACCAATCCTTTCTACTGGCGGCATCCTGGAACCGCCAAAAGGTTACCTCACGCGCATGAGCGAGGAGTGCAAGAAGCGCGGTATGCTTCTGATCATGGACGAAGCACAAACAGGCGTAGGTCGAACGGGCAAAATGTTTGCCTTCGAACATGAAGGCGTAGTCCCTGATATTCTCGCTCTTTCCAAAACCCTTGGTTGCGGTCTTCCTCTGGCCTCTGTGACCACAACAGCTGAGATTGACCGTGGTTGTAGAGAAGCTGGATTCCTATGGCTTACTACTCACTTAAATGACCCACTGACCGCTGCTGTTGGTGCCAAGGTCCTCGAGATCGTCAAACGTGACAAGATCTGTCAGAAGGCTGCAGACCGTGGTCAGCAATTGCGTGCCGGTCTCGAAAGACTTCAGCAAAAGTACTGGTGCGTTGGTGACATTCGCGGCAGGGGTCTTCTCCAGGGTATCGAAATCATCGCCGATGCCTCCACAAAGGCTCCTGGAGCAGATCTCGGACAGGCTGTGTCTGAACTGGCCATGGCATCTGGATTGTCATGCAATGTAGTCAATCTTCCGGGTATGGGTGGCGTGTTCCGCCTAGCTCCACCCATTACCGTGACTGCTGATGAGATAGAAGAGGGTCTACGAATTCTGGATCAATGCTTTGAGTCCATGCTTGCAAAACGTCACGGGATGAGTAGTGTTGTCTAGTTGGCTTGAGTTAGCTCGTTAGCATTGTTACAATCTTAAATCCACAGATGTTTGCTTCTCCCGAATCCAGCTAATATTTCCCACTGATAGTGGAGCCCAACGTGAGATAGTTGCTACTGTTGTTGTTACCGACGTCCCAGTGTGACAAGGTTACGCTGTGGCAACGTTCCAGTCTCTCTTCGATCCTTGTCGACATGCAAGAACAAGATCCAGGCGCGATTAGCTCATCCTCTCATCTCGTACATCTTCGAATAGCCTGAATTCATGGAAGGTCTGCTCCTCACAAAGATGAGGTATGCATATAGCGGCTATACAAGGCCAACGTCGTCTTACCTCTCAGACCGCAGATCTCGAACATCTATCTAGGCCTCGTACATGTGTTGACCTTCATTTAGCATAGCGAGACCCCCTCCATTCGATATATCGTCCACCTATCGGTGTAACATTGACATCGAGTATGATCAAGACGGGAGAGAACGTGGCTATCCGCTCGTTTCACTTGGCCGCCAAGAAGACTTTAATCAGTTCCGCCAAGGCTTGGCAAACGAAACCGGTTCTCCATCTTGACGCCGTCAGACAATCCTCCTTTATCCTCTCGTCAAGATCTATCTTGCAGTCAACCCCTCCTGGCGATCTTCACCCTCGTGATCAACTTTGGGAACAATCTTCGTATGCTAAAATTCTACTTGGTAGGTACCTTTTTAGCCGGCACGACATAAACATCAATACTGTTATAACATAGTATGGTGGTATTCGTGGAATGGCTGTCTGGCCAAGAAAGACGGAGCACACTTCATATCAAGTCGTGCATACGCGAGGGCTCTCGCCTAAACTTCATATCACACCGAATTGTGGTTGGCGTATAGTCCATTTTGGAATCGTTCAGGCTCAATTCTTTGTTACTACTGCAATCTCGTTAATGAGAGCGTTAGGCAAAACAAACCAAGGTAACGTATATAAATCCACGATGCTCTTCATCGAAAGACTCGAATCACATCTACCAATCTGGACATCTACTCCACTTTCATTCTGATCACGATCTCTCGTCATGGTCTCTTTCAAATCTTTGTTGTGCGCCTTGATGGCTGCGACTTCGGTGCTGGCCGCCCCCTTTGACTTCCTCGACGAGGTTTCTGACGACGGAAACTCTACTCTCGTCAAGCGCCAGAGCACCCCAAGTGCCGAGGGCACCCATAACGGATACTTCTACTCATGGTGGACCGATGGCGGAGGCTCCGCTCAGTTCACTCTCGGTGAAGGCAGTCGCTATTCCGTCAAATGGACAAACACCGGCAACTTTGTCGGCGGCAAGGGCTGGAACCCAGGAACCGGCCGGTAAGTTTTCGCAGCCTTTCTCCATGCCAAAAAAAAAAAGCCTTCTGACATGCCCCTTCAAACAGAACCATCAACTACGGCGGAAGCTTCAACCCCTCGGGTAATGGCTACCTCGCCGTCTACGGCTGGACCCGCAACCCCCTTGTCGAATACTACGTGATTGAATCTTTCGGGACCTATAACCCCAGCTCGGGCGCCCAATTCAAGGGCAGCTTCACCAGCGACGGAGGAACCTACAACGTTTATGTCTCCACGCGCACCAACCAACCTTCCATCGACGGCACGAGAACCTTTCAGCAGTATTGGTCTGTCCGCACCGCTAAGCGTGTTGGCGGTACTGTCACTATGCAGAACCACTTCAATGCTTGGTCGAGGAATGGACTTAACTTGGGTACGCACTATTATCAGATTGTCGCTACTGAGGGTTATCAGAGCAGCGGAAACTCGGATATCTATGTCCAGACCAAGTAGAGGTGGTGTTGTTCACTACAAGGAACCCCGGACTCGCGGTTCTTGTTTCACTTTTTTCTTGTCTCTTGTGCAAGTTCTTGGATTTTGAGATCTCGACTACATATCCAAGGTCTGGGAACTGGGGACTTGCTAGATGTCTTTTGCCCATGCGCAAACATCCTTTTTCCTTTTTTTTTTGACTCCAATCACACACTCCTTTAGCTATGCAGACATTTTACGTATCGTTCAACCCAATGCAAGGAAATCTTCATTGTCTCACTTGAGCATCCATGTCCGTACAAAAATCTCGGGGGTTTGCTTGAAAATGCACTCGTCTATCTGCCTATACTCTACCAAGAACCGGGCTGCGATCTGATAATCATTGCAATAATCTCCGATGGGGCAATATAATAACACTGACGCTATAACTTGACATGGAGTTCAGTCATATATCACAGCTCTGAAATCGTATACTTACATCTTGTCTGACTGCATTGATAAGTGCGTGATGGACTCAAACAGAATGAGTATGAAACAGATCTAAAAACTGATAGGTCCCATGATATATTTTGCCCCAAATGTTTGCGTCTTGCGAGGACTAGAAATGTATGGCATGCGGAGACTAAGAATGTATGGCATGCGGAGACTAGAAATGTTTGTTGATGGATTCAAGAGACGAAATGGCAGTGCCATGAATCTTCAATGTTCAAATTAAAGAGGGGAAGGGAAAGGGCCACTAGGCTATCCGCATCCAGGAACAGAGTATGGTGTTCACGCTACAACTCTCAGGTCTAGTGCCCGCGAAGTAAGACTGGTTCTGCCATATAGACTAGAATCTATTCCCAGGGGTCTTGATTGCTCAGTACCCTTACTTCAAGGTCACCCTTTCTGCCCGGGAAAGCTCGCTTCCATTTGGCAATGACGTCGGGATGTGGCTCATATGTAATGTAAGAATGGCTATGCTAAGTCACAGTTCCAGGACTCCAGCCATCCGACGTGTATTCACATTCATACCCAGGTTTTCGACGAGGGCCTCCCATGCCAAGGATCAGCGACTGCAATTTTGGCATCCTGGCGACTGCTTCAGCCGCGGAGATATGCAAGTCGTCGAGTATGTCTTCCTGGACAGCGGTCCTAAAATTTCGTTCAGGGAAGTGCATTCTGGCGGGCATTTCCTTATCACTCCTCCAATCAGTCAGAGCCTGGTATTCCTCTTCCTCGGTGAGCCCATGTTCGTTTTCGTATACAACTTCCGGATGCTTGGGATCCTCCCGGATCATCCACTGGCCACTTGGGGTACTTGGATTGAAGAACATTCTCATGCTCTTAAGAAACGGCCATTGTGTTGAAGGATCGGTGATAGCGAAGAAGTCATCACTGAGCACACCGTATAACTGGATGTGAACCAGTTGTTGTGAGAGTCTGTCTATCTTGAAGCTGGAATTATCTCTGCCTTCGATACGAGGGATCGGTGGAGGATCGAACGTTTGATTGTCAGGTATGACTCCGGGATACCTGAGATCCAGCTGAGACACGGATTTTGGCAAGCATGTCAAGCTTTGAGCAAATGCTTCGAGAAAGTCAGCAACTAGAAAACTTTTACCGACCGAGGCACACTGAATCATGTCTCACCTGTGCGCTCCGCAAGCCGAAGTGGAGCATCGTGGCACTCGCTATCAGTCAAATCGAATACCACCTTTTTGACACATGGACAGCTTTGAGCGATCTTTGAAGCCGACGCGCCGGATATCTGTCGAAAGCCACGCCATCTGAGATTCTTGCCACCGTTGATGTCGCGGTAGAGCTTACCATGTACGATCAGCTCAGTGACGCAGTGTAAAGATGGCAATTCGGTCAGAAGACGAAGATAGCTTTTCTCGTATCTCGCATGCTCCGTCTCTGGCGCCACAGCATGTTTGCGTTCTTGCCATAGGTCGGATTCAACATTCCAAATGTCATCTTTTACGGTAGCTTGGATTATGAGAGTGATATCATAACTTCCAGAAATTGCCACGACGTCCTGCAATGACTGGATGGCCATGAAGTGGATATGAAGACCCTTGCTGAAGGCGAGGTCATTTTGTCGTTGTTCTTCCTCTGTCTCCACTTCGAACCATCGTTCTTCGTCATATCCGGGTAACTGGATGATTAGATTGATACATCACAACGCGGCCCACCGGCTTGGGGACATGTATCTTGAAAATTCTTTGAGTCTGTCCTCGGAATCTATGAGTACCTTTCGAAACGTCAAGGTCTCAATTATAGAAGAAAAGGGCTTAGTGATCGTAGAGTATTGCGCGTAGTCCTGGAAACATCTTTCTCCATCGTGAAGGTAAGTCGCAATTATCGACAATATCTGAGGTGGTAAGTCGTTGAAGTGCATTATCATCCAGATTTTGAACGACGATCGAAGAAATGTTGTAAGGTGGCGAACGAGAATGAAACGATACGGAAGTGAGGTCGCTTTACCTTGATCGGGTTTTAATTTTGCAACACGCCCGGAAATATACCTAATTCAAGAAGGAAGGCGCTTGCACTGGTGTGAAACTGGTCGAAACGTGCGCGAGTCAGGCTTCTTGTGGAATGGCTGTCCCGAAGACATACAGTGAACACTGTTTAGTGCTTTAATCAATTTTGACGAAGCCCATTGTTCGTGAACTACATTGCACTGGACGCTGGAGGATCGGTGGGAGTTATCTGTCTCACCAGGGTAGCTTGATCGGAATTGCCCTGAAAATGTTGCCGACTTCGCGTAAGAACTTTTCCATCGATTATAAACTGAATCATCGATCAAAGCAAGATCAAAGCAAGAGACATGACCATCTGACTGATTGTATCACAGAGAGGCAGTAAAACTGTATTAGTGATATTGGTAATCGCAGTGGTTGTTGCCAATTCATCGTCTTAGTCCAGTTTGGTAGAGGCGACTATTCATGCCCGTTTACGATTTATAGCTAGCGCGGCGAATTAGATAACTGAGCCATATGTAGTTGGCAGTGAACCTACTGGAGATACCATAGCATGAGACGAAAGTGCAGGTCCAAAAATTGCCGGGCAGGTTCTGATTAGGATGACCAAAGACTTAAGTCCCCTCTCTCACAAAGTCATGGCCAACAACTTCGAATTTTTCTGCATTAGATTGACAAGAAATGGAATTTGTTCCAAGTCATTGTTGATGTTTCGCAGCACACTCGATCGTCGTAGTCCCAGCCTTTTCCACCAACTCAACACCATGCTTATCACCCAACCCACCGACCTCCACATCACCCTCTCCCCCACGCCCCTCATACCCAAACAACAAATCCATCTGATCAATAGTAAGACCCTTAGTCTCCGGCATAGCAAAATAAGTCCAAACAGCCGCAACTAACATCCACCCAGCAAAAAAGAACCAAGTCCCGAACCCAAAAGAATCAAAGATATACGGCAAAGCCTTCGTCATGACAAATTGCACAAGCCACTGACACAAAGCGGCATAAGTACCCGTCAACACTCTCAGCGAACCAGGGAATATCTCGGCGGAAATGATCCAAGGTATGCCGTTGAGACCGAAAGACCAGAAGATGGAGTAGATCATAATCATGCCGATTGCCGCACGACCTCCTGCAGCTGTTGATGCGGATACAGGTATACCTGAGCTGATGGCGGATGCGGGGTGACCAACCTTGACGTATGCTCCCACGAACCAAAGACAGGCTGAGCAAGCTATCGAAGATATCAGGACGGGTTGTCGACGGCCGATCACGTCGATGAAGAAGATGTAGTATATGATTGATGCGATTGCTTTGACCAAGCCATAGATTCCAGTGTATAGGGGGATGTCGGTGACGCCGAGGGAGCCGAAGAGAGTTGGTGAGTAGTAATTGATTGCCGAGGCGCCTGAGAGGTTTTGTAGGGCAAAGGCGCAGAAGACGAGTAAGACACGGTTTCGCATTCCTGGTCGGGATAATTCGTTGAGAGCTCCACGAATGAATGCAATTGAGCTGTTGCCATAGCGTGCCGCGATGGCCGATTCTTCGTCCAATCTGTTTTGCATGTCTTTTACGTCTTCCTGGATATCTTGGGGCAGGCCGTTAGTGTATATCCAGCAGGTATCAGAGTAAAGACACGACTCACATTCGTGGTCAACAGGCAGATGACGGAGCTGCACAAGTGCTTCTTTAGCCTTGCCCTCTTGACCTTTACGCATGAGCCACAGAGGACTCTCATGTAGAAAGAATCCGCCACCTAATAACATCACAGCAGGTATCAACTGGATGGCCATGGGGATCCTCCAACTCAACGAAGACTGTACATTCATGTTCCGGTTGATACCATAGTTGACCCAGAAGCCGATGAGAGAACCAATCTGATATGCAATCTCGAAGAAACCTGTCAAGATACCGCGAATTGAGGGCACGGATAACTCGGCGATATAACTAGGGACAGTCGCAGTGATGGCACCACAACCCAGGCCTGTTAAGACACGACCGGTATCTAGAGATCATGCTCTAGTCAGCTTATGTGCGCTCTGAGAATTGACTCAACCAAGGCAGCAGAGTATTCCTACATATGAAAGACAAGTGATGAGTTGCCACTGTCATTAGAACAGCACCGACGAGAAAAACAACCACATTGACTTGCAAAGCCCATTTGCGACCGACACGTTCCGTTACTACCACATGTCAGTCGAGAGATACGTGCTGGTCTTACGGGCTTTCACTAACGAAAGTAACAGAATAAAGCACCAAAAAAGGCACCAGCTTGGAAAGCAGAGGTGATGTTGCTGGATATACCAGCAGCCGTAGCTTTCGTGATGCCAAAATCGTGCTTGAAACTGGTGCGAGCAATTGTGGTCCCCACGAATGCAGAGTCGTAGCCAAATCTGATCGAACAGGGTCAGTGACTTGAACGAGCACTTATTCAGGGAGAGAGAGAGATGCTTACAACAACGATCCTGTTGCAATGATCAAAGCTTCAGAATACAATCGCCAGTTGTATACCTCTTTGGGTGTAGGTCGGTCTTCAGTGACATGGAAGCCACCCATCTTGGATTTTATATTATGCTAGTGAAGGTGCGACTCGCAAGAAGAAAATAGATTCGCAGCGATGGAAAGGAAGTGCGTGACCATTATTAATATGAGACCCCAGGAAGAGGGGTTGTCCTCCGGGGAAGACATTGTGGGTCACCCCATGGGGCATATTGTTGTCCATGCAGACAATGTTGAGTCGGATCAGGTGCTGGCTACTGGATGGAGATGCGATGTACGTTGTGTTTTGTCGGCTACAGTCTTGATCGTTCCGAGCCACCCGAGCCGACCACTTCAATGCCGATGGTGATCATCGGCTACCTCGTGTCGAGCACCCGAGCATCCTCCACATGGACATCATCAAGTATGTTCGCTCTCTCATCAAATTTGCGACTTGACCATCTTGGCTAGAAACAGGGAGATATGGGAGGTAAAAGATGCGGACAAGAGCCTTTGGCATCAAAGCGACCTTCACCAAAAGGTCTGAACAAACGGGCTTCAATTGTTACACTGCCAACTGATACAGATATGCGGTCAGGGTCAATCAGACTTTCAAAGATTACTGTTTTCATCATATTCAAGAACCTCTAGGTCTTCTTCCCCGCCGCAGCACCTGTAGCTTTACCGGCCGCATTCCTTGTAAACCTTCCAAGCTGACTAAGACTACTCCTACTCTTCTGATGTGATTGTGTGGGATTAGCAGATGGCCTCATGCTGGCCGCCGACCCCGGTCTTCCGAATCCTGACAAGCGTCCTGTTGCTTTTGTCTCTTTTGCTGGCGCGGGAGATTCCTTGATCGCAACAGGCGAGTCTGGTTCATCATCCATGTCGGGAAGGGTCAATCCGTGGGGCAGTGTGGTCGGCCGTTGGGGTCGCTGTTGTGCTCGTCGTGCTTTTTCTTGGACTGTGCGGAACTTTTCCAGAAGATCTGACCATTTGATACCGGGGTCTTCTCGAGACTTGAGGCGGTTCGGTCGGTCGAACGTCGACGCTGAAGGAGTGACAGGTGCGCTAGAGTATGTCAGTAATCGTCACTGTTGAGGACAAGAGGGGGATACGACTCACGTTCTTGGCGCAATGTGCAAGTAACCAATAGCGCTGACGCTGTTGAGACGATTCTTTAACGCAGCAAAAGCGGACGACTGGGGCAGGAGCATCAACAATCCATACAGACACTTGTAAAGATGAGGGAAACGTTCCGGTTCGAGAAGCTGGAGACGGAGATATGTGAAGACGGGAGACTCGAGTAGCTGAACAAGCTTGTCAATTTGGATGAGCATGTTGACCGTCATCTCAAGCTCAGCGATGATTTGCAGCAGATTGTACGCTTGTTCGTAAGCCTGAGCAAGCAGACACAAGGAGAAACTCGCGACAGCGTTGTGACACCAAGCGCGGAACAAGGTGACGAAAAAGGTTTGGCCATCTCTGGTCTCGAGGTTGCGCAATCGCTTCCGCAGGTCAGCTAATTCAGGCGCTGTGATGAGATTGTTGTTCAGGTTCTGAACCATTATGCTCGCAAACTCGACATCATCGTCCTTTTCCAGACAGTCGGCAAGAGTGCGGTAGATACGTTCAGCACTCAAGTTAAGACATAGCTGACGGATGATCAGATTTCCACGAATCTCGAGCAGATTGCGATCAGTGCAAAACAGCTTCAACAAATTCACCATGAACGAGGTAAAGTATGAGTCGTCACTATTCTTGGAGATTTGCGACAAGAGGGTGAGATCTCGGGTGACGACAGCATCTGCAGGGTCCGACAGGGTCTTGAGTAGTGCGGGAAAAGTGCCATCATGTATGGCCAGCGTCTTGCGTGGTGACTTGCGATGAAGCATAATCAACCAGGCAAGAGCAGCAACACGAGTTTGTTCGTGCTCATTGAGGAACTGCAGGGTCAACGAGTTTACGGAAGCTTCGTAGTCGAGATCTGTAGAGATGGGCGGTGAGGGTTGCGGGGTGGGTGGAGTAGGAGCTTCCTCTCGCACAGCCTCGGTGGCGGCCGGATCGGGGCTGGTCGTCTTGCGTCCTCGCAAAGGCACCGATTCTGCGCGAGGCTGGTCGGACGAAGACTTTTGTTGGTCCTCGGGCAGCGACATGATATAGGCCATGAGAGCGGTATTTACGCGGTTAGCAGCCTGTCGGACTTGATCGACATCATGCGATAAGGCGGGGAGCACTTGAGATAGCAGACGAGGCACAAAAGGCAGCATGTCTTCAGGGCAAATATCAAAAAATCCCTCAATCCAGCGGAGGGTTGTCATCTGGATCTCTTCTTCAGCCGAGTCGTTCAAGAACTGAATTAGAATGTCGAGAATCTTGGGGTGGTCAATCTGCACATCCTGGCCTGGAATCCATTCTTCACCAGCATCGTTGTCGTTCTTTTCGTCAAGGATGGTGCTGTCGAAAGATGCAGAGTCCGAACTCCTCTGGTCGTCGTCTTGTTGTGTGTTGTTGGTCTCGGCCTGTGCCTCGTCACCATCCTCACTCTTTGTGCTTCCTGCATCATCTCCAATCCTGCTGTCGATGGAAGCTTTGCGCTGATTGTCGTCGGCAGCACTGCGTTTGCTCTCTGCAATACCCTTCTTGATGGCTGAAATCTTCTTGATCTCGGTCAAGAAGCGGTCGAGACAAACTTTTGTGGTTGTGTGGACATCATTGTTGGGGTCGGATAGGAAGCGCAGCAGACCGCCGAGGAAATCCGGTAGGTAGACGACGAGCTCAAGGTCTGGTATCGAGTCGAGCAGAGTGATCCATGAAACGAGGAAGGTGCGGGTGAACGGGTTGATGACGTGAATGCGTTCGCGGAGGAGTGGAATGAATCGAGGAAGAGAAAAGGCCATGGGCTGATCGTTGTTGAGGTCCGTCTCGGCAAGGGCTTGGTCGTTGTCTAGAATGGAGACATACGAGGCGGCCGACTCTGCGACAATGTCCTTGATGAGGCGGTCAAGCAACTCGGCGCCATTCTTGACAGACAGTTCCGTGTCAGCGGCCAGCTTGCACAGGGCGTCGAAGACGTCGTTGAAGTAGATGAGAATCTCGCCCTTGCCGACCTTGGCAATGTTGTACATGCTCTCGCAGGCATAGTAACGGACGCGAGCATCTTGGTCCGAGAAACAGGCCAGCACTGGGGGGACGATCTCGCGGAGGTAGCGAGCGACATCAACGCCGAGGGCAATGGCGGCAGCGGCCAGACCGATGAGACCTCCGTTGCGGGCATGGGGTTGGTGGACAGCATAGGCGTAGTCGTGACAGAGTTGGTGGACGACCTTTTCAATACGGACGTGGTCGTTGGCGGCAAGCGATTCGCGGATCAGGCCCTCGAGTCTGTGAGGTTAGAACTGGAGCATTCTGGTAGCTATGCGTAGTAGCTGGTACAAAGGACGTGAGAGAGACACACTCTAGGGCACCTGTTTTCCGACGGTCGTATAGCTTGTCAGCCAGGGCCTTTGCCATGGCGTTGTCCATGTTGGCGGCCTTGTATGTGATTTGTAGCGAGTGTGGATGTGGATGCGGATGCTATCGCTGGCGGGTACGAGTAGACGATGTTATGGTTGTGTCTCCGTGTCGCATGACGATGGGCATCTTCAACACGTGCAGAGCATGATCAGAGAGGAATCGGATATGGAAAGATGTGGAAGAGTCGGCAGTGACCTATAATCTGGTGGTATCTGATGAAAACGAGTAAACAACAACAACAGATGATGTGAAGCAATTACCAAGCTCGTATGCACAGCGACGTGGACGGCGGCAGTGACATCCAAACTCCGCATCCACTTCCTTCCTTCCCTTGCCGTGTGCCTGCCCTCTCGGCTTGGAGAGAGCTACCGCGATTCAAGGCGATCGGCGTTCGTCCCCGCCGCGAGTCATGACTGATAAGGCTACAGTACGAGTGATTGTCCAGAATGACTGTTTGTGACTCTTCGGCCCAAAAAGTGTCGAAGAGAGTCTGTCCAGCTCTCCCTTCTTGCTCCTTCTTTCTTATTTTCTCAATACAACCACACCCCTCCAATCGCTGCACCACTCGCCCAGCATGGCCGACGCAGCCAAACCCACCATCTACATTGACGAGGAAAAGGGTGTTGACGACTCTCCAGCCTCCGGTACCGAGTCGGCGCCCTACAAGTCGGTCCAGTACGCCTTTGTCCAACACGGCGATGCCTCCCAATACCTCGTGCGCAAGGACAAGGACGACCCGGAATGGAAGCCCGCCGCCAAGGCTGCCCTGAAGAAGGCCGCCAACTACGCCGACGCTCAGCGCAAAAAGGCTGCCAAGGAGAAGGAGCTTGTCATTCGCCAGCAAAAGGAGGACGAGGAGCGCCAAAAGGTCTTTGAAGAAGCCAAGAAGATTGTCATCGAGGAAGACTCTTCCCTGCCTCAGGCTGTCAAGATCAAGTTGGACCAAAAGGACCCCAAGATCATTACTCTCCGTGGCGGTGAGAACACAAAGGGCACCCGTGTGCGCGTCTTTGGCCGTGTCCACCGTGAGCGCAAGCAAAAGGGCGTCATCTTCATCACTCTCCGTGACGGTTACGGTTTCCTGCAGTGCGTGCTCCAGGGCCAGCTCGCAAAGTCATTCGATGCCATCACCCTCACCCGCGAGAGCAGCATGGAGATTGTTGGTGAGCTCGCCCAAGTCCCCGAGGGTGCCCACGCTCCCGACAACCGCGAGCTCCAGGCCGACTTCTTCCGTGTCTTGTTCAAGGCTCCTGGTGGTGACGATGCCATCACCAACAGGGTCCAGGCCAAGGGCGATGCTCAAACGCTGCTCGACCTGCGTCACTTGACCCTTCGTGGTGAGATTGCTTCCAACGTCATGTTTGTCCGCGATGCCGTCGAGTACGCCTTCCACCAGGCCTTCAAAGAGCTCCGCTGCGCCAAGGTCTCTCCCCCTGCTCTCGTCCAAACCCAGGTTGAAGGTGGTGCCACCCTCTTCAAGTTCGACTACTACGGCGAGCAGTCCTTCCTCACACAATCATCCCAACTCTACCTGGAAACCGTCCTTCCCAGCATGGGTGACGTCTACTGTATCGAGAAGTCCTTCCGTGCCGAAAAGTCCCTGACCCGTCGTCACTTGTCCGAATACACCCACGTCGAGGGAGAACTCGATTTCATCACCTTTGACGACCTCCTCAACCATCTCGAAATCCTCATGTGCCGCGTTCTTGAGCTCGTCCTCGACGACCCCAAGATGGCCGCCATTATCAAGGACCTCAACCCCGAGTTTGAGATGCCTCAACGCCCCTTCATGCGCATGAAGTACGCCGACGCCATCGAGTGGCTCAACGAGCACGACATCAAGAACGAAGAGGACCAACCCCACAAGTTCGGTGATGATATCGCTGAAGCCGCTGAGCGCAAGATGACCGACATCATCAACCGTCCCATCTTCCTCACTCACTTCCCCGTCGAAATCAAGGCCTTCTACATGCAAAAGGACAAGAACGACCCTCGTGTCACAGAGTCTGTTGACTGTCTGATGCCCGGTGTTGGTGAGATCATCGGTGGTAGTATGAGAATGGACGACTACGACGAGCTCATGGCTGCGTACAAGCGTGAAGGCATTGATCCCGCTCCTTACTACTGGTACACTGACCAGCGCAAGTGAGTCTATCCCTCTTCATTAATAGTTTGCTTGAACCAAACTAACACAAATTCACAGGTACGGTTCATCCCCTCACGGTGGCTACGGACTTGGTCTTGAGCGTTTCCTCGCTTGGTTGTGTAAGCAACACACTGTCCGTGACTGCTGTCTCTACCCCCGTTACATGGGTCGCTGCACTCCTTAGACGCATTTTTTCTCCTGTCTATCCTTCATGTCGTCAAGATGATATGTTAAAAAGAAAACGAATTGAAGTCACGTATTGCAAGTTGGAGTCGGGGAAAAAAAACTCATCGTAGAGCATGTAGACCAGGGAAAAGCCAATGTTCCAAACAGTCCCAATTTCCATGCCATGTGAAAGTTGGACTCTTGAGAAGGAATCGTGGATGCACGTCGGCTTCGCACTTCTCGCTCTTTGAACTCGTCGGTCTCCGAGCTCCGAGATCATCCACGCATCCGAGGCCCCAGCAATTAACTTCTTGACCATCAACTCTACATTGAGCAACCACTCCATGTAGAGAATCAACATATACTGGTGAATAATCATCGCTGACCAAGCACAAGTCACATACAGCGAGTAGACTTCTGTCAAGCAAGCATGGAGAATTACCAAGCAAACCCTGTCAGATCTTGAAGGCGCCGCCATGGTTACCGAATTTAGTTGTACTTGTCTAAATCCGTGCTAGCGCCCGGATCAACTGCATCATGCCGCCATGAAAAGGATCACATATTATTATTCCTCCGAGACGGTCGCGATTTGATAAATACCTAGGTGGGACAGGCTGACTGTTGAGAATTTCTGGTCTTCATTTCTCATCATCCTTTCTAGTTCGCATCGACTCTGTCACACATTCACATCAACATCATGGCACACGTTGTCATCATTGGGGCGTCCTATGGAGGAACCAAAGTAGCTCACAAGGTCCTCACGGATGTACCACAATCGAAGGTCACATTGATTGATCCATCCGATGTCTTCTACTTCAACATCGCTGCTCCACGCGTAGTCGCTAAACCCAAACAAGTCAAACCAAACCAATATCTGATACCCATTGTGGACAAGTTCAAGCAGTACCCCAAAGACAGATTCACGTTTGTCCAAGGTGCAGCAACCTCTGTCGACACCAACAGAAAGTCTGTCCAGGTTGAAGGCCATGCAAATCCCATCTCATACGACTATTTGGTGGTTGCATCAGGCTCTACAACTCCAGGAACCATTGGCGAAGAAGCAATACCCTTCAAACACACCGGAGCAGACCTTCGTGAAAAGATCGAAGCCGCACAGCAACGTATAGCAAAAGCCGACAGCATCATCATCATCATCGGAGCAGGACCCGTCGGTGTAGAAACTGCTGGTGAGATAGCAGAGTCTTATCCGAGCAAAAAGGTCACCTTGGTTTCTTCACACGACCAAGTCCTTCCTAACCTCAAACAATCAGCCACCAAGATGGCCGCATCCAGCTTGGAAAACCTCGGCGTCAAGATCGTTTACTCTTCGCGCATGACCGAGACAAAGAAAGAAGACTCAGGAGAATTCACCGTGCGATTCGACAATGGCAAGACTCTGACAAGTTCCCTGGTCATCTCGGCAGCCGGAAACCTCCCCAACACGTCTTTCATGCCCAAAGAAACCCTCGACTCCGAAGGCTGGGTCAAGGTCGACCACAACCTTCGCGTTCCTTCTGTCAAAGACAACACCGTTTATGCCTTGGGAGACGCAACAATATTTAAACAGCGCTACTTCCTCAAACTACAAGATCAGATCCCTGTGGTCGCGGCAAATCTGAAGGCTGCTATCAAGAAGACCAACGGTTCCAAGACTTATAATTCTAATGATAAGATGATGATATTTGTGCCTATCGGATCGAAAGTCGGGACCGGACAAATTGGTGGCTGGGTTCCCTTTAGCTTCATGGTCGCTTTTGCCAAAGGAAGGGATTTCCTTATGTCCAAGGCTGCGTCTTCGATCAGTGCTTGAGGAGAGTCAAATTGGACAGCCTTGCTCCCAAACATGTGTAGTAGTGGTTGTCATTAGTGACGTGCTCGTTGCCTCGTTCATTTACCTATCTTGGCAGGGCTGAGCTGAAGCGTATACCGCTTGTTAATCATGAAAACTTCTCTTCGTTTCCGTTCTGAATTCAATGGTCCTAGTTCATCCACGCTGCCCACGACTTTTGCATAAATATCGGTGGCGACATGTCTCTCCACAGAACCTGGATTCGTGCTCCGCGGGCGAACGATCGTCGAAATCGACGCATCCCCATATGCTTGATAGAACGACATGGCAAACAGGTCTCCCGCCCTAATTTCTGTTCTAGTAAGAGGCTGAGCGTCGACGACAACTGCAAAGCCACAACCCGATCTGCTGTCTACATTTCAGGCCATCAAGACATGCCTGCTGTGTCGACTTACGTGGCTGAGCAGGAGTACCGTCTGTTCTATCGACCTTCGTCCTTATATCCGCTGGTCTTGGCTCTGAACGGTTAACTAGAAGATGACCGCTATCTGACTTGGCATAACATCTTCTGCGTCGTTGATTCGCCAGTTTCATCCCGTTTCGTTCGCCAAGGTCCAGTCTCGCTGGTACAATTCTTAACACTTCAATTACCCGGGCGGAACGGCGGTCAGTTTGATTTGTTCTGGGCTCTCATGGCGACCAAATTAAGAAAATGCTTGCTTCAACAGCTCTGGGTGAACTTCCCTATCCATTCTGATTCGCTCTACGCAATGCTCAGTCGCCTGGTGACGACAGTTGCCAGCTCTTCATCACCTTTCATTCTCGGAGGATGTTCCGAGGTCTCGAAGCGAAGGGCACTTTTCCTCTTCACACCAACGTCCATGGTAGAATATCAAATCTATGGCGATGCGACTCGGCCGTTTCGAGTTTCTAGGCTCAATTGCTTTCCATGCCTTCCAAAGAGCAGATATGCAGCCGGGAAGGCTTTGTTTTCCTTATAAGTCAAGGTATCCCGTCATCTATCTAGTATCGCCCTTTCTCTACAAGGAATTGTATTGTCCACGAAAGCTGTGTATCTCACATGCTACTCCACCGCTCACGGTGCTGCTTCGCAGTTCTCTTATTTTGCATATTCACCTATGTGATCTTTGGCTCCCTTCACCATGATCTTACTACCACTGTAAAATTTCAATCGACCGACCTCGCTGTCCACACCAATTCCGAAATCCTCACGCGATTGCCTTTATCATCGTCCATATGTCCCGAACATTTCGTTCGTCGCCAGTCCGCAGACGGCTTGAGAATCGATGACCGATACCTCTTCGAGCGCCAGCTATCGTCTGGTTTTGAGGGACAAGCAAATATCTATCTAGACCTGCAAACACAAGAACACGTCGTTATCAAAAGCTTCTTCACGGCGACCAGTCCAGCTCGCAATACTGTACCACCAACTTTGCAAGATCACTTCGAGATGAAAAGATGGCCAACAGAGATCCCGTTCATGTTACTGTCCAACGGTTCCCCAGATCCTGACTTTGCGGAAATGTTAGACTATTTCGTTCTCGAGAATGGTGGTATGAGAGAATGGCAACTGGTCACACCCTTCTATCAACATGGTACCTTGGCAAAGGCAGGGAAGAGAATTGGCGAACAAGTCGGCTTGCCTTCGAACATGACGATCACAGACCTGGACAGAGTGTTCCGTCCGTCCTTCGAAAGACTATTGAAATCGCTCGCTCAATTACACCACTCTGGCTATTGCCACGACGACATCAAACCTGCCAACATATTCATTTCGAATAAAGACCCTCTCACCTGGATCTTGGGCGACTTCGGCCAAATCAGAGAAAGAAATCATCCTTACCATTCATCTTATATCTGGCGAAAACAAGTCCAATTGAGAGACTGTGCATTGAATGACACACGTCGACTTTTGAAAGTCTATCTCGACTTTCTCAGAAGTTTCGAGAAGGACACGAGCACATTTGACTCCAAATTCCTGCGAGGACGTGAAAATTGGAGCCGGCTTTTCTGGCAATATATGCAGTATCCAACTGATGCCACAACTCTTCGTATTAACTCAAAGAGAGTCTTTTGTGCCGGATGCTCTTCTGTAGAGAAAGAACCTGCGTTCATTGGCTTGCCTCCAAAATACATGCCGGCCAGATTCATCATGACGAAGTCTTTGGCCGAAAGATTTTTAGTCTCTCACGAACTCGAATGTTCATTGCATGCTTCTCGACGCCGGTGGTTTGAGTGGATTCTGTTGTTCAGATCATGAAATGCAATTGATATCTTAATGTCAGAAGAAGACCAGAAGAAATGAATCAGAGGGTTCCGAAACTCTGACGTGACTTCGAAGCAAACTTTCATGTTTATCTCTCCACCTCCTATCATACCTCTCAAACTTACTCAATGCTGTAGGTATCTCTTGTACTTTCAAACCTTGTCACAACCTTGACTCCATACTCTAATGGTTTGTTTTATCGCCTTCCTCTAGAATTCTACTGTTACCCCACGTCCCTCACAACAACCATCTTCTTTACAACCCCCTGCTCAAATATACTGATCAGAAGTCCTTCCAACGATGCCAGTCCCAGTCTCGGTAATTCCTGTCGTCGCTATACCTCCTCATGGAGCAGCTCTCGAGCTTGCGACAAAATCGAGCGCGGCAGCGATATCTACTGCATCTTCTGCAGCTACAGCAGCAGCTTCTTCCACTGGATCGACCGCTTGGGGTACTCATTACGCTCTTTTCATCATCTTGTTGAGTATGAATATCTCTCTGATCACTTTGCATGGTTCTCTCGTTTCAGAGATGTAAATGTTTACTGATTCACGGTAGGTTTGGGTATCCCTACGATCATCGGTATCTTACCATTCATCATTCTGTGGTGCTTGAGATGGAGAAGAAACAAGGGGGAAGGCAACGAAGGAGATGAAGAGTCTACAGTTAGTGGCTCGACTGTGACAAGGCCCAGAAAGCTCAGGAGGGTGAGTATAACACCTAGGGGCGGAAGGCGGCTACAGAGACCATTATAGGGGGGAAGAGGAGGCGAAGGAAAAGAAGCTTCTGTCATTTACTTCACGTCATGAATTTTAGCTCGAATGGAGGGAGGCTTATACTTTACTTACTTTCAGAGACTCTCTCATTCGATTCTGATGCTTTGACACTTTGAATCACGAAACCAGACTATCAATCATCGGTATACTTTCCTTTTCTCATGCCTTTCTCCTTCTCGTTTTCTGTTCCTGGTCTCGTACATCTCTTGCAATTCGAATCCACCATACTAGCCATCGGCCGCTATAGCCCATGGTAGAAAACATGGCCGACAGCATAGCTACATTCGTAGCCACCCTCACAATCACCCCCGCAGCAACCAGCACCTTCAGCACCACCGCGATAGTCACAAATGGCACCACAGCCCTAATCACAGCTTTTGCAACAGCAGTACCCACTACTACCCTTTCCGAACCCGTCGTCAAGAGGACCTCCAGCCACGAAGCTCGAAGTATATATAACATCCTGAAATCCGGACCTGCACTTTTCTAGGACATTGTAGCTGATTCTGGATAAATAGACGCGCTTATCATAGCTTGACTTGCACCGCTGGGCGTTGTTTTGCTTATTGTGATGTTGGCGCTATGTGTGTGTGGCAGAGGAATGGAGGAGGAGAAGGAGAAGTCAGGCGATGAGGAGGATGGGGTGGTTGTAGATGGAGAGGGTAGGGAGATGGCGGATGGGGAGGATGGTAGTGTTTATGAAGAAGATTATGACAAGGATCCTGATGCAGATGGGGAAGAAGACAAGATAGATGAGGGAGAAGAACATGAGGCAGACAAGTAAGAATATGGGAAAGAAGACCTACAATAGGATGCAAAAGGGGATGCGGGAACTGAGAAAGGAGACGGTACAGAGACCGGTGAAGACCACTTTGGAAACGAGGGAGAGAACAAGGCAAGTCCAACTTGGGCTTGCTGCCTGAGCCGGAGCTAATGAGTTGTTGTATCTATTGTTACACAATACTATATCGATTCGCGCTGAAACCTCATCTTCCATCTATAAGCTGTAAGACTCGAAAGTGACGAAAGAACAGGATAGACGGGGTCGACTAACTTAAGGTTGAGACAAAGTCCATAGAACTTAGAAGACAAGGACTACGCGAATGAGAAAGAGGAGAAACAAGCTTCCAAAGTATGGTTAGCAAGAAATCTATGATGAAACCTCGAGAGATATAGAAAGTAGGAGAATTGAGGAAGAGCGAGACGGACGGCTCCAGGTAGACAAAGCGAAGGTTGGTAAGGTAGAAGAGAAAGAGCAAGAGGAAGAATAGAAGCAAAAAGGCAAGGACGATGAGGATGTTTAAAGATAGGGAGTCAAAAGTATACCCTAGGCCAGAAAACATTTTCAGGCTTGATCGTATACAATCTTGGAGCTTGCTCATCTAACATCGGACTCTTGGCTTTTAGTACCTTTGCTCATTGATATATCCGCTATATCTTGCATCTCGTGCCCGTATCTTTTGTTCTTCTGGTTTCAATCCTCAATAGCAATCATTCTATTCTTTCGCCCTGGCCACGATAGCTCTTCACGAAGACATGGAGGCATCTACCGTTACTGTTACCCCTTCTTCCATAGTAGTGCATACTCCCGCTCCCACTACCTCTCTTTGGCCATCTTATGAATTTCCGTCGTGGTCTCAAGCTCAAGTCCTCAATATGGTCCACTTGGTCATTAGTAGACATCCACCCTGACTGAGCTCCATGCCACATCGCAATTCTTACTGACTTTATTGTAGACCTGTGCCAAATTCTGACAATCATCTTTTCGAAAAATAGCAAAACGCCAGGAGACATGTTGGAGGCACAGGAGTCAGCTGATATTGAGAGGAAAAGAGCAGAGGAGGGGCAGAGTGGACTGTGCAAGACAAGTGAAGTCGGAGGAAACTTGGTTAAAGAAGAAGAGTACAAAACAGAAAAGTAGGATCTTGATGATGAGGATGATGGCAAGGTCTCGAAAAATGGCTCACGCCAGAAGCAACTTCGGAATCTAGAGTGTACCTTCTCAAAACTTACTCATTTGACATCGACATTCTTGGCTCGCGCCTTCCAAACTCTACCCGTCCATATATATCAGTGACTCTACCCGTCCATATATATCAGTGACTCCTCACCTTGTTCCATCTTCCTTTCTGTAGCTCCATCTGTTTTCTTCAACATTACATTTGCAACCATCGACATTGCTATAGATATAGCTAATACCAATGACTATAGTCACAGCTACCATTACCATTCCACTTCCCACTATGGCCTCAGCTACAATCACCGATACCATCACCGATACCATCACCGATACCATCACCGATACCATCACCGATACCATCACCGATACCATCACCGAAACCATCACTCAAAACATCGTCGCCACTGTTAACGCCGCCGCTACCTCTCACGTGACCTCACCTGGCACCCTCTCTCCAGTATCCGCTTCATCCTCATTCTGGGGCGAGATCTTTCAATTCGTCAGCAACTTCTTCTGGGGTCTCTTCCAACTTGTTTTTACAGTCGCCATCATAAGTATGGACTCCTTGCCGTTCCTCGCCTTGCTCTTTTCGAAGAAGTTCGCTGACCAGATTCGATTAGTCTGCGGATTCTTTCTGATAGCCGTGGTTCTGGGCATTATCGGTTGCCTTGGGATGGCAATCAAGGAGCTGATTGTAGGAGTCCCGACTAAGGTGACCGATGAGGAGGAGGGTAGTACGTTGATCGATAAAGAGGAGCGAGACGGCGAGGATGAACAGAGCGGAAAGCTTGGATTGGAGGAATGAAAGCCGGGTACAGATGAAAAGGGCATTCAGTTACGATAAGGGATGAAGGGTTATAACGGAAGGAAATATAAAGCATGTTCCAGGTAAACCTTCATATGGAGCCAATGTCTGTTGCTTACGCTTTCTTGAAACTCCCTCATCCAGTGGTCATACCTTGGCTCATGAACCTTGCCCAGTAACCTCGAGCATTGTGATATATACCTTGTCTGTCTCTCCTTGTCACTCTTGTCACTCTTGTCTCTTCTATACATCGAGAACAAGCATTACATCTCGAAACAATGGGTTACCTGCCACCGTCCACGAACGAGACCAGCAGTGTCTCTACCACTACCACTGCCATGCCTACGGCAACAGTCACTGCCACCAGCTCAACTCTTACAATCCCTGAGAACCATTCACTCACTAGCGAACAACAATTCTTCTTCGGTCTTGGGATCTTTGCTTTGGGTATGGTCCTCTTGTGTTTCGGACGTGCCTGTGCCAATTGTGCTAATACCGTCAAACAGTCTGTTTCATCGTTCTTCTCCTGTATTACGTTACCATCCGATTCATGAAGAGAAACGAGAAGATGAAAAAGGCAACAGCAGGAAAGAAGGATGACGAGGAAGACAGGACGGTTAATGAGGAGAAACAGACTGAGATAGAAAGAAAAGGCAAGGCTGTGCAATCAGGAAGCGCTGAGAAAGCCCAGGCATATGGAATGTATGGAGGGAATGATAGTGTTGCTCAGAATCAAGAATACAAAGAAGAGGGAGAAGTCAAAGAAGAGGAACCGGTTTTGGGACAGCTTCATTGGTCTTGGGGTCATGTTTGATAGTTCTTTTGTTTCTTGGTTATGAGATTGTGACTTGAAGGTCGGAAGTAATTGATAAAGACTCTTTGGTCACCACAGTCAGTTTCTTTGTAGCTCTATCTGTTCAAATGATTATTGTAAGCAGATAAATCATGCGATGCATCCTTGAGAATGTCAGGATAGAGATCTATCATCCAGTGCGATTGTCCGATCGATCCAAATCGAGACAGGAGAACATTGTTGATGAACCAACACGCACGAGAGTGTGTGGAGCCGTAAAGTGTTGGAAGGTCATGGGAACCAGATATGCCCTTACAAAATTTATGCAAGCCAGAAGGAATGACGTCTAATTATTTGCTCCGGGAGTTCACTCCGTGGAGGAAAGCGGAGAGTATAAAATTGGCAACGGCTTTTTCTTGGCCGTCCGGGAATAAACCTCTTCTTCCACAGACATGTTGTCAAACCCTAAACCTTGGGCATCCTCATACATCTGGAGATCCAGTAACCAAGGCACTAGAGTCCTTAACATGGACGTAAAAGCTGGGCGTACGTTTATCACACGTGATAAGCTTATGATGCCTCGCTGTGTTATATATCGTCTTCCTAGGACGACCTTGACCAAGATGAAGGCATCTTCTGCACCAGACATCTCGAGTACACTGCCAACATTTCTGTTACAACACCGGATTTACACACAAGACAGCGTCAGCAGATGACCATGTTTATGTTCATGACTCGCAGTCTCTTGACTCGGGCCATTTTACTCTCCGTCTACACAACACTTTCCTCAGCACAATCGCAACCACTCTCTTGTGCCGATGTTGACTGCCCGGTCTTGGGGAACACAGCCATATCGAACTGCACTGTTGCGGGAGCGAGTTATCCCATCATCGGTCTTGCCTCAGTCCAGCACACTCCGGGGCCTACTCTAGATTGGACAATCGCGGTCAATCAGTCAAGAAGTGGCAACACCTCGATCGTGAACCGTGCTTTCTACTTAGGCGTTTCGTCGACAGATGACCTCGACCAAGGAACGCACTCCACTTGTTCTCTTTTCTTCACTTCAGGAGACAATGGACCTTTGTTCTACGACCCTCACACTCCCATTGGGACGGATTGTATGGCTAGTGATGGTCGTGCAGGCTTCACTTCCAAATGCATCTCCGATCTTATATCTCAAGTCAAAGGATTGGCGACGTCTAATGCTGGTCTTTGTCGATCCATCGCAGATACCTTGGTCAATTCTCCGCCGTCTTCGTGCTCTTTACCTTCTAGTACCAACATCACGACTGTCTTCCTCGGAGGTGCCGAAGCTTATACAGGAGCGGTTCCTCTTCAGCCTATCAGTGCGGAGGCTAACAAGACTTCTGCTTGTTGGCCCACGCTTCCGAAGTCGAATCAGTTGATTCCTGTCTGGACGGCTAGTATTCATACGAATGATACAGATGATGGTGTCGTGGAGATCGCTGCGGGTACGACACCGATCATGACTATCTCTTTCGATGGAGGTGGGGAGAATGGAGAAGAATCCAGTGTAGAAATGATTTGTCTACGACCAGTCGATCTGAATGATAAGAGCATTCAGACCTCGGACGATGGTACTAGTGGTGCACAGGGTTCGAAGAGGATTGATGCTTGGCTCGCGTTGTTGGCAATCATCTGTTCTGGAATCGTTTGCTTGATCTAAAACAGAAGACATTCTTCCTTCGAAGACTTCATGTAACCTAATTGAGTATTTCGGTAGCAAAGAGCATCTGTACAAAGATGATCCATCGGACCAAGATCACCAAGATCACCAAGATCACCAAGATCACCAAGACCACCCCGAGACCTTCCTCAGATACTCCAAAACGGCGACCCCACTCAACATAACCACAGTCTCCCACCTCTCACCCCCATTATACTCCAAGACCTCAAACTCCCCCCTCTTGGAACCATACTTGAATGTATGCGTAAATCTAGCAAGTACGTTATCACCCCCAGCCTCCACCAATTTCAGATGCAACCAATCCAAATTCTTCGACATGATTCCAGTATCGACATCTCGTGTTCGCTTCCAACAGAACGCCTTCTTTCCCATAGAAGGACCAAGATCGACATTGAAATCGAATCCATTCATTGACCACTTATCCCTCACAATCATATCTTCCCCTGCTGCTTGATTAGACGAGGAAGAAGTGTTGTCATCGTTGTTGAAACACAGGTGGATTGGTTTCGAGATTGAACTGAACGATAGATCCGCCGTATGTGTGATTCTTGAGCGAGGGTCGAACATTACTACGCTGTGTCTATCCGGATTCTTTGATGAGAACGTGTCTGAGATACAAAATGACAGGTCTATTTCGAATATCGTTGTGTTGGTTATGAGGTCACGGATCTCGGCGTTTGTGCGCTTCAAGTTTGTGGTTGATAGGTCGTACTTTTTTGACATCTTTGCGGTTGACTGGAGTTTTGTGTTTGACAGAACTTCTGCTTTCGTCGAATAGTATAAATTGATGTTGTGCTGAATTGAGGTCTATACTTGAAAATTGTGTTTGTTGAAAGCGAACGTTAATAAATATCTTCAAGAGCGTATCACAATCCTACGCGGTGTAACCTTGAGCGGTTTTTTCACTGACAAAACATGTGCTTATGACTTGATACCGAGGCGTGGCTACTTTTCTCTGTGGCTTGGACTCTCCAAGCCTTGGTGCCAAATCGGTATACGGACGTAGGTGTGGAGGCGGAGGTCCTACAAAATCCATCCTACGAATCCTTCAGCATCACTGATTGCAAGTACTCCAGACCCCTTGGCAGCACGTCACTCCTTCGAAAAATGTTCAAAGTTAGACACCGGATGAATATGTCGTGCTTCGGAAGGTATTGAGAAGACGATATCCCGTATGCCACTTCCCATTTCTCTGTTTGGCATGATCAAGCCCTCATCGCATATTTTTCACTTCCTTATTCTTTGACGTGGACATATTCAAGTTCTCTACTACTTTTATCGTCGACGTAGCCATTGCGGTTCGTACCATCCTCGTTGTTCATGTGATCCTCGACTCTCTCAAAAATCCTCGACCTTGACACCCTTCCCCGCCTCCTTCGCAATCTCAATCAAAGCTTCCGCCATTACCAAATCCATGATCCCCATGCCAACACATTTGAACACAGTAAGCTCAGGTTGAGGCTCTATCATCACCTGATCCCCTCGTAGGAACAGTTCTCCAATCTCTTGAAGCTGTTCTTCCTTGATCTTCGCACGTATCAGTTCTCCAGATTCTGCTAGACATGCTTCTTTCGAGTCAACCCAGATCTTGTCTGCTCCGAGAATCGTTTCCGTGTCGATTTCTTGCATCTCAGGTTTGTACGATCCGATCAGAGAGATGAATAGCGGTTTCCCGTTTCTGTTGTCCAGGTGTTGTGATGTGAAGAGAGGGGTTCTGGACGGTGTGCAGCAACAGATGATATCCGCTGCCGTCAACCTCTCTCGAAGAATTGAATCGTAGTTGTCGTTGCCTTCTTGTGCCACGATTTCCGTCTCCACATGCGGATACTTGGCTCGAAGCCCTTTTAGAATTTGAGAGTCAAGCTCGAGTAATCTGGCTTGACTACGGTTGATTATCGTAATTCTTTTGGTTCCCTTCAAGAACTTTAAGACGAGTCGGATGTGCCATTCAACCTGTTTTCCTGCTCCAAAGACCACGATCTCCTTCGCACTTAATTTCCCAACTCTTGTTAATATGCTCAGAGTTGTAAGAGCAGTCCGGAATGCCGTGATCTCGGCCGCATTTAGAACACCTTTCAGATCCCCATCTTTAGCATACACGGTGATTGCACCTTTGATGTCTCCGCGGTTTGGTACCGTGACGACTTTGACGCTTGTGATAGTAGAGTTTGACACGGGCATTATTAGTACGGTGTCTTGGTCAGGAGTAACGATGTTGCTGCGCTTGGGCTGATGAATTGTTTTTGCAGCTTTTGAGTTAGAGTTTTCTGACGAGTATGTTGACAAGCCAGCTGATAGGCTAGTGAGAAGATGGGACGCATTGGACGGTGTGAGGTTGCGGAGTATATGGGATATATCGGCTTGAGAGAGGATGATCATGGTGACTTGATTATACGCTTCTGCTATAGCTTGACAATATTTTCTGCCGGACGAAGGACTGAATGAAACAGTGGTTCTTCTAAGAAGTGATAAGAATTACGGACAATAAGACGCTCAACCAACACATGTTAGAGGATGCGTTCACGGCTTGGAAATTGGGGGGCACTTCCGGTATAGGCGGTGAGATGCGGTCAAGGCGGGGGACAATTACAGTAGATGATAAGCCAAGTGTTCGGACCACGCCTGGCTGTTTGGCAATGGATCGTTCATGAATCAAACAAACTGCAACCATGTAAGAATTGTTGTTATCGTATGAGCCTTCTACAAGCGAGGATGTCGTCGGTAAGGTGCGGGGACCGGTATCGGCTGAGGTTCAGCAACCCTGACTATTCAATGTTCATGACATCTTGAGTTGTGGATGACTTTGTGTATATTGGGCAAGTTTGGATTGCTTTGCCTCCATATTCTGTTCCCATTAAATCAATTAACAAGATGTCACAAAATCAAAGAGTTGGCATTGTTGGAGCAGGAGTTGTGGGTCTAGCATCTGCCCTTTTTCTTGTCAAAGCAGGATACAAGGTCACGATAGTTGCTAGAGATCTTCCAGGAGATGACACTACAGCGTTCGCAAGTCCATGGTATGTAAAAAAAAAACTAACAATAATAATAACAATAACAAGACTACTCAAAACAATTGGGAAGATTATAAGCTCAAACACTTAAAGTCTATATTCTAACATCCAACGTAGGGCTGGAGCACTGCTTGCACCATATCCTGGAGGTGATGCCGATATGCAGAAGAAGTCTCTAGATTTCTATCTCAGACTTTCGATTGATGAACCAGCTTCTGGTGTAAGAGTAAGTAAAATCACATCTCCAGCCTGGTGAGCCTGATTAATCGGACCCGACAGTCAATTCCCATAATAGAGTACTATGATGACAGAGAAGACGACTCCACCATTTGGTACAAAACGTTATTCCCAGACTTCAGATGGATTCCTCGAGTCAACATACCCTCACATGCGAAGATCGGATTCAGATATACTGGCCTGATCGTGGATCCCAATTTCTTTCTGCCCTGGCTGTCAACGAAACTTGTTGGGAAGGGCGTGAAGTTCATCCGTGCAGAGATTGAATCGCTCATCGAAGCTCGAAGAATGACGGGAGCAGAACTGATTGTGAACGCATCAGGACTAGGAGCGGAGAAGCTTGCAAGGGATCGAGCCGTTCACAGTGTTCGAGGCCAAACAATGTTCGTCACGTGTAGATACGAACGAGCTGTAATCTTCCAGGGGTCCCAGTACACCTATGCCATTCCTCGACCGTTGTCTGGCGGTGTCAGCTTGGGAGGCATTTCCCAGCCACGATCCACGAATACAGCAATTGATGTACGTCTGAAGTCAGATATACTTCGGAGAGTGAACAAAATTGCAGACAATGATTTCCAATGGGTTGATCTAGAAAAAGATGCTCGAGATATCGTAGGATTTCGACCGGCGCGGGAAGGCGGAATACGTTTGGAAGGGGATAGAAACACTGTTCATGCTTATGGGGCTGCAGGGCTTGGGTATTTGTATACCTTTGGCATGGCGAGGGAAGTCAAGAGACTGATCCGATCCCAAGAGAAGCTCTAGGTACTGTTGAGTTATTCTTTCTCCAGAGGCGCTCCATTCTTCCATCATCAATGAATTCTCGCACCCTCGGTCAGTCTGTTTGAGTAGTGTTCTCCGCTGATTTGGAAGGCAGAGATGAAAAAACTGTCATGAGTTTGGGATTCGTTCTCACAAAGCAGTAATCCGGAACCCCATGCGTCTTCAATTGCAAACCCATTTCACCCATCATCGGTGCTATTACATCCCACTTTGCATATATCATGGTGCATTCAAAGACTGGAGCTACCACGCTCGATACGTTCTTCCTTTCGGCCAGATTTGTCTTGGCTCTTATACAAGCCGCTAGATCTGCGAGATCAGACCTCGAATTTGGGTCATGGCAGTGCTTGACATGCCTTGTCGCTTGCCGAGTAGTGATAGCAAAGTCCTGATAACAGATGTCCATGAGCTCAAAACTGGTCTCACCATACTCCATTGAAGACGCATGTTGATAGCAATTGTATGCAAGACTCTCCGTGCAGCCGCCAGGTTTTCCGTCCACGATAAAGGCTGTGTGATGGCATGGCGAACCACCGAGAAGATCCGCAAGCTCAGGCATTGAATTGGTGATATAACCATCGAACAAAACTGGTAAGAAAAATGACGCTTCCCAGGGTAGTTCGAATCCGGCGTAAAAGTCCAGGAGCTCTTTACAGTTCGAGACTGTTGTTCCAAGAGTAGTCGAAAGGGCGAAATCCAGCAGTTGCGGTAATTCCATATAATTTTTCCGTATGACTAACCAGCCGATGAAGGCCTGGAACAGGAGTAGGCGAGTCACCGACTGGAGAAAGAAATCAGGGATAAGCTTCATTGCGAGATGGGTGGTTCGTGACGGCAGAATAGCATAACACTACCAAATTCGAGTGTGTTTGGTTGTTTTTTTCGAGAATATCGAGCGTTGTTAAGAAGACGAGAACTGATCAAGCTTCTGCGCTATTGATCAAAGATTCCAACAGGAAGGATCATGAAGGTTTCGCGCTTGTGGTTGATACTCGGCGGATTAGTTGTGTATACGTGCATAACTTTTCATAAATCCTCACATCCGTTACGACTTTGTTGTGTTCCACGATCAAATCTTGGAGACACTTCTCATCATACATACCGACCATATATCAGCAGCGAATAATGCGAAGGCGCCGTGAGGATGAAGAGATAAGGCAAGACCATATGTGTCTGGGGAGACTTCCAACTCTGTTTACGCACACGTGGCATACCTTCTATCTTAGAGTCTCGACCAAGGTTCGCTTCGATGGAAACACGCAGTGGATGTCTCTATCACACACACCGGCAGCGGCCTAAGTGAGAACCTGTCAATAAGAACACGGGAAACTGCACCGAGTTCGCGTACGCGCATGAGCCTGCTATACCTGAGTCCTATGGTGGCACTGCTGAGCGCTTACCTTGAAGGAATCATACGGAATACCAACCATGTCGAATCCCATATCGCTTGTGGTTCAAACATGATCAGGAAGGGTGAAGCTTGAGATGACCACCCAGAACCGCTGTTGACGATGGACTGTCTGCTCGAGGTGTCTTGACACGAGGATGTCGTTACTAATCAATCTCGCGCCTTACCAGTCCTCGAGTCGTTGTTTCTGCAGTCATCTGGCTTTAACAAGAGGATGAGCGTCGAAATGTCTGAATCCATGATATTAAGGCAAACGGGTAAATCTAAGAATCTCCGGCTTCGGCTCGATTTTTTGAGGCAGATCTGATGGTGCATGTCGATGATGCAGAGCGTGCCGTGCTAGCGGAGAAGTTGAAGTGATTCTAGCAGACGTCCGGCGAGCGTACGTGGTAGTCCTTTGCATCCTTGAGCACCTAATAAGTAAAGTATCATGTTTCTCATTCTTCTCCGTTTGATGGAATCGGTCTTCTTCCCGACTACTCTATTTCCCCGCAGTCGACTTTATTAAGCTTTTGCGGCTTCCTTGTCAACATGGAGCCCCACCGTCGATCTGTATACCACAGAAGTGACGTAGAGACAACTCCATTGGGCATTGTAACAGTAGATCAATATCTACTCCGCAGGCTTCAGTTGGCTAAGCGGATAAATACAATGAAAATAAAGGCACAGTCAAGTCCGTGTTTTTGGAATCTCAATCTGCCATCTACTTTTCAAGAATCGCAAAGATGGTGAACATCACAAACGTCAACCTGTTGACCTTGGCTACTAGCCTCGACTATGCCTCGCAACTCTCTTCTCTTTCGAGTATCTCGAACTCCTCACTCCAATTCTTGTCCTACAATGATACTTTCCACGATATTCTCGGAGCCAACGCTTCTTCAAGCTTGATCAATAGTCAATCATATGAAGCTTTCCACGAAGCAGGTGTATACAGCCAATTTGACAACAATCTCTACGTCTCCTCGAACTGGGCTAAGAATTTTTCAAACCCAATCAATGTAACTATCCTCAATTTGGATACCAACGACATTACCTCAGTCAGATACCCTCACTTGGCCTCACCAAACGGCGCCACCGCGTATTACCCTCCCGGCACACCAGTAAACAGCAGTCAAGGCCAACAGGTCCTCTGGGCCGATGAGGGCGACCTCACCATCCCATCTCAGCTCACCCTCCTCGACCCTTCCACCAACACGACAAAAGTAATGCTGAACAGTTTCCTCGGCCGCAACTTCAGTTCCTTGAACGACGCCAGACAACACTACCACACGAGTGACATCTGGTTCACCGACAGCAACTACGGGTACTGGCAATACTTCCGTCCTCCTCCTGTTGCACCTCTCCAAGTCTACAGATTCAGTCCCGTGACTGGTGAAGTGCAGATGGTTGCCGACGGCTTCACCGCTCCCAATGGAATTGAGTTCTCTCCTGACTTTAAGACCGTGTATATCACCGATACTGGTGCACAGGAATGGGCACAAAACTACACTCGTCCTGCTACCATCTACGCTTATGATGTCACCAAGGACAAAAAGTCACTTGAGAACAGAAGAGTGTTCGCTTACAGCGATAACGGCTTCCCGGACGGTATCCATGCCGACACCAAGGGCAACATCTATTCCAGCTGTGCAGATGGTGTACACGTATGGAGTCCCCAGGGTTTGTTGCTTGGTAAGATGCTCGTGCCGGGAGGAACCAACAACTTCGCTTTCTTGCCTGGCGGCATGATTATCTTCGGTGGTGATCGGGCGTACAAGGTTACTTTGGCTGCGGAGGGTCGTGAGGTCAGAAGAGACTTTGGATTGAAGTAAATTTGTGTCTATGATGCTGGGTCGAGGACGTGTTCGGCCGATGCGTACGATATCTGTCTACTCCCTCAAAAGTACTTTGGAATACTGTAAAGACTTACAACATCTCGCTCACGTTTATGTATACGTTGTGAACATGGATACTGTGACTATGAGTGGAAACACAGAACATAGCATGGCATAGTGTATATGAATAAGTCATAAGAAAGTGGATTCATCTAGCTATAAGCCCAGTGTAAACGTATATCTCAATAAGTGTAACGGAAAGAGAGGTTCTCACGATCCGTCTCATCCGTGGTTGCATCTCCAGCTTCGGCCTGAGGGGGTCCATACAGCTCATCTCTCTTCCTGTTCTCCTTCTTGTACCACCACAGAAGCACAAGCAGCAGGATTGCCTGAATGACAAAACAGCACAAGTCAATGACATATCCCGTTAAGTACCTTGGCGTTTGTCCCTCATAGAACACATGAGGTCCAATGATATTGCCCAAAGCATAAGCAACAAAAGACATACTAGTCATTGTCGTACGCTTGGTAAAGCCACCAGCATTCTGAGCCGGAAGCTGAAAGACCAGTGCGCAGGTTGCAGCATAGCCCAAGGACAGACATACACCAATAGTCTTGGCGACTTTGTGTGTTCCTTCCGCGAGAGCAATCTGCAGCAAGAACCCGATGAAAGCCGGTATCAAAGCCAAGAGAGCCATTATGATCCTCACATTCTTGTACTTCAATGTCCAAGCACCGAATCCAAGCATCCAGAAAACCTGGGCACCGCCGATAGCCAAGCCCAACAGGGAAGAGACCAGATCGCTGTAACCCAGGGAGCTCAGTGTAAGTCCAAAGAAGATGCCGAAACCGCCGTTGACGAATTCGTTGAAGAAAATGATTAGGAAGATGATCCAGCCTTGAGGGTCTTTGCGCAGGTCAATGGCTTCGATGATCTGGTAGCGTTTGATGTGCGAGTTTTTGGTTCCGGTTTTGTTGGAGGCGAGGCGTGCGACGGCTAGTTCTCTTTCTTCAGGGGTGAGCCAGCGAGCGGTTTGAGGTGAAGTCGGTACCATGTACCAGACTAGGCAACCCCAGAAGACTGTGATGATGCCTTCAATAATGTAGACTAGAGGAGGAAGTCAGTTTCGCTTGTCCTGTGGATCAATAATGCAGGTCAATAATGCAGGTGCGACTTACTCCACTTCCAAGATGGCATACTGCCGACTTTGATGTAACCACATGCAAAGGAGACGATGCCGCCTACAGCCAAGGAAACACCGTTCATACTCCACCAGAAGACAATTCTGAACGCTTGCTCCTCACGGAGGTAGAAGATGGAGGTAAGCAAGACCCAAGCAGGTGTCAGAACACTCTCGAGAGCTCCAAGGAAGAATCGTTGGGTGGCGAGACCACCGAAGTTCTCACAAAGCGCTGTTGCCATCATGCAGAAACCCTGCAAGCAAGACAGAGATCAGTACAAGGTCTCCGAAGCAATGGACAGGTGGAACTGACGAACCCAGAGAATGACAACAGTGCCCACAACTCTACCAGTGTGCCAGTGTTGAGCGACAAGACCCATCGGCCATTCACACAGTAAGTAGCCGAAGAACAAGAGTGAAGCCACCCATGTGTATTGAGAGGTATCCATATGCAGATCTTTCTGCAAGCCCCAGATAGCTGCGTAGCCCAAGGCTGTAGCGTCGACGTTCTGGAGCATTTGAGTAAACATCTGCGGTCATGTTAGTCGACACCTTCACCAATCGGAATCTTGTTAATGGAAAACTACTGACCATGAAAGGTAGAAGATATCTGTCAATCTTCCTGACCAATCGTCGTTGTACCTCTGCATCGATTACGAAGGTCTCTCCCTCAATGGACTTGTCGCCGGATTTGGATGAAGCCATCACAATCTCCTCGTGTTTGTCCATGTTGTTGGTTTCCATCGTAGCAAGGATGATTCGAAAAGAAGATACCGCTAACGCAGGAAGTGAAGTCAAGTCTTGAGACCTGACTGTGGAGTATGAATTTGTGAGTATTATAGCCCATGGCTCTGCACTCGGCGTTGCGAGACTCGAGTCGTCGTATCTATGGAGATGTCATGGAAGAGGTGTACTGTCAGGAGTGCGGGGGAGATATCGTTTCACGACGCCGATTTGATACCAGCGGAGAAGAGGGACTGAGATACGACGAATCAAATCCTTCGCCGAAGGACGTTGAGTTTCCGTGGCGCCGGATGTGGCCTTATGAATTTTGATGCCGTAAGAGCCTCTTGATCACGTGCTATACTCTGGAGGTTTGATGCTTGTGAATACAGTTCCTTGTTATTTTGTCTTGATAAAGTACATCTCAGACTGAGCTTCAACGGTGTCTCCGCTCGGCGGTGGAACGTCTCTACCAGCGCCCCAGATAATCTTCACGCCGATTCCGATGATCTGGTCGCCCTTTTCATCAATCTTGATCTCCAGAGGCATACCATAGATAGGTTCTCTGGACAAGACTGCGTCTTCGGACATAGTGTATCTCCAGCACATGCCAACATCCATGCCATGCATCCAGATCACGGGCTGGACATCACCCCATAGATACGGCAACCACGGTAGCTGGGTCATCTTGGGTGCCGAGGCCAGTATATGCTCCTCTTTGATAACCCATTCGTGGAAGGCAGGTGCTTTATATGTCCCGGTCATCTTTAGTTTCAACGTCTCCACATCTCGTGTTGTAGGGGTTTGGCTTGAGGAAGTCATGAAGCGCAAAGTCGTTTCGTCCTGCTCCTTGAGCGCAATGTGTTTCTGGTTCAGTAGCTGTGAACACCAATCAAGAGGCTCAAGACCAAACACTTCATCCAAGATCCCAAACTTGATCTCTTCGTATGCTTTTGCGCCCCACGGGGCACTATTTGTCGCAATGAAGATACCAGTATCTAGTTCTGGTATCAGACAGAGTTTACTCATCCAACCTGCAAGAGCACCAACATGCTCAACAAGCTTCCGACCTCTGTAGGACTGCTCGTAAAGACCAAGACCATACATGGCTTGACCAACTTCAGGCCCATCACTTGCGTATTCCTGGAAGGGCACGGTTCCAGTCATACATCGGCGTATGAGGTCTGCTGGTAGGATTCTCTTTCCGGACTCGAAATGATGACCATCGTCGAGCAGAATTTTGAGCCATTTCGACATGTCCACAGCATTACTGGACATCCGTCCGGCACCCATACATGCTGCGGAACTGTCAGTGAGGCCTGGCAAGATCGCTCGACTTTGGCCCACATCTTGAGAGGTCTCATGATATTGCCAGTATCCTGAACTGTGATTCGAGGACTCAAGATACTCAGTCATGGATACTGTTGTGGCATCCAGGCCGCAAGGAATTAAGATCTTTTCCTTGACATAGTCATTGAATGTCTTGCCTGTAATATGCTCGACGATCAGAGCGACCAGGTCAAAATGCTAACACAATTAGTTCAGCTCAGTGAAAGACTTCGAACACATCTATCCTCACTCACCACGTTGTGATACTGGTTGCGAGACCCGTAAGGCTGGGATGGCTTCATATGCCTAATCAAATCTAGCTGATGACCTAGTCAGCTTCACAAAATCAACTGAGATACTATCTGAGGCCAACGCACCTCATCTCGCAAAGTCCGTATGTCATTGCTCATGTAATGGTCATGTCGAGGAAGCCCGGTGAGATGACCTAGAGCATCGGCGAAAGAGATCTCGACGGCAGCAACAGGATCGACCAGAGTGTACTCTGGGATGACATGTTTGATCTTGGTGTCTAGACCATTCTCATAACCGTTCTCCAGCAACGCAATACCTGCAGCTAAAGCCGTGAACAATTTCGAGTTTGATGCTATCAGGAACCGTGTCTTGAATATAAACGTATCAGTAGCAGTATGAAAGTATGATTCATTTACGCCTTACTTGATCGTTGAATTCGTCACCCTGATCGTTGCGTACACCAAAGTGTGTGATATCTTCATGCCACTGATTTTGTGAAGAACGACGAACAACACTGACTGAACATCCTTTGACGTTCCACTTATTCAGTACACTCTGAAGTCTAGCTTCATTGAAACAGTTCAAACCAGACATCTGCTTCGAGATGGCGAGTCCACTTAGTCTAGTTAGTATATTGGACATATGATGGAAATGGTTTTGATGTCCAGATCAGACTCGACGGCCAGGAAAGTCACATGCCTCAAGGAAACCCTGTTTAGTCCAGAAACCGTCTTCGGCAACCGATGTCTCCATCGGTATCGTCGCTGTCAGTCGGACGGCGTACTGTATCCCCCGTGGATTATATGTAACCGGACGCCGAAGATATTATCTTCAGTAGCGTCGGCGTAGACGATAAGCGATAGGCAAATTGTGGAGGATGTGGGGATGAGCGACAGGCCCGTGCTCCGTGATAGTCCAGAGAAACTCCTCCAGCAATGTTAAAATTATTGCAACAGCATTCTCTTCTATACACTTTCGCTTGCTTGCAAGGAAGTAAGAAGAATGAAGTGTCCTCAGACTCTTGCATCCCTCTTGGTGGCTATTAGCGCTCTTGCTACGGCTTTTGCAGACTATGAGCAAGACCACTATTACGACAGAGCCGTGGCTCTTATGAAAGAGAGCCCGCTGATCGATACCCACATGGACTTACCACAAATTATGCGTTCTCTTAGTACGTTCTCAAGTCTTTGCAATATCACGCATATCACTGAAACAACTGCTAGGTCGGAAGCCTCTAGACACGATACCGAAGCTTTCAAAAGCATTTCCCGGCCATGTTGATATTCCAAGAATGCGGCAAGGGCATCTCGGTGCTAGCTTCTTCACAGTATGGGCTCCATGTCATGAATTGGTCGGCGAAGATCCAGGTGCAGATTTCAATACCCCCACCAATGCCCTGAGAGATTCTCTAGAGATGTTGGACCTCATTCATAACATGATAAAACAACATCCTGCCGATCTGCAATACGCTCGCTCTTCAAGTGACATCCAGACTGCTTTCAAAGCAGGTAAGATTGCTTCACTCATAGGCATGGAGGGAACGCATATGCTGGGAAACTCGCTCAGCACGTTGAGGATTTTTGCTCAAATGGGTGTACGATACATGACTCTTACACATACTTGCCATAGCTCTTTCGCGTCGTCAAACGGAGCCGGGGGGCCGATGCAGGCTGTCCATCCTGAAAACGGCCTCACCGAGCTTGGTCGTGAACTCATCCACGAACTGAATAGGCTTGGTATAATGGTGGACCTCTCACATACTTCAGACAAGACCGCTACTCAAGCCATAGAATTGTCAGAAGCACCTGTTGTATGGACCCACTCGGGCTCGAGATCTGTTTGGGATCATCCTAGGAATATCCCAGATATCATATTGCAGGCTGTCGGCGAGGGACCAGGGAAGAATCCTGGTGTCATACAATCTGTGTTCTACCCACCTTTCATCGGGCCTCCTGAAGCTGCCAATGTCTCGCGAGTAGCAGACCACATCGAGCACATCGCAGGGATAGTCGGCAGAAAGCATGTCGGTATCGCTTCCGACTTCGATGGCATGTACTCGTCAGTCGAAGGACTGGAAGACGCAAGCAAATACCCGAATTTGGTAAGACCTGCCATCCATGTTCAGTGTGACTCGACGCTAACGAATGCTGTTCCAGGTTGCCGAAATGCTGAGCAGAGGCTGGACCGACGAAGAGACGAAAGGCCTGATGGGAGGCAATCTCATGCGCGTAATGGACGAGGTGGATGCTGTCGGCAAGAGACTACAACACAAGCTTCCTTCAGATGCTATCTGGGAGAAGAGAACAGATCTTCCCGCTCGGTGGGGAGGCTCTGGGTTGGCATATTATCCGCATGAGGTACAAACCGCCCAAAAGAGGCTGTTCCCGGAGCACGACGAATTGTAGAACACGCAGCGCAAATACTTAGCAAGTAGAGTATTCAACGTCGCAAGACAGAGCAGTAAGAGAACTCAGAGATTTTTGAAGCAACCACGTCCTATCCTGATCTCAATCATCTTGGCCAAGATCAGGGTCTGAATCATGCAGCGCCTGTCGAACGTGGGGCTGTAGTCGTAGGACTTTATCAACATCCCTCCAGAAAATTGAATCAATCCGCAACGAAGCGAGTCGGAATATCGGATGCATGCTCGCCTTGACCCTGAGCTCTTTTCTCGTCCATTGAAGCTCGTGAGCCCACTCAGCGGCTTCCTCGTAGGACGGAGAGGTAATGGTCATTGCGAGTAGATTGTGACATAGTGAGGAGAACGCCATTTGAGTCCACATGGGCCAGAATACCGAGACATGATCTTGTGTGAGACTGCGTATAAAGTCTGAGAAGCCGGAAGTACACGTCCTCATCCCTAGACGTGAGTATCGTTCTGCCTCCGTGGCTTCGGCATTTTGTTCGAATACAGAGCGCTGTATAGTGAAGTATGGTCTTACAACTGCCCGGAATATGTTGAGGCGTACGTAATGGAATCCGAGGCTGAGTGGGCTAAACATTGAACTTATCCCCATGCCATCCATGGATTGTTTGCCGAAGGAGTGTAGAAATTCCTGATGCCATCCGAGTAGTTCCTCAAGCAATGGCCTTGCAGTGTCCAAGCTTTTCCGGTAGTCATTGGAAAGGGTTTTGAGAGCACGCATAGAACTGTTTGGGATCAGCGATCGTCCTTGGAAGACGTTTGTTTGAAGCTTACTGTAATGTGAACAGAACCCGTGATAATATACCGGTCAATCTGGAGAATAGCAAGAGAGAACCCAACTGTGCTGGCGTCAAACCGCTATCAAATCCATCCTCCAAGCTGAACTCAGTCACAAGCCAGAAGTCTTCATTCAGCAATGGTGGCCGACCAAGACTACATGCTAGCCATCTGTCCTGTGCGAAGATAATATAGGACAATCGACGTCTCTGAGCAATCTGTTCAGGGGGTCCATTCCATTGCTTTGCATCGTGGTGTAGCCCAAGTGTCTGACTGCTCGTGACAAGATGGCCAAGGAGATTCCACTTGAAAGGTGCTTCACTGACAGAAGGATCCGTTGATGGTCTGGCAAGCAACAGTATCAAAGTCTGTACTACTGTTATCGTTGGAGTATGGATCTCGGAGAACAAAGCCGTGCATGCAATCTTGGTCAATTCCTCGAAAGGCGTCTTCTCATATGCCATTTCGATTGACAGTCTGTCGTCAAACTTGGAGAAAGGATGAGCGATCAAGTAAATCGCCGCCAAGAGGTAGGGTTGAGATGTTTTTGGGTCAGGACGGTCGCGAGTGGTGAAGACCGGGAAGAGCGAGGCGACATATTTTGTGAACAACCGGATGAGGCGTGTACCACGATCCGGAGCTACCGCCAATTCTAGTTGAGTTCGTAATTTCTCCGTCGTAACACAGGCTTGACCCGTTTCCGCTTTGCTGTATGAATATAGGGAAGGGTCCGACATGAGAAAGTGTACAGGATAATCCTCAGTCTGTGCAGACTGAACTGTCAGTCGCTTGAATCGGAATCGCTGATTTTCGTCGAATTGATAGAATCGAGTAAGATAGGGATCGAGGTCACCAGTTGATCCAATCACTTGCGACGTCAGAGCTTCGATTGCCACGCCATCAATAACATCTTCTGTTCCTCTAGTTGAAGGACTTGGAGCTGCTGGGACACTGCCATTGTTGCTTAGATTGGTGTGTGGTGACGGATTTGCCCAGTCTTCACGAATCACATCCGTACCAAATTCTGGAATCGAATTGTAGTCGAACGGATCGAACATGGTGACCTCAAGCTCATTTTCTTGAGTTCCCGCCATGTCGGTATTGGCAAATTGCATCGGAAACCATGGTTGGATGGGTCCGCCAAGTTGGACTTCACTGTTGTTCGTGGGATAGGTAGATGGCGAGGTCCCCGTCAGGTCAGTCATCTGAGATTGGCCATTGGATTGATCGACTGAATTGACCGTTGGTTTTCGTGGCCGTGTACCTTGGAGAAAAGTACATTGTCTACCACGTTGCGCGCATAATTTACATGGTGGATTCCCATCCATGTGACACGCCGATTTCCGCGATCGACAAAAGTCGCATGGCCTTTGGCTCTTGGACATGTATCGACGTCCTTCAAGGATCATATTCGGCAGATCAGCAGCGACAGAAAAGGACGATGGCGTCCGAACATGATCCCACTAGTGGTATAATAGGATGGAACGGGATGGGTGTGCAAGATCTGTTGACCTAGAGGTCGGCTGTAATCTGGGGTATGAAGGTGGGGCATGGGTCATAAGAGATATTAGTCATGATTTGGATTGGCATGCATAACGTATATCGACCAAAACAGCATTGTCAGAAGCGCTTAACAGGTACTGTTCCATCAAGCTGTGTTGATTATATCTATATAGAAAAGAAAACAGTGTAATGTACAATTCTCGTAGTAGAATAACACTACAACTTTTATCAATACTCACGCTTTCCCATTTTCTCCGTGGAAACTCCCTCGACACTTTGTTCATGCTCGACTTGTGGTTTTCCCTCGACGACCTGGCTTCCTGAAGCCACATCAGGTCCGTGGAATCTGTGTCTAGCTGTAGTGATCCAAGTGACAAGTGCAATCAACATGACCACACCAACAGCAGCCGAAGTATAATTCATGTTCTCCGAATCGACAGGCTTTAATGTTGGGAAATTGAAAGTAATGGAAGTGAAGAGCAGGTATAGCAGGGCAGCGATGTTGATCGGTAGACTCCATTTGCCGAGATGCCATGGGCCATCAAGCTTTGGGGCCGAGTTGTACTTGTCAAAGCCCGTGAGGACACGGAGGAAGATGGGGATGGCATAAGAAACATCTGAGTAAATATTAGTAATTGCTTTTGAGTTATCGTGATGAGAAAAACATACAGAAGCCCTCTGTAGCAATGGAAACGACAGTATTGAAGCCAGTCACGGTACCAAAGTAGATTGAGTTCAAGGCAATCTGCACAACAAATGTCAAGAGAATACCATAGATGGGCACTTTCTTGGTAGGGTGGACTTTGTTTAGTGTGTCTGAGAAAGGAAGACCACGATCTCTGGCAAAAGCGTACTGTGTTTCAGGTCAATATGAGGCTCCTGAGGATAGAGTTGCTAGACTCACAATCGCACGGCCACCTTCAGCCATAATCGATATCGCCGTGAAGACTTGCAGCATGACGATCAAAAAGGTCAGACAAGACGCTCCAGCCACAGATTGCGTCGAATCAAAGAAGATTTGAACAATTGGGTCCCCCAATTTCGACTCGGCAACACCTTCAATTGACCCAATGCAAAAGCATGCTGCAACAAGGAAAGCAAACCCTGTAAAACATCCAAGCAGTACGGAGAGGACAATTGCACGAGGAGCCTGCTTCCTTGCGTCATGAATTTCTTCTGTCATGTGGCTAGGCGCATCGTAACAACACATGCCGAATGCGGATTGTAACAGACCCAAGATGGCAGCATAAGGCTTATCGAAGCCAGTGAAGTTCTGGAAATCCTTGAAGACAAAGCTGGCTGATTGCTTGTGGTCTTTGGTGGCCAAGATGGTGATGAAAATGATCAGAAATGAGCCCACGTTCCAGAGAAGGAAAAACTTTGTTAGCTTGTGGAGGAACTGAGGACAGAGGACGTTGAAGCAGAGGGCAATCACAGCGAAACCATACGCTACAAGTGTTGATTGCCAGCGTGTAAGCTCGTAGTCTGGATTATTGAGCACAGCGATGGCCATTACGAATCCGGAACCGATGAAGTTGACAACAGCACCCATGGCGACGAGTCCGATCAGCATGAACCATCCGCAAAGGTAGGAACAGCCTCTTGATACACTCTTTGGAGCAAGAATGGCGGCCCAGCTATATTGGCCTCCGGCCACTGGGTATGTCGAGCACATCTCTGCCATGGAAAGAGCAACCAATAGTGTAAAGATGCATACACCAATCCAACTCCAGACCATGACTGGTGGACCACCGGACTGGGCGCCGATGATGAGGACACCGGACAAGGCGGTCCAGCTCGATACGATTGAAAAACAGAAGCCAATCATGCTGATTAGATTGAAGGTCCGTTTGAGCTCTGGAATAGAGAACTTAGTAGAAGGAAGCATGAGCCACAATAGATCGCAAAGCTACCTTGTTGATATCCCAGTTGCTCCAAAGCTGCATCTTCGGCGGTCGTCTTACTGAAGACATGCTCATCGTTGTCCATGTTCACCTCTTTAGATTATGTTCTTCGTAAAATGTCAAAATAGCAAGAAATGAATGGTCCTATACTTCGATGGTGAGAGCCCTTTGAGATACGGACGGAGATACCTAAGCTATTATATACAGGGCGGTACTTGTTGCAAGGCTCTGGGGTACATAGATTAGCGGGGATCGGTATGCAGATAGCCAATTGGCAGCACACGATTCGTTGACATGCTGAAGGTACTCGAAACAAATGATAAGGCGAGGGTCAAGACACGCCTATTGCTCATACATGTTGTTAGAGCGGTGCTTATGACATTGCCTGAAGTTTTCTATTAGCAAAAGACAATGCTTGATTGGGAGCCACTAATCTTATCAATGATAAGCTTTCGAAGGAAGTCGGCAATGCGTGCCGTCTCCTCAACTTTCCCTTTTTGGAAGGGTCACCCTGTGCCTGCTATGTTGCCATCTTAGTACATATAGGTAGGTACTGGTCTGCCTTGAATCGTCCTAGAACGTCACAAGAGCAGCTTGAATCTGAGAAAGTCTGTTGTAGCGAAATCCCATGATGCTTTGACGCCAAATACATACCCAGGTATGTTGACTGAGCAAAACAAAATAATCATGCTACCGCTGATTGGCGAAAACCGCCCTTCAGTACAAGCCATCAATCATTGATCCGTGTCTCATCACTGACATAGACCGTTCAGTCTCTTCATCCCTCTCCTGGCTTTTCAGTTCCAGAACCATCCACTTCCAGTCTTCTTGTCATTCTCAACAGCACCCGACTTGTCTTCAATATCATCAGCACGAGAAGTCGATACTTCTTCTCGTGTCTCTTCACGACCATCTGCAAACCTCTTCTTCAGGACTCGCTTTGTGTACACTGTTCCATCGGGTGCAGTGTGAGTCTCCATGGTCGTCATGATACCAATCACAGTCTGCTTTCCCTCGCCGTTCTCGACAGTCCTCTGCTGAGCTTGCACGCTTGTGTCCTGACCTTTGTCCACCTGAACACCGTTTTCCTTGTCCGCCATGCGCCAGAGGTTCTCGTACATGTCCATCTCAGTCTCGGGCTGGAAATGACTTCTCACAACCAGATCTTCGACCTCGGGACTAGCGACAACACGAGCCAGTTGCATGAAATCCGCGTCCACGGCTTTGCCATATGGTGTCCAGAAGCGACTAACTCCAGACACGATCTTGCCATACACACGATCAAGTTTGCGAGTTTCTTGCGGAGTGATATTGTACAAGCTAGGAAGTTGAGGTGGCAAGATACCACGGCATTGTAAACCTAGCATCCAGTCGATGCCCGGTTGTGCCCAGTGAGAGTACAAATTCTGATTGTCTGGGCTTGAGCCTAGGGATGAAGTACTGGCGTCCCAGGCTTCGTGCGCCTTTTGTGGTTTGTCGAGAGTCGCACAGAGTAGGTCTTCAAAGGCCGCACGCCATTTGCTACCATGCTGGTGACAGTTGTCGTGTTGCTCAAGCTGGATAGGCGAGTAAGGTGAATGGCGGAACCAGTCAATACCGAGCCAGGTAGTGTTACTCGTCGTCGTACGAATTGGAAAAGCTCCAGAGACAGGCAAGATACCTTGACCATGGTCCTGATACAGAGCCAAGATATGTCTGGGATTTACACCAACATTGGCATTGCGTGCTTGCAAGAGAAGAACACGAGCTGCTTGTTTGGCTTCCTCACTGACCGGACCTCCTATGTGTTGACGTCTTTCAGGAGAGCCGAGAACTTGGTTGAACAGGGAGGGAAATTCTTGATCCAACCTTCTTCTCACTTCATGCATCTCGTCGCTCCATCTTTGCTGTGAGGAGTCCGAGGCTTGAGAACTTAGACCAGGAATCGCATTGATGCCTTGAATGAGTGCGTTGATCTGTTCGTCAGCGAATCGACGGCATTCCTTGAAAGGATCACTTTCAGGCTGGTGATGTGTAGAAGTGGTCTTGTCACGACTCCAAGGTGCCATGATGATTGGGTTTTGGTTCACGAGAGATGATGAGTTGAAAGATAACGCAGAATCCGGTATTTCAGGTGCTATCGTTTGTGATGAGGTCTCTGAGTCTTGGTTGATGAGGTTCGATTTTCTACAGGATACAAGAGCGACAGCTGAGATTCAATTTCAGTAAAAGTCCATGATGTCAAAGAAGGAAAGGAACAAAGGAACGCACGAGCGCGACTGCCTGTCAATTAAAACACTTTAACCAAATTTCGTGCGGGGTAGTGTCCTCGTGGATCAGCAGAACTTCTTGTCTCATGAACCATGGTTTGCTTTTGGGTTACACGGCATGAGAACTTCTACGTGTATTTGTTCGAGAAGTGTGATAAACCACTCAGCTACTGTCCTCACGCAGGACAACAGGGGATAGTGTCACCGCAGAATTTGGACGCTCAATGAATGGTGTGATCTCCGAGCCTGATGTGAAACCAACAGCTTCCTCCAAAGCTTGTTCTCATTGTGGAGGGAGGAGAAGAGCGTTGCACAGGAAGCAGATCTCTCATCACTTGTCAAGGCACTCCTCATCAGCATGGTGACACATGTGCAAGCCCCGGTTTCAAAAATAACGCAGTAGGCGTATCTCGTCTCCAGGTAGCGAGAGTTCATCACAGGGCACTTTTGAGGAATTGCGAATGCAATAGTGGTTGCAACATGATATACTATAGCTACCTAGTGTGTAAAGTGCCTATGGAATGCTCTCGAAGTATCACAATAAGCCAACAGTACCCAAACCCAATACACATCCGTTCCAACTCGATTCACCTTCCATCATAATCCAATCAAACAATGCCCAAAACAATCAGTCATAATCATACTTTGCGTCGTAATGTAAACCCAATCCATGAAACCAAGCACTACGCCTACCGAATCCTGAATAAAAGACGTTGCAGAATTATTTGATTCATTGATGGCTCTCAGCAATCATCCGAGTCACAAGCAGTACGCTTCCTCTTTCCACCAGTCGAAGGTGCTGGGCTGGAAGAGTCATCTTCCCAGATCTGAATCACATCATCGAGTCCTTCCTGCGGTGAAGATGCACTTAAGAGAGGCATGTCGACTGACTTGGATATCACGACAGGTGCAGCGAGCTCTTCAGCAATAGAGGCGGGTTTGTCATCAGCGTTGGGAATGTAGATGACCGAGTCCTTCTCAAGTCCTTTCGGGATAAACTCGGCCGTATCGAGAGAACCAAGAGGAGAACGAGGAGCCTCGTCAGTATCCATATCTGCTGCAGATTTGACAGCACTACGAGTGCGTCTGCTGATGGGAGACGAAGAATTGGAAGGTGATGGAAGGTAATCAGCAGGAGCTACATTCTCCTTGCCATGGTCATCACCAGGCTTGGGAGTGCTTTCACCATCTGAAGACAAGTCTAGGGTGAGGGTAGAGTGCTCCATAAGATTCTCTGCCTCTTCCTGAGCTGTGTCTTCGTAGATGGCGAAAAACCATGATTGGGGCATAGGCTCCTCGATGGGAGCAGCCTTGGTTGGAGGAGCAGCAGTTGCGGCAGGAGGCGCCAAAGAACCGCTCAGAGCAGCATCAATGCTGAATGGCAGACCAGTGCGGTGAGACGAACGAGAGGGTGGCTCAATCCGGATGACGGGGGTGTGGGCGCTCAGTCGACGACGGTCACGCTTTGACTTTGGCGAACGACCAGCAGGTGCAGTACGAGGTGTGCGAGGGGATGTTTTGCTTTTGGTGATACCTCCTCTCATAGGAGTGGAGAGTCTTGAGGGGACGATGGATGGAGGTGGCATTGATGTGGCAGCGGAATCTGAAGCCTTGGGCACGGCAAAGGTAAAGTCGAAGGATGATGGTGATGCGAATGAGGAGGTTTTGGATTTGAGAGTCATCAAGGATGGATCCGTCTTTGTGCGTTTTGTAGGAGAGAGGAACATGTCGGGATTCACATTTTCGGAATCGGTGTCGTCGTCGAAGGTAGGAGCAAGCGGTCTCTTCATCAAAGGCTTCGGGCTGGCAGACATTGAAAGTGCCATCTTTGCCTTACCAGACAGAGGACTAGATTTGGTAATTACACCTGAAGAGAAATGCAAGTCAGTCGTTGATATCCATGTTGATATGGCTTCCTTGATAAGGAAAACGATAATCATGCGAACGTACCATTCTGTCTGTTCTTGCTGCTCGATAGATGAGCCAAACGAGGACTCTCAAGCACGCCAAAAGGCTGTCTGGGTATTGATACGGTGGTCATTGTCAAATATGTTGGTATATCACAGCGAACAAGCAGTCAAGCTGTGCTGTTTACTCTTTTGTTTACTTGCTCAAACAAACTCTCGACAGCAAGATTGTTAAGACTTGAAGCCAAACTCTTGACAGTACCATGAAAGAGTGTGAGTTAGTAGTACAGAGGAAAAAGAGCGAGAGATGGGAATTGTGGCAGGATGGGCATGGGGAGGAGGAGACGGCGGTTATGTCTAACGATGCTAGCCTCGAACGCGCTCTCGTCGTCTCGCGTTGGTGTCGTGTTCGCGAATTGGGAAAGTGCAGCTCCACAGATGTGCGGCTGCAAGATCTGATTCGCCGGCTCTACCCGTTCTTCCCGTCCCAGCATATTGATGCATAATTTGTGCTGATCTCTCGCACTGTAAACGCATTTTTCCGAGCTGCTGTATCCACCACCAACGAGCATCATCAGAACTCTTCTTGAAAGACGACGAGCTATACAGGCTTGCTTTGCCACGGATGATTCTGACTGTTTCATTCTTCCAGCATCCGGAAGCCTTTGATGGTGACCGCTCTTCACGGGCGGGAAAGAAAGAATCAAGATTTGTAGGTCCTCTGCCAATATGACTGTGTTCGCTCGCTCTAACATGACTTTCTATTATGCGTCTATGTCCTTAAGCTGCTTAGACTTCTGAGAATTCATCTTGTAGGCATCGTTCCTTTTCTACCACATGTCTCTCCTCTTAAATCAGTTACATGAGTTTGTCTTGATTTTTGCACATTTCCCTGGATATGTTCTTGATTCGACTCATTTGCGTTTACTTCTTATTATTGCCTGACTCACTATTGCCTGGAAAATGTGGCCAGCAAGCGAGGGTCTTTCGTTATAGTAGAATACAAAATTTCGATGGATTCAGATAGGTCTGCCTACCCTTTAGCTCACTCTCGCTTGGCTGCATGTAATGTCAGGCCTCAGACAGAGTCAAGTAGATAGGGCTACTCCTTCGATATAACGTGATGGTGTAACAAGCTAATCCACAGGTCTGGAATGCTTATTCCTCGATAAATCTGAGAGGAACACCCTTCAAACACAGCTCTAGCAATTCGCCGAGGATATCATTTTTGTCGGAGGCCTCACGCAACTGACACGCTTCCTCCGTGGTCATGCGAACGAGAGGCTCTATCGACTCTGTCCCTCGAACAACCCATATAGCAGAGTCGTATCGTCCTTAGCGAACCCTATATTTAAATGCGGTCCTAACATGCTTATGACGCGGTATCAACTGAACACCTTTGGAACAATCTAGGCTGCGACATCTTGCACTCTCCAAAGCCATAGTTGCGAGGACTGTGAGTCATTGTTCGTTACTTGCTCAGTCTAGGATACAAATAAGGGTCTTCTTTTCGTCCTCTCCTTCTTTCTTTCACATCTCTGTCATCTTTTCTTCCTATACATCTCTCCCATCTTTCTCCTGTCTACTTTTTCTATCTTCTTCCCATCTGCCTCTCCTATCTTCGTTCTATCTACATCTGCCATCTCTCTCTTACTGTCTATCTACCATTTATCTACCATTTGTTTGCCGTTCACTTCTGCTATCCATCTTTGTCATTGTTTTAACATTGCCTTACCATCTACCCGACATTTACCTCTGCCATCTACCTCTCTCGTTTACCTCTGCCATCTACCTCTACCTTTCTATCTCTGCTCACTCTGTCTTTCTACCATTTTTGCCATCTACGCCTGCCAATTTCTATCTCTACCATCTCGATCTCTTGTCCATCACTCCAGTCTAATTAACATCTTCCATCACATGCTCTCCCATCTCCTTACCATCTTCTACTATCTTATTACTATCTTTACTCTCCGTTTTAAGCTGTCCTGACTATATACCTCCCCTACCCCTATCCCTTGCCATGTCCTCTCCCTTCGCGTTCCACCCACCTTATTCCCTCGCCTTCCCTCCTTCCCTCCTTCCTTCACTTCTTCCTTCCCCTCTTCCCTTCATTCCCAACACACCATTTCCAACACAAGTATCTGCCATCGATCATGACCATCCATCTCCTCATCCTTCCCTGATTCTCCCTATACACACACACTAGCTTACACCTCTCCACAATGTATCGCACCTTACACCTCTCCACAATCGTATCAAACCAGTACCTTCATTCTCTTAGCAGAAGTGAAGCCAAGACAAGCCTCTCTGTATAAGATTCTCTTCCAAGAATCAGATCGAAATACATACCGTGACCCCAATCCACATTCATCTTTTGGCTAATTTGTTATGGTGATTTTTCTTTGCTCCTGCTGTCATCTCCTGACCTGCTGCTGCTGCTCCTCCCATAGACCACCTCCCTTCAAGTCTCCAAAACTTTCCCTGTGCCTGTGTCATAACTATTCAATGTAAACATATCAACGCAACATCTCGATCGCTACGCTATAATCTCTACTAAAAACATGGAAAACAAGAAAAGAAAAAACAGAAAGAATAAAAAGATGGGAGGTAGGGAAAGGGTGTAGATAACCCACACCTGACCCACTTACATCAACAATCAATAGACACTTTTATACATGAATCTCTCGAGAAATGATTTCGCAATATTGATTATTTGTATTCTTCCCCTCGTCTAGGGGGGGACTGGGGCTTGTCGTTACCTACTACTTTCCTTGTCGTGGAAATCGTGTAGTCCGAATGCGTAAAACCCATATATATATATATATATACACATCAACCCTTCCATGATCCTTTCACTCCTTGTTTTCCGACCCTTAGCCCTCCTTCCTGGTAGAACACCGACCTTCTTGAATCGGCGGCCTCCCCTAAACCATAAGACTCCCCAGAATTAAACTCTGCACGACGAATTCGTCACCGACAACTTTGACTCTACCATCCTCTCTACTCGCAACCATCTTAGCCTCCACATCCCCTCCTTTCCTCTTCCTCTTTCTCACATCAAGATCACTGTTACCAACACTTTCCGTTCCAAACAAGGCCTTCTCGGCATCTTCAACTTTGCCTTCGACATAAACCCATCCCCAGTCCTCTCCGCCCCCAAGGATTCTCTTGGCGGAGTCGAGTCCACAGACTCTTCTGACGACGCTTGCGCCCAATGCTACAGTCAAGAATGCATAAGGTCTTCTTGCTTCCCATTTCCTCGCGTTGGATCCAGTGCCACCACTGACGAGTAGGACTTTTCCCCCTTGTAGCAGTTTTTCTCTGTTTTGAATTGTGTCTGCCAATTTGGATGACGATGCGTCGTAAGGAGTCATTGTACGACTACGGACTGCTCCATTAAGGAAGACGGATTCTCCGGCTGGAAGGAGGTATTTCGACCAAGAGACTGTAGAGCCAGACTTCACCGAGTCCAGGATCCAGCGCCCTGCAAGACAAGGTAGTGAGAGTGCGAGCGCTTGAATGTATTTGGCTCGTCTGGAGTGACGATCTGCAATCAATGCCACAAATCCAAGGCTTTGTGCTCTTGTCGAAAGAGTCAGAGCATCTTCATCGCTAGAGGAACTCTGCCTTCTCGCTGGTGTTGAATCTTCTGTTTCATTGAGATCACGGACAGAGAACAATTCATCGAAGCCTTTGTCAAGGACGATACCGCCGTGAGCGTGAATAAGTTCTATAACGCGGTCTTTCTCTGCACTACTGGCTGCATCTTCCGAGCAGTAGGATACAGCGAAAGCCATGTTGGAAAATACACCTCGTCCAGTTGGCAAGGGGGAAGCAAGATCAGGCCGCGTGATCGAGTGATTGGACGTTACGGTCAACCGTCTTGAGCGGGACGATGGCGTAGCAGGATCAAGTCGTTGTGGGACGGGTGTTGACAAGCGAGAGGACGAAGAAACTGCTATGGCTGACGATGGAAGATAAGAACGATCATCAAAGCGAATCCACATTGTCTGTGTGAGGTAGACGTTTGTACAAGGTACGTGAATCAGGGCCGCAGTGTCAGCTCGGGGCATAGCTGCCATGCTATCCCTGTCTTTTGGTACCAGCTGAATTGTCTCGTGTCCATAAATATCGGTCTTTGGATACGAATCTGGAGCAACATCTTGAATCTTGTCATGGAAGCCAACAACAACATAGGTCTTGCTACGCATGCCATGTAGATCGACCTTGACTTGATCGCCACGGCGAAATTCGAGACGGCGAACGAGAAAGGAGTCAAGCTGAGTGACGGTCCCATCATCAAAGCGGATACGAAGCTTCAAGCCATCAAGAGTTGCTGCACCCAGACAAGTCGCTGGGTAGTATGCTTGTCCAGTACCCTTGAATAAAGCCAGCACTCTATCGGGTTGAATGATTTCTCCGTTCGAGGTATTGATCGTATTACTGGTACTTGTCTCTGACGCAGCATCAGCCATGGAGACATCCGTTTTGTTGTCTGCTTGGAATTGCTGAGGTTGCACAATGACATCAGCTGTGTCAGCGGTCTGAGCTTCGTCGTCGTTCGTGGTCTTGTTAGCAACGTGCTCTGCGTGAGGTTGCACACCATCAGAGACACCTTCCACATGCCTGAGCTTAGACTTTGGTGCTTCCGCATCTTGTCTTCGAGTGACAGGCGTACGGAGAGGAGCATTCAGGTCCCTCTTCTTTGGTCGCACGAGCTTTCCTCGAGGTGTTTTCGTATCTGTAGTCTTGGTTTGGGCCTTCTTTCGAGATAGCAAGGCATCGTGTGCCTTGGTAGGTACTTCGGTGCTGGTTTGCTCATTCTCTGAAGCCGGAGTTGGTGTCTCTTCCGTAGCCATTGGCTGGAGTCTCCTCAGGGCGTTTGCAGCGCCCACTCCGTTCTCTGGAACTGCTTCAGGGCACTCGGAAGGGGTTTCTTCTTCGTTGTTCGCTTCCACGCTTGCTACAGCTGTGCTTTCAGCTTGGTTGAAATCTTTCAGCGTCTCTGCCTGACCATGTTGATTCTGTTCATGATTTTTTGACATCAAACTGTTGATGAGAGCCACGGGCTCGACCTCGAAATCATTCGATACACCATCCTGTTCTGACTGCTTCACAGCCGATTGCTCAAATCTAACAGCGGCAGGCTTTTTAGCGGCTGATGTGCTCGCTCTTGTCTTTGCTTTCTCCTGGACACGACCCATCTTGCCATACATGCGCATCTTCTTAGGGGGAGGTGAAGACATGACATCCATAAAGTGGTGATCCTCGTTGGAGAGCAAGTCAATGTTTAGGTCCATGTCGTCGGTTGTGTCAAGAGGGTTTGCGCCGTTTGCTATAGCAGCGAAGTTCAAGATGCCAGCAGCTTTCCGTGGACTTTCCTGAGTGAGAGCAGACTTCTGACTCTGACTTTGCGTTGCTAACTGGCTAAGTCGTTGTTTTGATTGAGATGCAGAAGGAACAGTGGATTCATGATGACCATGAGTTTTGCTGTTGGTGTTTGCTACTTGCTGCTGTGCGAGTGTTGCGTCACCACTGGTGACAGGTGTTGGTTGATGGTTGGGCGCATGAGTGTTGTGGTTCGAAGATTGATCGAGGTCCATCGGATCGGTCTCCGGGACATTGGAGCTTTGTTGTTGGCTGTTTCCTTTCAATCCAGTGGCTCGTTGAGACATGGCCGGTTGTGTATCTGGTAATTGCGACAAGACAGAAGCGTGTGTGACTCCATTTTGCACGACTTGAGAAGGCAAATGGGGTTGGGTTTGCTTATCATCTTGTTCGGCAACAGGAGGAAATGGGGGAGGACTACTCGGAACACGATTTTCCAAGTCTTGATCGACTTGACTAGTAGTAGGAGGTGGTTGGGGGAAGGGAGAAGATTCATCTGCATCAGCATCACGTCTGAGAGCATCCAGATGAGTGCGCATGAGCTGGCTAGAAACAAGTGGGTAGGATCCAGGGACGAATGAGGACATGGAAGAGGGTTCTACTAGAGGAGGTGGAGGCTGCGTTTCCATCCTTGTTGGTTGCGAGTCTGCGACAGTGAGACCAGGATCCAGAGTTTCGGCGTCAGGTTGCAGTGACTGTTGTATACCACTCATGCGATGAGACGGTAATGAAGCTGAAGGGTCGGGATTGTGTCTTGGACTGGCAGAGGCAGAAGTGCGGCTTGACGAATGGATTGGTACATCTTCAGCCTCAGATTGATCGAGTCGTGGAGAAGAAGATTGTTGGCGCTGACTCTGCCTGATCTCCTGAGCGTATTCGTCGTACTCGTCCATGGACACACTGCCCGGGCTATGGTGCACATCTGTATCCGCCTCGAACATGTCGTTCTCAGGATTCCACGCATCTGGTCCGTTCCCTTCTTGGTCGTCTCCCTCCTCTTCATGATTTTTGCCATCATGTGTGCTTGTTTTCCTTAATCCCGAGCCAATTCCTAGTTGCATGCCTTTTGATGGACTCGACATGGCGGCTGCCGGGCTTGAAATATGCCTCAAGTTAGGACTTGGTCGACTCAAGACTGGATCGCTTCTCGGAAAATCTAAAGGCACAGGGCTCGAAGGAGCCTGGGTGGCTTGGAAGAGTTGTGTACCAGACAACGCAGCCGCTTTTCCAAAACCAAAAGCTGACATGCCACCCGATCCCGGCGTCTTTGTGCTCGATGTCGAAATCACGTCGCCGCGATAGTTGCGTTTGTGACCAGCAGTAGCGGGTGTCTTGGGGAAGGTGGTAGGGCGATTCACGGAGCTCAGGAAATACTGCGTCTCGTCCTGGTCCTGGTGGCCAGAGTCGCTTCCATTGTCGCTCGAGATCTCGTGAAATGTACCTCCAGGCCAGTGTTGCATCAGGTCAATCTCTGTCGCGTTGTCGGTCGTCTCTGTCGTGTCATTGTCGTTGTTGGTGGTGTTGTTGTTGTTGTCGAATTGAGATTCGTCATTTTCGGAGTAAACGCCACTCGTGTAGTTCTTGTAGAATTGAGACGGAATCGGTTGTGTGTCACCATCCATGTCAACGGGGAAGCCATGGAAAGTTGTGTGCTTGTTCAACGGTGGCACGGTGGGTTTTGAGGATGGATCCATGTCCGGAGCAGGAATTGGTGCTGACGAGGGCTTCATTCGTGCGGCCTTTGTGTTGGATATGTGGCGAGGCCGGCTTTGAGACACGGCGTGCTCATGTTCGTTGCATCCGTCGGTTTTCTTGTCGTCCAGAAGTGCTCTCTGCGACAATTGCGAATCGAGAGAAAAGTGCTTGTTGCGTTCCTGCACGTACGTCGCATGTCAGTTGCCGCTTCCACTTTCATGCATCAACCTCGACCCCGGTCGCCGATCCTTCTTGCTCTGTTCGACTGAGCGCTAGTCGGCATGGGTAACCACGAACCTGCAGTATTCTTTCGTGTAGCAGAGAGATATTCTCGCTCTCCAAGCTCTCCTGATTCTGAGATTCCATTAGATATCACCGGTCTTCTGCTCGTTGTGTTTCGGTGGCTGAAATCAATGGAGAGAGTTCACGATGCGGAGAACGCGTCACAAGAAGACGCGACTTAAAGTGCTTTTTGTGCTTGTGATTTCATTATATTTATGCACGACAAAGACAGCCCTTCACAATTCAGGATAGGACTTTGTTCCATCATCTATAATATCCATATCTTGTTACACTTCTCCAACTTTCTCTACTACACCTCAACATCTCCATACTTCTTAGCATACATGCCAAGAGCCTTGATAGGGAAGATGAACTTGTAGTTCGGGTAAGAAATCATGCTGTCAATTCGTCAGTGGATATTCTTCGTAAATTACGGATCGCCAAGACTTACCAGCTCTTGTTGAACACACCCTCAATACCCTCTTGTAGCCACTCTCCGTTAGGCTGTTGCCTTGACATGATAAGCTTGATGGCCTTCTCAATCGGCGCTTTGTCAGGGTAGCCAGCTTCAATCAGGGCGATGATCACCCAAGCAGTCTGGACAACCTGGCTCTGCGCGTGTTGGCAGTATTTTCCAGTCTCACAGCTGCGATACGTCTCTCCCCAACCACCATCCTTCATCTGACGATCGATGAAGAACTCACATGCTTTGCGCACGCGAGCAGAGTTTGTGTGACTTTCGCCAGCAGAAGCCAGAGCTTCGAGAGCAAACATTCCGGCGTACGTGAAACAGATTGCCCAGCTGCCGTACCAAGATCCATCCGGCCTTTGGGCTTTGCGGATGTAATCGTAAGCTCCTCTCTTCAACACTGCAATCTCTTTGCTGCGGTATGTCGGATATAGCTTGCCGAAAAGGTTCAGGGCTGTCACAACGGCAGTCGTGCATTCGGGATAATCGTATTCGACCATGATTCTACCAAACACTTCTGCTGCGTTGAGGTACTCCGTGTATTCTGATCCACGTTGGGGTTCATACGAAGAACAACCGCCTGATTTCTTGTTTTGCATGGTTAGGAGAACATCAATCGCGTCAAAGATTCGTTGGTCTGAGATGAGTTGAGGATAGGTGGGGAGGAATTGGAGCATCAGGACTGCCTTGAGGGCCTCCGAGGTTGTGTCAGAAACAGTGTAGCCTTGTGCTCTGGTACTGAAACCCCAGGCTCCTTTTCTCTGTTGTCGATATGTGACGTGTTGGTCGACACATTCTTCTCGGATCTGTGCCACTTCAAGGTATTCGAGTGCTTTCTCGAGCATCGGCCTCCATCTCTTGTCTTCAGCCATCTCACAGTCCATTACTGCCTGAATCAAGAATGAAGTGTCCCAATTTTGTACTCCGTTTGTGCCGTTGACGAGCATTCCTTCATCCTTGACCCAGAGGAATTCTTCCAAGCGTTCACGATGGCGTCTAACAGAGTAACTGTCTGGTCCATCGACAATGTAACAGCAGAGCATATTCATAGGCGCATTCACTGGCGCTAAATCAGCATAATCCGAATTTTCATCCTCTCGCTTGACCAAAAACCAGACCCAATCCTCAGCGCGCTTGACGATTGACTCGGTCCGCAAAAAAGGGTTCCAGATATTGACCAGGAGCCAGTTGATCAGATTGAGGATCCAAGTCTTCGGATGGTAGTTATCAAGCCTCGAGATAGAGTTTCTGTGTGAAGCAAAATTTATGCTCGAGAAAGGTTGCGTGAACAATTCCTTCCTCAACTCCTTAACCAGATCATCGGCAGGGAAAGACCATTTTCTGGACCAAATCAGAGACATGGGCAGGAAAACCATGCGCATATGGATCCACCATCTCCAAGGGGCAATAGGAACCCAATCAGGAACAAGCCACAACTCCGGAGGTACAGGATTGACGATGTCCCAAGGTGTGACACCAAGAACAGAGAGCCAGAATTTACCCCAGTGAGGTGCGTTGACGGCTCCTCCAAGCTTGTGCAACAATCCTCTCGCCTTGATCATGCGTGGATCCTCGGGATCTGTGCCTAGCAGTCTGAGGGCCGTGTAATTCATAGCAGTACCAAAGACGGAACTGTCTCCCTCGATGTGTAATCCCCATCCTCCATCTTTTGGGTGTTGGCGCGCGAGAACATAATTCTTGAGTTCGATCTTGTAGGCCTCGGGGATTGGCGTCTTGGTGACATACCAAGTAATGACAAAACCGGGCAGGAGGAACATGGGACCGCCATACTCGCATCCCCAGTTACCGGGAGGTAGTTGAAGCTTTGAGAAGAATTCAAGACCATTCGAGGCAGCTTCGAGCGGAGTCTTTGCGTGAGGGAGTGAAGGTTGTTCCTGATATACAGTCTGTCAATTGACCTGTGTATGATGGCAAGAGCGCTTTGTAATCGCATACAGTAGGTAGTCCTAAGAAATACTTGTCTGCAACAGTCTGGGGCCACTCTTTGGCTTGCTCTTCACTTAGGTAGTGCCATGTCTGCTCCCCGTCTATGTCTCGAAGTCTCCATCTGGAATAATCCGTCTTTGGGTCTTTCTGTTGACCTGCCGCCATTTTATGCGGAGGTATACGCGGTATAGGCTCTGGGAGCAGGCTTTCCAATAAGGAAAAGGGCTGTCTTAGGGATAATTGAGGTTGTGTAATGAATAATTTCCCCTGCAGGTACATCTCGTACGATCGGCTCACTTCCGCGGCTGGAGTTTGCCAAGACCACCTCGATGGTCAACCCCCTTTTATGCATTTTGTGCAAGACATCCTCTACCAGATTGCGAAGTCGAGTGTCAACATCTGTCAAGAAGGAAACGGACATTGCGAATCAAGTATAATGGTATCAAACAAACCCCGACACAAACTCCATTTCCGATCCAGAACCATCAATCCTAAAAGAGAAACACCTGCTAGCTGTAACAAGCAAGCCCCCTACTCGATCAAATCATCATCGTCCTCCATGCTCTCCAACAACTCCTGGACATCCTTGTCATCTGCCATGCCACTGAAATCATAATCTTCCATCGTCTCGTCAATATCCATCCTAGTTCCTTCATCTTCAGGATCCTCAATACGAGTCGATTCCATCTCTCTTTGCAATTGAGCATTAACAGGATCCAGTTCCTCCTCTTCTGAATCCGGCTCTTCTTGCTTGACTTGAGTTTCTGACTCTGCGCCAGTGACGGACTGTACCGTTTCTTCAACATTTGTCTTAGAAGGCATTATGCTTGTCTCTTGAATTGCGGTTTCCTCAACCACAGTCTCTTCACCACCTCCACCTCTCTCGGTGGTAGCGACATCGTGCATGACTTTGAGTAGAGTTGTCTGTAACTTGGTGAGTGCGTTGCGACTTGTGGCATCGGAAGCAATTTTGGTCTCGATGGCCTCGGCAACTAATTCGAGGACGGTACGGAGAAGTTGAGGTTCAGGCGATGCGACAGTCAGATGGAGTTTGCTCAGCATGGAGAAGAAGACTTTGCGTTCGTCCTCTGTGATTCGTGTCAGCAATACTCGGAGTGTGTTGATCAAAGTAAACTTACTGCTTGTTTGGCTTGTCACAAGCCTTTCCAGAATCTGCTCTGCTAGTACAAAGTGCACCATATCGCTTCCAGGCGCAGCACCTTCTTCCACGGTAATCTTTCCAGAGTTGGTACGGTCCTGGCCAATGATCTTGCGAGGATCGGTCCAGTCAACCAACAGGCCACCCACTACACTAAGAGTAACCATCTCGCCTTCTTCGGCATCTTCTTCCTCGATAAAGGCTTCTCTCAGAGCAGAGAGACGTGCAATGACTCCAGTAGCTACCGTAGCCATTCTCTCCGCATTTTCCGTACGCGAATGACAGTACACAGGTAAGAAGTAACTCAATGTCTGTCTGAGCGTTGCATTGTTGCTCGTTTCCGGATCGAAGAACGCAATGACCAAATTCTTTAGCAGGTCGACATCTGTGATGAGTTGTGATAGCATAAGCTTCGACAGAGCAGCGGCGCCTGTTGACTGCACGTCGGCATCTTCGACCTTGAGAGACTTGACAAAGGCCTTGAGTACTGGCTTCAGAAGAGGTGATTGCTCGGTGCCGGTCACAGTAGCTGAAGTCTCATCAGCGCCCCCACTTGACGGCACAGGCGCAAGAAGAGACGGATGTGTGGTAAGGATATCTGTGATGATCTGCAAGGCGATGGTCTGCAGGGACGGATGACCCTTGGCGAAGCAGTGGAGGAAGAGGGTCAAGTTCTCTTGCGCAAGGTTCTGTGCTTGTCAGTGAAGTTTTCATGTCAGCCGGAAACGAAGAGACATACCTTTCCTAGTAAACAGCACAAGCCCAGACAGACCAAACCGCGCTCTCTTATTGGCGCTTCCTGGCTTCTGACAGCTGGAATGACCAAATTATTAAGCATAGTAACCAGATGGACAGTCTGCTCCAGATCGCATTGAACGTTCTGAAGCATGCACTGCGCAATATGCAAACATTTCATATTAACCATGATCTCCTTGATGGCTTTCTCTTCTGCGGCTTCCTCGTCTTCTTCCTCATCATCGTCCTCTGCGTGTCTCGAATTCTTAGATCGACCGTCGCTGAGTTCGCTTCTGGCGGAATGGAAGCTGTCTTCTTCGTTGCCGCTTTTGTCCTTGTTACCATCGTCGCCCATGATAGTATCATGAACCTCGGCTATGGCCTCGAGTACTATACCGCAAAAGTCGCTTTCATCCTTGTCGCTGCCATTGTTGCTGCAGACGAGTCTCAACAATTCAACGCAAAGTCTGGTAGACTCCTCGGGTAGTTCGGGCATTGTCAAAGCCTCACGAGTGAGACCAAACATCTTTCGGCGGCCGACTTCATCGCTGTAGTCGAAGCTGATGGCCATGTGAAGCATTTGCTCGACAACGAATTCACGCTGGACACTTTCTTCTTCCATTTCCTCATCACCGTCACCATCTGGACCTTCTGTAGCAGCTTGACGGATACATTCGATGAGGTCGTTGATTTGTCTTTCCAAAAGGAAGCCGAACTTTGTGACTTCGGGCATCTTCATTTCCAGCATGTCTAGCAACCTTCCATCGCCTTGAGAATCTTTGGATCTGCAGTAGTCATTGAATGTGCGGGCGACAAAGACACTCTCTGGTGATAATTCATCCCAGAAGCTGTCCGTGTCGAAGGTGACGTAGTCTCTGTAGTCCGGTCGACCATCCCAGAACTCGCTCATGGCTTCCAATGCAATGCCGCCCGTGACTCCAGAGTTTGCGACGTCGATACGCTCGAGCAACTCGAGCAGGGCATCAAGACTGGGGTCGGCTGCTTGCGTGACTCCGGGTTTCTTCTTTCCGTCTTCTGTCTCTTGCTCAGTAGGAGCGGCAGCTGCAGGCAAAGCAGCACAATCTTCGATCCATCTTTCGCGAAACAGACGAGCAGTAGCTTTGCGGACCGTCTCATCACGATCGCGAAGACCCCAACGGAGCAATTTTTCACGATGCGTCAAGCTGAGATGTCTGAAGTCACCTAGCGCTGGGAGTAAGCGGGCATACAACGCACGTCTTGTTGCAGCGTCCAAATCTCTGGCTCTTTCGAGAAGATATGGGAGTGTTGTGGGAGTCAGAGGAAGGTTGAGCAGCAACGCACGGCGGACTTCAGCTGAGGGGTCGTTTTGTAGGACGTTGAGAAGCTTCTCGAGCACACCGGAACTTGCATCCTCGTCATCGCTGTCTTCGTCTTGTTGGTCTTCATCGAGTTCGGCGGCGAGGCGACTTAAGCCATAAATGGCGTGCATACGAACCGAAGCTTCCTTGTCGTGAATGCGCTTGAGAAGAGCCAGACGCAGGAGGTGAAACATCTGATCGTCGAGCGTGTCAAGCGTGTTGATGATGTGAGCGGTAATTTGCGTAGCGCGAAAGCGGATGATCTTGTCCTTTGTTGACAGCAGCTGTAGTAGGGTGTTGAGGATGGCATTTGTGACGCGCGAGGTGGGTGTCTCTGGCAAGGCTCCGTCCTGGTCAGCGACAAGTTGATTGTCCTTTTCACTAGCCACCTTCAAGAAGATGCCCAGAAACTTGACAACCCTGTCTCCGACAGTTTCACTCTTCTTGACGGCTAAGATACGCAGAACACATCGCACGAGCTCCGTGTTGAATTCATCCTCGTCAAAGTCGTAGTCGTGCTGGGTCTTCTTGTTGCTGACGGGTTCGTAGCAACAGGCTTCCTGGATCTTGCGCAAGTTGATGACAAGCTTTCTGTGGCCGGTGTTCGACTTCTGAGCATCGAAGAAGATGGCGCCGACGTGGTCGCGTAGTTTGGTCGAGGGGCCTTCGTCGGGGATGTTGCTGGGTTCGACTGATTGGCGAGTTCTGGCAGTGCGTGCTGATCGAGGTTTGGCTGCTGTTGCAGAGCCGGTGCTCTTTGAGCTGGCGACTCTTCCCGGCATTGTCGGAGTCGTCGAGGTTGTTTGTCGCGTTGTAATCGGTGACACACCTATCCTCGTCCTTCCATGAATGTATCGAGTAGATGTTATTTGCGCTTGCCTGAAAGATGCCCAAGCGTAAACAAACGGAAAGAACGATGCCGACCCCCGCAGTTTGTCTTATCTCTAATCTGATCTTATCTTATCCATCTCCGCTCGCCGATGACCGGAGACTCATTACGTGACCATCATTGCCCGCCTCTTTAGTTCATTCTGTGTTCCTCTCCATACCTTACCTGCCACACCCAAGATATGTTCCGCACAGCTGTCCGTCGCTTTGCCGCCACGGCCCTGCGTCCCGCCGAGTCGGTAGCCTCGATGGAGGCACCGCATCTCCACGGCATTGAGATCTCCAAGGCCCAACGCATCGCCCAGAATGGCTTCATCGATGGTACTACAACACCAAACACTTCCCTACGTTTTCCAAACTCGATCGACTGACCACCAACCCTTCCTCAGCCATCGGCAAAACCCCTCTCATCCGCATGAAGAAACTCAGTGACGAAACCGGCTGCGAAGTCCTCGGAAAGGCAGAATTTCAAAACCCTGGCGGTAGTGTCAAAGACCGCGCCGCCCTCTACGTAGTCAAAGACGCCGAAGAACGTGGTCTACTCAAGCCCGGCGGCACAGTCGTCGAAGGTACCGCCGGAAACACCGGCATTGGTCTCGCCCACGTCTGCCGCAGCAAAGGCTACAAACTCGTCATTTACATGCCCAACACTCAGTCCCAGGGCAAGATCGACCTCCTCCGTCTGCTAGGCGCAGAAGTCTACCCCGTCCCCGCCGTCGCTTTCGACAATCCTCAAAACTACAACCACCAGGCAAAGCGTCATGCCGAGTCTCTCGACAACGCAGTCTGGACCAACCAATTCGACAACACCGCAAATCGTCAAGCACACATTGAGACTACAGGTCCTGAAATCTGGAACCAGACGGAAGGAAAGATTGATGCTTTCACTTGCGCTTCAGGAACCGCCGGCACCATCGCAGGGATAACCCGTTACCTCAAGACCGTCAGCGACGGTCGCGTCAAGTGTTTCCTCGCAGACCCTCCAGGCAGTGTCCTACACAGCTATATTCAGTCCGGAGGCCATCTGACCGAACGTTCTGGCAGCTCCATCACCGAAGGCATCGGTCAAGGTCGCATCACCGACAACCTAAAACCCGATATTGATCTCCTCGACGGCTCTCTGAATGTCCCCGACGAGCAAAGCATTGAAATGGTCTACCGTTGTCTAGACGAGGAAGGTCTTTACCTCGGTGCTTCATCCGCCTTGAACGTCGCAGCAGCAAGAAACGTAGCCCAAAAGTTGGGTCCCGGAAACACTGTTGTCACCATTCTTTGCGATGGCGCATACCGTTATGCTGACAGACTATTCTCCAAGAAGTGGCTTGAGAGCAAGAAACTGCTTGATGCCGTTCCTGAGCCATTGCACAAGTATATTGTCCTGCCTTAAAGGATATAAAGCCGTATACGAAAAAAAAGTACATTATACATATTTCATGATTCATTTCCGTCACACGCAAGGATCAACAAATCTCATATATGCCATTTGTCATTTTTCCACCACGTTACAGTCAGTACCTTTGCTTGATCGCGGTGGTGCAACCACTACCAGAATCAAGATCAGCAAGTCTTCTATGCATATTTTGACAGAGAACCACGACATAAATGTCATATATTATCTTTCACCGTCAAGAATTCTATTTGATGGACCTTCTGAAGCTACCGTACAAAAGGAAGAGTCCATTCAAGCAGCTTGCATTTTGGGTTCGCAAACGCTATTCCCGAGACAAGATCAATTGGTTGGTCACCTATGCTTTATTTCACGTCAGTATGGTATCTGGAAACAAGACGTTCTAGTTCTGGCCCGGTTTGAGAGAGGTTCTGTTCGTCTTTGCAGCGAGCTGTGCAGGACGTACGATTTCCGCAAATCTAATGCTCTCATCAACCTGAGCAGTTTACGAACTCGATTTGAGGAACATTATCTATTCAGGTCCATATGAATATGGGAAAAATGTTTTACTTTTACTCGATACTGCATTGATCATCTCTCCGTGACCTCATCCTATTCACGAGATATGAACAAGACCATATATTATTTTGTCGGCATTATCTCGTCAAGGGATCTGTGCAGTTGCCTGTCGGCAGCATTTGACGGCTACGAAGTGCATGTCGTGTCACCGCTGGGTACATGTTATGCATCATAGGTCGGTTTACCACGGCACCTGTTCTCCACTGTAGGTCCAAAATGATGCAGTATCGTCCTCCTTGAGCCCGTGCAATACTTTGAGCATGCCACTGATACTCTCGTGAGCCTCGATCAAAGCACCCTCACCACCCATGCGAGTCTTGACCCAACCAGGATCCATGCTGATGACAACGGCGCCGGGGAGCTTCTCTCGCAATTCTTCGCCTTGGTGTACCGTGAGCATGTTCAACGCGGCCTTGCTGATGCTGTATGTAGTACATTTTCTTGGCTTGATGCCTTTGCTGACTTTCATGCTGCCAAGTCCAGATGTCATGTTCAAGATCCTCACATCCGACGACAGCAGGTTGGCTTTGAAAATGCCTTCGGTTGTCTTTGCAGGTCCGAGGACATTGATTTTCATGTGCTCATTCATATCGCTTTCGGTTATCGACAATGAGCTCTGCTCTGGGACAGCATTGATGCCACCGTTGTTGAGGAGGTAGTCGATCTTCTTGCCCCCCAGAGTTTTGCCACATAACTCAACAAAGGAGGTGATGCTAGACGCTTCTCCAGTGTCACATTCCAAAATGTGTATGTTTTTGTTCTTGTTCAGAGATTTCAAATCGGTCAAATCGTTTGACATTGAGCGCACTGCTCCAATAACTGTGTTAGAGCTGTCTGCCGAGAGTTGACGGACGAATTCGAGACCAAGGCCTCTATTAGCACCAGTGAGCACGTAGACGGGCATGATGAGTGGATTTTGCGATAAATTTTGAGATGGAGGCAGGCTCCAATATTACGATTGCAACCAAGGCACGCGTTTATATTCGCAGTACGAGGGTGGGGTAGGGTTGGGTAGGATTGGGTACTTGAGGCGGCTAAAAGTCAATGGCGGTTAAACAAAACTACGATGACGTTTAGCAAATGCAAGAGATTATATCGATCATTATTTGCAGAATTCGGGGTTGCTGACAAGCTCGCCTTGGTTTCATGATTTCCACGTCGGGGCGGTGGAAGACCTGCTTTTCGTTGTGGCTTGCGCTGACTGGGATGATACATCCGGGCTAATAATAACAATGAGGTGTACGTACATACACATGCCCGTTTTGGCGGTACCCGACGATGTGTGTTTGGGGTTGGTACATGTAGCAGTATCTGGGGGAAAGGCGGTCCGGGGTCTCCGACGCGCGCAAGCCACAGAATACATTCGACAAACCATAAACAATTCAGCAATCACACGGACTCGACCCTTTATTGTTTGATCGTGATAACAAACACATCGTTCGAAGAAAGTGTCGGCGATCGAGGTTTCTGGACAACAAACTCGATGGGTAAATGATCGAGAAGATCTTCAATATCTCATGCATACCGACAATAAAGCAGTTAAACCTGGGGTGCGGAACGAAATCGTGGGGGGGGGCTTTCTCGGTGCGGAGAACGAAGACGTTCTCGACTCCATGGGGTATGCAACCAAAACTTGGAATAAAAACAGCCCTTAAGAGTCAAAAGTCTTTTTCGGTTTGCAGATCTTTCTGCGGACCGCTTTCTCACGGCACAAGAAGGACTTGAGGAGGAACAACAAGGTGTGGGCGAGACGTTCTTGGCCTGCAACCTGCATATTGCCAGGTACTTGTTGCATAATCGGTGGAAAGGGCGAGACCAAACCCGGGTGCACGGGGTTTTTGACAGGTCCACGAATGGTCTTTGTCTCCTCCTTGTTCGCAAACGGACGAGATAAGGGTTCATTGACTACATGGATACAAGAACATCCTTCTTCTCCTTCTTTAATTTCTTTCTCGGCTCCCCAATCCATCAACAAATCCATCTCCTTTTCTTTATCCCTCCAATATCAACAGTCGTTTCTGATCGAAGGAAAAGGGAAAGGCGGCTAAAAAAAAAAAGCCTTGCAGTCGTTACCACCAACAACGTCACACACGCGTCCGTTTCGCTTGAAAGAAAGGTGTACCCCAGCTTGTCCACCTACCAGCTTACGAACTTTCGGTTTACCCCAAGCAACCACCCGCTCTTGTTGTGTTCTGCGCCACCATCGCAACCCCATCACCTGCCGGGTGCTCGGATCGTCCTGCTCCACACCCTGTTTTTTTGTGTGTGTGGTCTGGATAGATATAATATTAGCAACCTCCTTGTCCCTCCCGTCATTCTCAGATTCTACTTTTATCTTCTGTTGGATTACGATAATCGCACATCTCACGATCATCTCTTCGACATACGACAACCTTTGCTTCTCTCTAATACTGCCGTCGTCGTCACATACCCTCATCGAGCAATTGCCCTCAACCTCGTGTCTCGAATCTACACAATAGTCTACCAAACAATTTTCCACGACCACAAAAGGAGAAAAGAGACAACAACCATCACAATGTTTCCAGCCGACTGCTTACCAACAAATTACATCGAGGCCCGCTCCGCCTCGTCCTCCACGTCCTCCACAAAACCCTCCTCCACAACCTCATCCACACCAAAATCCCACCACCTCCCGACCTCCACAACAGTAAAACCCCTTCTCCTGCAACCAGTGCCAAAACGTCCCGCCGGACCCCCTCGCACAATCTCCTGCCCACCGAGAACCCTCTCCTCAGCTCTATCGAATCTGTTCCCGGCTTCTGGAACAGCGACAACGTCAAGCAATCTGAGTGTCTCGGCTGCAAGTTCCGCGAGGACGAGTCCTGCCGGTACGCCTTTGCCTTCACCCAGTCTTTGTGGTCCTTCTTCGGGTGTTGGCAGAGGTTGGTTCGGTGCGCCTTCTAGTGTTGGGATTTCCAAATCTAGGGAAGATCGTGATATCACTGTGAGTTTTCCTTACGCATCTCCCACTGCACATTGCTAGACCATGAAGTGCTGACTTCTCTTGATAGTGTCTTCCTCCTGCTTGGTCATGAACTGGTTCTTCTACGAAAATGAGATGATCTAAGTCTTTTGCTCGTCATGCAATCACAAAAGGCGTCCGGTTTCTACAAGTAGCAGTATAAGTTCTCTAGCCATGTCTTTTTTCAGCAGAGCGGCGAGTCGGGAAAAAGTAACGCATATTGCTCCTTTCATCGAGTATAATGATTTGTTTTGAGCTTTGTAAAGTCCAAGGAACAAAAACAGAAAGGTACAACAGGACTTTTTTTTTCCTCAACAATGATGAACGAGTCAAGAAACTTAATTACTCTCTTTCACATCAGACATGATTTCTTTTCCTTTTTCTTTTTCTTTTTCTAGAGCAACGGAAACAGTCATGACCTACCTTTCGCACGAGTCCAAGGCGTTTTTTTTTTGTTTCGTAGTGTCAACGTGCTTGCATCGGGGAAAGGAATGTTTTTTTCGTTTATGCCCTTTTGCTGCCCATGTGACACATTCTATCCCCATCGGCACGACATACTAGATTTTCCAACGTCATTCTTGATACAAACCTCACGGTCAGGTACAGGTAGACACAACAAGAGTATCGCTCTTCTTTTTCCATGCTTTACTCATGAAGAAGGGGAAGAAAGAACAAAAGGTCCCTGCTGATCTACTCGGATGTAATCGCACTGCACACACAAACACTCTTTCTCTCCATGAAAGTAAGATCCTGTTCCGGAGAAACAGACAAAAGATTCTAGAATAAGAGATCCTTAATGAAACGTTTTAAGAAGCTCCAATTGCAAAGGAACAAGAAAAAAAAAAGAAAGGAAGAAAAAAGATGAGGATAGTAGACACTCCCCGTTCTCTAGGTGGCTAGAGCCTACTATCCCTTGCCGATGTCAAAATATAACGTATAGCACTCTATTCTAACTCTATACCTCCCTTTGTAGAATCAGGTAGATATAAGCACTACAACGATTCCCCCGAAAGATGGATGCCTTTGACTTTTCCGGACGAAGTCTAAAGTTCAATCAGATAGGATAGCACGCAACATATTAGAAGAACAGCAGTAATGCAATTGACCAAAGACTAAAACATTAAAAGGGCATACACAATTCTGAATCCTCCTTCCCTGTTACCAAGACCACAATCGTCCTGTTTCCCTTGTCACAGTCAACAGGATATCTCTTCTTCCCCTTCCGTATCATCGTGATAACATGACAAGACCACGAATCACGATCTAGCAGAGAGCAAGTGTAAAGTCACTAGCATCACTGCAAGCCTTGACCGACCCATCAGCCGAAGTAACAACAGGGCAAGCACGCTCACTGCCCGAAAGCTTGATGTTCTGTCCGGCAAAAGGGTTGCCATTGACAGTGCTGAGAGAGTAGTAAACAAGACCGGCAGAGTCCGAGGCACCCCAGATGAGCTTGGGAGTGTTGGCGCTGTAGTAATCGGCATTCTTGGTGACGCCGTAGGAGACGCCCTGGCCTTGGAGGGGTTGCGAGTACTTTCCTCCCTTGGCGGCGAGTTTTTGCTGGGTGTGGGATTGGTCTTGTTTGGTGATGGTTAGGTAGACATCTTGAGGGCAGTTGTTGGTGACGATTGCTTTGCCGGCAAGAGCGGAAGAGGCAAGAGCGAGAACGCTGGCGATGGAGAGGACGGTGAATTGCATTGTGATGGTATTGAGGTTATTTGGTTGTTTGAAAAAGGGGTGGATAAGAGAAGATTCTGAGTGTCGATTTGTTGTGAAGATGCTTGTTGTGAATAGAAGAGTATTGCAGATGGATGCTGATGGATGAAAGAGAGGAAGAGATGAAGAATCTGGACGACTCATATACCTTTGCTCCTTCCACTATTGCTTCACTTGATCGTCACTTCCTGTTCAGTCAACACGATGGTTTTCTATACTTGGACTTATGATTCGAGCTACAGTACGCCCTCATCTCTACTGATCATCACGATGCATGGGTGGAGGCTTTCGTCTGACTATAGTATAGGATACGAACGATGTGCATTGATACGAAACCGTGAAAGATCGCTTTTGCGGAGAAACGGTCTTTGGCTACTTCCAGTATAGCTAGTAGTGTATCAGATCACCTTTGTTCACGCCAGCACCGGGTGAGATTTGGAAGGGGGATGCTTCTCGACCTTCACACGCAGAACACCGGTGTGAGGTTGAGGAAGCGTTGTACTTGTCCCTGTGACCAAAAGCCGACAGCCATCACGCCCTGTAAGCCATCTTAGTCTCAGCTGGGAGTTGTCACGAGGTCGTATGTCTTTGCTAATGAATGGTAGTTTGGTAGAAGAGGAGAGAGGTTGATGCCGATCTGGTGCCAAGCTTGAGGGTTATGCTTCGTACCAGCTAAAAATAGGTATGCAGACGTGCCATTCTTCCAAAAACCTTACATCACTATCACACACTCCTCCTCCAAGGCTATATTCAAGTATCGGATATAACATGCAGAGATAGATTCGAATACGGGGTCATGCGGAGTATTGAGCATCTTGCTTAGAGTGTAAGTAGGAACGGTGTTATTGACGTTACATCCTAGAGCCTCGGCCAATGTCATGATTGTCATTCAAGCAGGACCAAGTCGTATATGTCGCCATGCTATGCGTGTTCTAATCTCAGACGATATGTTCTGCTGGATTTGATGTTCAAAGGCAATGTGAGGCGAGAGAAGAATATCGCAGAAAGTCAGCAGACACACCTTTTTCCTTTGGTCCTTTGTTTGTGAGGATTCGTCTAGCAAGCTTGTCCACTCATGCAGATGTGCCTTGGTCGTTGCTGTACTTGGAACAAGTTACAGACACCTTCTGCTGATGGGCTTGCAGAACGTAATCAATATGCTCAACGAGAGACAAAGCAATTGGTCTCCTTCGACACTGAGTGTCAGTATGATGTTCTGGAGATTTGCACACTGCAAAGGCTAGTCTTCAAAACATTGTACTCAGGCTTGTGAGACGTGCCTTGTATGTGATATCTGGATTCGAAGATCCAAAGAAGAACTTTCTTCCCAGATTTCTCGTTATAGCATCGGATGATATGAACCCAATATCACTTCTCCTTCAGGAACCAGCTCAAAAGCCAATCAACCCAATGGAGAAAACCTTCATAGCCATGACATTGTCAGACCAGCGACATTTGCCAGACCAAGCAAAGAAAAAAAGAAAGTCCCAAGCATCCGGACAGTAAAGCCATGGAAGTAGTGTATGGGCGTCCAGTAATAGAATGACCAACGATCCCGAGAACAGACTCGACGGTATATCCAGTACCCCAACGTCGCGAACCAGATGACCGACGAAAAAAGGTCGTGAACTCTTTTGAACAAAACTCGACGTCGTACGCAAAGTTGCGTGAACAATCGACTGGAAAATGAAATGCGTGGATCTCAGATACACGGCAATGCCTTTACCGAAGACCTGAACACACGTCTTAATTCCCTCGTTTTCCACACAAGGTGATGGAAAGATAAAATAAAATCACGTATCCCAATGACAGACTGAAAGCACTTCAAACTAGCAAAAAGCAGAAGGAAGCAGAAAAAGTCTATAAGTCATGAGGAACAAGTGATTCTTGGTAAAAAAAAAAAAAGGGTATCGAAATATCGAAACAACGCATTTCAAGAAAAAAGACACCCAAGAGTGGAGGTAATATGTACAAAAGTTCACTTTTCTTTTATCATCGTCTCGTTCGTCCAGCAATAAGAAAAAATCCAGTCAATAAAAACTAAATGGGAGAATCCGAAATGGCCCTGCGTGAATGAGCGTCTACCTCTTGTAGTACATCAACTCAAGGTAACGCAGAGGGATGTAAGAGAACAGGGTGAATCCGAATGTGAGCTCGTTGGCAATGTCACCACCGCCTTCGCAGATTGCGTTGGCAAGAGGACCAACGAACCAAGTCTCGTCCATGCCGAGGCACCAGCCAACGACACCGATGAGGAAAGCGCCAATTCCGGCGAGACCGAGGGGAAGTCTGGCAGGGGTATTCCAGCCGTCGAGATCGTAGTTTGCAAAATCGCCCTTTCTGAACCAGTAGTGTTCCACGAAGAGGATGACAAAGTAGGAAGTTCCCCAGTATCCGAGGAGTGAGAGGAAGTTCTCGAGGTATTCGAGGAGATGATCGCGACCGGCGATGGCGATGGCGGCAACGACACCGAAAATGACCAGAACCCAGAAAGTACGGGGGACCTTGGCAAGAGGACGGGCGAGCTGCTGGACAGACAAGGCGCAAGAGTAGAGGTTGAGGGCGTTCATACCGACGGCAGAGAGGACAAGCAAGACCAGAATGAACTTGGCGAATGCACGAGGGAAGAGAATCTTCTGAATGAGGTATCCAAGACCCATTTCGTTGGCGGCCGCCCAGTCGGGGTTGATACCCATGGTGGAACCAACACAGCATCCAAGGAGCATACCGATGCAAGTGGGAATAGCAATACCGCAGGTGCAGAGAGCAAAAACCTTGAACTTGTTCGTATTGATGGGGTAGTGGACGTAGTAGTCGGCGGCGATCGAAGCCCAGGACACGGAACTGCCGTAGACGATGGACAACAGGTTCAGAACGGCTCCAGAACGGGCTGCGCCGTGAAGCTTAGACTTTGTCTCTAGGTCGGCATGAGGGGCAGCCTCTCCGTACATGACCATGAAGACGATGAAAAAGACGAGCCATGCGTATTTTTCGTAGTACAAAATGGCCTTGAGACCGCAGAAGTTGATGACACTACTGCACACGGCGATGATGACGCAGCCGACGGCCGAAGAGACCCTGCCATCGGATACGGCAGTGAGAGCCAGACCTAAACACTTAGCGTCTGTTTTGTTGAGGCTTGTCACTGCTTCAAGTATACATACCACCAGTGATACAACCGACGGCACTCCATCCAGCTTGCGAAATGATGTTGAGAATGGCGATAAGCTTGGTGGGATACCAACCGAAGCTGTAGCGAGTGATGGACATTTGTCGTAGACCAGTTCCAGGACCAAGAGTGGCACACCATCCAGCTACACTGGCTCCCAAAAAGGTTCCAAAGATGGTAATGACAATGGTCTGATTGAGACTGAGACCAAACTCATTGCCCAAGAAACCAGTGGAGAAACATGAAAGGTTCATGATACCACCACTCCATAGCAGCGCCATGACGGCTTGGTTGTGCCAGGCCTGGTGTACCTTTTCCTCTGGCAACTTACGGCGAATGGCCTGCGACTCGATGCCCAGCTTGCGGTCGAGTACTGCTTCCCAACCACGCAGCGTGGCCAGAACACCTGTTTCCTGTTCTGTGTCTTTCTGAGCGACCGCGTCGCTGAACATCTCGGTCGAACCAAGAGCGCTGCCAGTATCCACATTGACTCCTACATCCTTCTCGTTGCTGACGGGCAGCGTGCCCTTTTCCTCGTCGTATCCAGGTGACATGATGGCAGGTCAGAAGAACTGATTGGATGACTGTGACAAAGAGCGTAAGCGGCCCTGTCGAGAGGAGATGAGGGAGGGAAGAGTCAATGAGGAGAGACGAACGGCCGTACTATCGCAGGATTGAGCGGTGGAAGGTGAGCACACGACAACGTCTTGAACATGGACGCGGGACACTGGACCATTTTTAATTTTCGCGTGTGCTTCAGCTCCCTCCACCGACCGCGGCCGCACCAGTCCTCAATTTGGCAGCTCGTTGCAGAAAAAGCACGAGACACTTCCGCCCTATCGACTTCTAGAATCTCGAGGGTTGATTGGAATGGCCAATCAAATCTCGTAGCGGCGCCCTCCGTGGACCCTTATCTTTTTACCCGGCAGAAAATGAAGAAAGATATGCGCTTTTAGCGAGCGGGCTCTTTACGGGGGGGCATGAGCATCGCTGCGAACAGATAGCGATGACCGGTTTCTGGAAGACGAATGTGACGTTGAGGTGGATACTCTACAGCTCCACTGGTATGGAGCAATGTCGTATGTACATATGCTGCGGTACTCCTCTATGTAGACATCCTCGAGACAGTTGTTTCCCTCAATCCAACGACATTCATGGAAATATGAGATGGATAGTTGAGCATGTGAGATAGATATCGGTGTGCTCGGTTACCATGGCAAAGAAGCTTTTTTCAGCAAAGAAACTTCCTTGGGCCAAGTTCGTTCAAGCTCGCAACTGGTAGGAAAGCCACACAAAGAAGAAATTCTTGACAAAAGCTTATCATCTTGCGGATGAAAGAGTCACTTACCATTACTCAATTCAAATGCCGTCAAATGATACATGGAGTAACATGTTGCAGGATGTTAAGTACTGATGAGTATCAATATGTTTCGAGTGCCTCCCTTACCATGTTCGAGCCCTTCGATCGACCGGGGGTGGAAGTGTACATACAGCACTCCTATATCCCTCCTCCGCCAAGTGATAAGCTCACGACCCGAGGCTTATCTTCTGCGAATGGAACGAAGCCACTTGCCGCGACTCGCTGGCATCAAATTGCATTCGATGTTTTCTTCAATGGCTATCTCACGGTGTCAAGCGTTTCGACGTCTTGCAGGGCTCGAAACTTCATGTGACATGTTCGAGCCTCTTCGATCGACCGGAGTAGTGAATGTATACAGCAATTCCCGAGTACGCCAAGTGATAAGCCTACAGTTCGATACAGTATGATTATGCACATAACAACACCTGCCAAATCTCCTCATCCGCCACACAGGTAATCACTTCCAAAAAAAAAAAGTTACAACAACAGTGGCCAAGATCTCTGAACAGTACTACAGATACCTACAAATAACGCGAAGGTAAGATGTCTTGTTTCATGACATGTCATGAAACACGGAAAAAATTGTCGTTTATGTTACCTACATTTTGTGTCAAGCTTGTGTTTGACCTGTCGACTGGTTGGAGGAACGACCCTGCCACACGTTTTCCGATTTTTTTTTTCTCTCCTCTTCAGAAAAACGATATCAATCAAAAGAATCAAATATTGAAATACTTTGTCGTCTCATTATCTGTGTTTACCAAGGAAAACGTGCAATAACTCGATCTGTGATGTTGGTTGGAAATAGGTAGGTATGTGTGTTGAAATACCCCACTGTCACACTATACGGAATGTCGTGACTACCAACAAAGTCTTGCGCAGCGATGGAAAGTACTTGGAGCGTGTCCAACGGAAGATCTCAGTTGATCATGTAACATCGTCATCTTCATGGGATATCAGGGCTAGCTAATCTAATGTCTACCTTTGCCGTGCCTGCGAAATCATCCTCGTCTTGAAGAACTCCATCGTGTATCGCTTGAGCTCGAACATTCAGCTGGCCTAACCCTTCCTGAGCGGGTGAGGTGGACGAGGAGTCGAAGCCGGGCTACCCTGCCTACTGGGAGCCCTATCGACCAGAGGGGAGCCGACTCTTGGTGAACGAGGCACACTAGACGCACGTGTACCCACACGACCACGACTGTTCTCCTTGAACTTCGTCATCTCCTCATTCACTCGTGCTAACGTGGCCTCTCTGTCCGCCAATGCGACCCTAAGCTTGCGAATCTCCTCGAATTGCTTCTTGCTGACGTTGTCGAAATGCATACCACGGAGCCTTGCGTGCTCGCCGGAAGCCTTGTTCTCCAATTCAATGATACGAGACTTGAGGATTTCGTTCTCGGCAGCTGTAGCAGATGCATTATTCGACGCGGACTGATAGTGCTCGCGAGTAAAGTCGAGCTGATTGTCGAGCGACTTTGCTTTCTCCTCTTGTTGAGCCTTTTCAAGTATTGCTTTTTCGAGGTCAAGTCTAAGGTTCTCTAGTTCTGCACGATCCGGAATTTCGTGGTTGCGCAAAGAGAGTCGAGCAACCTCGAGCTCCTCCTTCATGGTTTGACGCTCCTCACGAATCGTTGCCATTTTCGCTCGTAGATCGACGTTGGCCTCTTGTAACCTCAATCCCTGTGCTTGAGCGATGTCTCGATCTCTCTGAGCGTCAATCAGTTGCGCACGCTGCTCCTCAAACTCGAACTGACGCCTCTCTATGGTCTTTTGGGCGTTCTGGAGCAGACTCTGCAACTCTTTTTCTCTAAGGGCGAATTCATCTTTGAGCGCCTGCATGACTGCAACTTGGTGGGTGTTGGGTACTGAGTCGCTGACATGCGATAGTTGTATATCCTGAGGATTGATAGTCATGGGTAGAAGAGGCTCTTCGATTCGAAGTTTCTTCGCGACAGGCATATCTACCACCATGTCATCTGCCAAAGGTCGCTTCATGCTGTTTTCGTCGTCGTCATTGGTTCCTTGAGAGCTATTGAAAGGCTCAAGAAGTCCGATTTCAGGAAGACTGTAGATGGACCAATCTGATTCATGTGGGTTAAGGACCCACGACACGATGTCGGTAGATTTTTGTTCGAGCGATTCACTACCGCCAGTCTGCCAACCGGCGTCGTTTCTCAAGTCAGTCAAAGTGGCCACAAGAACATGTAAACGTTCCGCTTCGGACATGTCAGATGGCAAGAGTCTTTCAATATGCTCGACAGACTTGGGAATGACCGTGGTGAAGGTTGGTATGAGGCCATTGATGTGTCGCGAAAGCCTTTTCTGCATCTGATTGACGATCTCGCTTGACATGTTACCCTTCAGAACGACGATGAGGTCGAGTGAGGGTATCGACACATTCGCATCGGCGGTAGTCCAAAGAATGGTAGCAGTTGACTGTTCGTTGATGACATTGTTCTCTCCATCGATGACATTGTACATGATCTCGATGCCCAGAAGAAAGGTTTGCAAGATGCCTGCAAATTTGCCAGGCTCCACAAGCAGGGCAATATGAAGATTGTGCTTCTTAGCCTCATTGAGAAGGTGTTTGAGGAATTTGAATTTGACACTGCAAGTCTGATCCCATTCAGCCTGGTTAGCGGGTTTCCAGAAGGATTGTGTATCTGTGCCTTTGTTGCCGAGGTCAGGATGCATCACTGTGTTGTGCAACTCTTCAACAAGCTTGCGAGCATCGGTAGCTGAGTCTGAGCCTGCAGAGAAGACTTTGCTGGTGAATTCATCGATCAGGGCTTTGTTTGCACTTAAAGGCGCTCTGTAGTTGTCACGCTGTATGGTTTCAAAGTCGATGGAGATTATGTGCTGGTTGTGATCGTCATCATATTCGTCCATCATCTCGTGATTCACGAAGTTGGTTTGACTGGCAACACCGTTGGACGATGATCCAATGCGAGGTTCTTGCCCAGGAAGGAGAGTTTCGTAACGTTCAGAACGAGTGGCCTCCTCGGGTGTCTCCTCTGGGATGATCTCTACAGGAGGCACGTTTGAGAGTTGTGATGGTGATCGAACATCACGATCAAGCATCGGAGACATCAGTCTAGCAGGCACTGCGGAAGCCGGTTTGGGTGATGTCAAAACAGTGGTGACTAGATCAGTCTTGGCCCTTGAAGCTGCGCGCATGGCAGCAAGCCTTTGCTTCAAAGGACCCGATGGTGAAGGCGACGCCATGCTGAAACGATTGTTATCGGGGCTCAGCCCACCGACCGAAATGCTTCTGACACGAGATGGTGCAGAGTCTCCAAATGTATTGGGAAGCTGAGATGGCAATGGTGGGATGTCACTAAGAGACCGACCCAGAACGGAGCGAACTTTGCTAGTTGGCGAGTCTTCTGATTGATCTAGATTGCTTGCCGGTAAATTGAAAACCTGAGTCAAAAACCGGGATGAAGAGGAAGTGAGACCAGACAGAAGTGGTTGTGGTTGATTGATGATGTCCACCACGTGATCCGACTCGTCACCAAGCGCGGTGGAACCGTCAACTAGGAAAATATCGCGTCTTTGCGCAGGTTGCTGGGTTGAACTTTGATCAGATGGGTTTGCTTGGGTCAGTAGAGCCGACTGAGATGGTTGTGATTGTAGAATGCCGGGATCCTCCGTGGGTCGAGGGAATGATGTAGAGCTGGAGCGCGCAGCACCTGCAGAAGCTGGCGTTCTTGAGTGAGATATCGATCTGTGAGACGTCGGATCCCCAGGACTAGAGTGAATGAATACAACCGCGTTGTGATCAATAACCTCGACCGATTGAGTTGATGGATCGTCTTGTTCTTGAGATGCACGGTGAAGGTGGTCAGTTTGGGGTTCGCTCGGCTTCTGCTTTAGGGAAGGTCAGCCGAGTCTCGAAAGTCGAAACAGAGCGCGCGTCGCGTTAAATGCGCGTTAACGAGATCAAGATAAGATAAGAGAAAAAAGTTGTTATGGGATAAGGCTCTCAGCGGATCTCCTTTCACTGGCATTGTCTCCTTCGCACATGCATAATCCTTCTCAATGAAGTCCTGTCCATTGAGAACCCAACTTAATGACAACACTTCTTGGGCTCTCAGAGAATCTCCTTGGATTGATCTCGTTTCTCTGTATATGTGTAGGCTAAGCCGTCGGAAATCTGTCCAGCGAGAGCCCCGTTCCATGATCTCAATCTTTGGGCTCTCAGAGAACAACCTCTACAGTGATCTCATGCTTCTGTGTACGCATAGGCCAGTCCAATGTGAACGTGTCCGCTGAGAGCTCTGTCTGATGATTTAAGGTCTTTGGCATTGTTGTGAAGAATGAGTGTGAAAAATTACTGTGCATGCAATCAAAGAAAAGTGCAAAACTTACCTGAGGCATGCTGCTGTCGGGCACCGCTTGATCGGTACCTTGATTGTCAGTCTGTTGGACAGGGCGAACAGCTGCAGTTTCGATCTGGCTCTCAGTTGACGTATCACAGACCTCGACGGGGTTCGCTGAGGAATTGTCGGAAGATTTCTGCTCGGAAATGTGATAGCTGCTGGCGTCTAAAAAGCTCTGGGAGTCTGGAATGACGACGCCGTTGCCAAAGCGAGGAAGCAGTCGGAGGGTGTGTACTCCAGACGAACTATTGTATGCAGCAATTTGACCTGTTCTCTGGTTGGTTTCGGAAGATAAAGAAGTATTGTCCGATTCATACTCTGAATGTTTCTGTACCAGGCTCGAAACTTCCGCAGCATCTACCATGATGACATCAGCTGATGCCTGCAGAGGTTCAGGTTGTGTGCCTATGAGGATCTGCGAAGATGCAAACTCGCTCAAGTCTTCGTAATGGCGCGCTTGAGTGGAAGCTTCCACCTCAGTAATATCGTCGTGTTCGGTAACGAAAGTGGTATCTGTGGGGTCATGGACATCAAGAGAATACTTCCTGGGCCGACCTCTCGGCAACTTGGGTTTGCCAGTGTTTGACTTAGCGGGTATTGAGTGTTTCCGCGGCCTTCCAACTCCTCTCTTTGTGGGCTCCTCAGCTTGCGCTGTTTCTCCATACTCATTGTTTGATTCTTCCTCATCCGAGCTCTCAATTGTGCGATGGTTGCGCTTCAGGCTACTTCGAGAAGCAGGTTTCTTGCCCTTGTCTCTTGGAGTCCTTTCGTGCTCAATCTCACCATCACAATCGAGGTGCGGAACGCGATGAAGTGGTGCATGTGCTGGTTTGGCGGACAGACTTCCAGGCGGTCTGCCTGGACCTCTCTTGCCTAATGGCGTGTTGCTGGCAGCAGTGGTCGGTGTGTCATACTCAGCTCTTGAAGCTGCGAGAGACTTGCCTGGCCTTCCCACACTTCTCTTGGCTGAGTTCGATGGTCGATTGTCTAAAGTTTCTGTGTCGTCAGGGAATATTGTTTCTTGAATCTCCTCTTGCTGCACCGATGATGATCCCTTGCTCGGTCTACCACGACCCCGCCTGGCGGACTGAGGCTGTGCGTCTTCGAAGTCCACACTTGATGTTGGCGCGACCTTCCTCGGTCTCCCAGGCCCTCTTTTAGCAGGTTGTTGCTCCACGTCTTCAGATTCCACACTCGGTGCAGGTGTCGATTTGCTCGGACGACCCCTTTGTCTCTTCGGCTGTGGGTTCTCCTTCTTTCTCTCTTCCCAATCCTTGACGGCTTCCTCATTCGCATTGGCTTTCGGTTCCCATGTTGGTGCAAATGAGGTACCGTCGGACAAGTCTTCCCAGTCGATCAGGTACTGAGTCTTGGTTTCTTCCAGGATGGTCTTGACCTTCCAGAGGGTTTCTTCCTCTTCTTCCTCCTCCTCCTCTTCATCCTCATTTTCTTCCTCGTCGCCTTCCTGGGTTCGTGTCGCAGAAGCTTCCACATCTACCTCATCCTCGATATCGTCGTCATCCCGATCCGGTCGCACAGGCTCAGTCCGGATTTTCTTAAACTTTCCAGCAGGTGTGACGACAGGACCGGCGACGCTCGAAAGTTTGCGTTTGGCAGGCATCTTGAGTCGCCCCTCTTTATGAGCAAAGATGATTGGTCAGTTGGTATGTCATGACATGTGATGTTCTAAATCTTGCGTAGTGACGACGATTTTGAGGGAAGGGGGGAAAGATTGGGAGACGCGACAGGATTTAGATTGATTTTGTGGGGTGGAGAGAGATGATGGCAAGATTTGGGGTGAGCAGGGCAGATGTTCGTGGTAGACAGGACCGTGCGCTAGTGACTTACGCTTGCCGTATGTGGTAACCATATTGAACTGGCGTCTCTTACAGTAACAGTGACGGTAAAGATCTGATCGATCGCAGTGTTTGGTTTAGGATTTTGTGTAACAACGCTGAAGCAATCGACAAGATGATGTGGTGCAGATGTTGTGTGATTTGATGCGAAGACAAACTCAATAGTCAAGGTAGGGAAGGCGCAGAAGAAATCAGACAACGAGGTCAGTCGCGTGCTTTTTCGTCTGATGGTCAATCGCGTACCTTCTAAACTATAACATGTCACTACTGCGCCGAGAACCTGCTTATGTAGTCTTGAATGGACACTGTAACCATTCTATGCAAGATGTTTGTATCCGCACAGTGCTCTTGGGCATTTCTGAAATTGAGAATAATAGTAGGTGAAATTAATGTTTGTATGACAGAGAGGGCTTCTGACTTCGTAGTTTATATGTCTCTGCTCTTCTTGCAACCCCCTCATCTATCCTCTCAACAGGTTCAATGCTTCTTGTCGAGGTAGTCCAAGGACATTTGTTAAGTAGTCCAGCCTACGAGATCTTGTCAGCTCCTCTCGATCATAACACGACACTCGATCGTTTGAAAAGATTGACTTACTTAGCATCGCCAGCAATCCTCTCACTGTACTTTGCAAACTCCTTTTCTCGGCTGCCCCATGCTGCTTTCCTCCTCTGATCATCGACCCGTTTGATTCGAATCCTTAGACGAGCACTGACGGGCCTGTGATCACTAACTCTGACTTCCCATCGTCTGTAGTCCTCGCATTTGACTCTTCCCATTCCTCGGTACAGGACTCTGTCGCACCAAGCTGGTGATCGCTTCTTTTCGCTGCTGTCGTAGTCATCTGTCCCGACGTTGTATTTGTAGGTCGGAGCAAAAGTAATTGGCAGCTCTTGGAACACTCGCAGCCTAAACGCCGGGTTCTTTCTCCGAGAGAGCAGAAGCTGATCACGTTCGAGTAGTTTTGACAAGTTCTGCTCTTTGACGGCACGAACAACTGTATCTCGCGGCATTGCATCAATGCGGTAGTTGAGATCACCGTTGAGGATGCAGACCTCGTGGTCCAGAATCATGCTGCCATCTCCTCCGCCTACGAATGTACCGACAGCGTGATTCATGGAAACCACAGGAAGACATTCAGCCTCGAGAATGGCAGCAACATCGTTGTTACGGCTCATCGTCTGTGTTTGACCGGCAGCAAGATGGCAATTGACCAGGCAGAGGGAGCTGTCGTCTACGATCATTCGTATTATCAAAGCGCCCTTGGGCCAAGTGTCAGAAATGATAAAATCAGCCATCAGAAGAATGAACTCACCTTGTTGCCGTGCAGACCGCCCATTCCACGCTTGACCTCTGCGGTATGAACTTGCTTGACGCGGCTGCGTAGCGAAGTCTTGACAAAGACGCAACTGAACAGACCGACCATGCTAGAAGTATGCAAAAGTGTATAGCCCTGAGATGCTGGCACGTAGTCCTCAATACACCTCGTAAGGTAGTCTCGCCAGGCTCTGTATTGATGTGACATATGTTCCTGCTCCTGGGGGTCCTTTTTCTTGCTTTTGAAGAAGCTTTCTACGCATTTATTAGTACCAGCCTGTCGACTGATTCACGAAACAACCACTTACTAGCTGTGACTTTCTTGTCTTCAAGGTCGACCAGTTCTTGAAATCCGAAGATAAGAATATCAGGAGGATTGGACGCTGAGAAGTAATCAGGGAAGAATCTGTTGTCCCTTTCGTTATTTTTGAGATAGTGAGGTTTGGAAGCACCAGCGTTCCAAGTGAGCACCGAAGCTGTTATCTCCTCGAAGGAGCAGAACTCATTGTCATGTAGTTGCATCTGAGTTTCGAGCCAGTCTTCACGAAGCATGCCGTCCCATACTCGGACCGCATTATCGAGTCCGAGACTGACAACTTGCAATCGGTCCATTTTCCAGATACTCTGCGAATCAGTTATGATGCTGGTAATGGGATTGTCGTGAGCACGCCAATCTTTCAACACGCGCCAAGGTGTTGTAGATGTGTCGTAGACGAATATTGAGCCAGAAGTGTACCCAGCCCAGAGATAGTCGCCAGCTCCTGCCAAAGAGCTGACCTTGTACGGGCTTACGTTGAAGACACCAATACATCTGAAGTCACGATGATTGTAAACAGAAACTTTGCCATCTGCATGACCGAAGTAGACAAAACCGGGCTTGCTTGGAATGATAGCTCCAGAAGTGATTTCGCCTGCACCTTCGGATGATAGCGGTTTCTGTAACACCTGGAAATCTGCTTCAGAGGCGGCACCAGGTTTGAAGATCCTGATCTCCTTGCCGCTTGCAAGCCAGAGGTTTCCGCCAATAACCATGGAACAAGAATGCCCGCGTGTTGCCCTGAAGGTTTTCGGAAGAGTGTCAAGGCTGGGCATACCTGCCTTCCCAGGCAACCAGACATTGACCCTACCATCATCGTCCAGGGACCAGAGTGTTGAGCCATGACGGAATATCTTGATGATCTCCCGCCTTGGATGCGCGTTGGATTTGGAGTAGACTACGCTCTGACTGGGGATGTCAACCTCATGGATTTCGCCAATGTTAGTGCCCAACCATATACGTCTGCCCTCATTTTCGACATCGGCGGATGGCTTGAAGGCTAGTGCAGTGACCTTGACATTATCACCATGAGTCATGGTCAGGCATGTCTCACCAGTCCGCAAATCCCAGACTCTTGTAATGTAACCAGTCGTGCAGACGAGATCTCCGCAGACTGAAAACAAACGAGTATCATAACCGGTGGAAATTTCAAGTGCTCGTCGACCGAATTGGGGAGGTCGTCTATTCGCTTGGGATGCGTCAGGGAAGTCCTGAGGGTTACCCCCAGGATAACTCAGAGGAGGGTCATCGTAATCATCGGCGTGACTATTAACCATGGGTGTAGATGGCGCGGTTCTTGCCTCTTCGCGTCGAGTATCCATGGAACGACGAGGAGCCGGTACGGCGGGAGGAGGTGGCTTGGCGGATGATGGGGTGCTTGTAGGCGTTGCAAGAGACTGTCTCCTGTCAAAGCCTTGAGACAGAGCAGAAGTTTGCAGTAAGGGCGGTTGTGTTCTACGCGGAGGAGGCATCTGTGATCGTGCATCATTGGTCACATTTGGAACGCGCGTCATGTCCAGAGACTGCCGGGCAGGGATTCTATCAAAGCGCACAGGACTGGTTCGACCGGAAACTGTTTCTCGGTCAGGTCGAGGGGGCAGCCTGGGAGCGTCTTCTTCTTGGGTGCTATCCTGTGCAGTCACCAAGGCTTTGGTAGGGGTTTGATCGTAGCGAGAGAATCTTGGTGCATCATATGAGCGACTCAGGGGTACAGAAGATTGATGACGAGGTCGCTCAATAGGTACATGCGGTGCAGTAGCTCCAGCAAAATATCCATGCGTCGTCTGATTCGGCTGTGGCTTTGAATTGAATGGAACTGCTGGGATGGATGGGAAAACTTCTGCACGAGGAGTGTTGTCGGCACTACTTGGCGGCGTGCTGAAAGGTGATGCCTTCGTCATCCTTGCTTCAGAGTGGTCTGAGACCAAGTTATCTGAACTGACAGATGGAAGGTTCCCTATCTTGGGCTTGCCAGCCCGATTGACCGGCGGCGGACCTCCTGCGCCTGGACTTTTTGACCTGCCGTCTCCGTTTGGCTTAGATTTCACCTCTGGGCGGGGTTCTGAGGGCTGTGATGATTGCAAAAAGGCAGACATACGAGCTTCCAGGGCAGGAGTGGTCACGCGACTGGGAGAACGGAAGTGCCGTATTGAGCCAGCTGGCGAAGCGTTATTCGAGCCTGGAGTTGAGGTACCAGACCCAGAAACAGCATCGGGAGGAGATTTTGTGGGTGTGGCTGTTGTGACACGCATGTCAAAGTTGCTGGGAGGGGACGAAGGTGACTGTACACTGACAGTGGGTGGTGATTGTCGCGGGGTCATAGGGAAAGCAGAAGACACAGGACGAGGCTTTGGTGGAGGAACGGCTGGCTTCTTGGAGCCTTGGAGTATGTCGTCGGGAGTGGTTCCGGCACGCGCGAGCGGTCGTGCAAGATCCACCGACTTGCGCAGAGCTATGGCGGGACTTGGGTGGGAGACATTTCCCTGCATGTTCTCAAAGCGCGATCGTAGCGACGACACGGGCTTGATGGACGTTTCGTCCAGGGCCCGGTCGTCGTCGGCCATGGTGAGCCTTGGTGAGGATCAGGAGATTGTTCGGTGTAGGCGTAAACGTGGATGCTATGATGGGTATGGCTGACAATGGGCCATTGTTCTCGTTATTGACACAACAGTGCCGATTATTGTGCCTGCCCGTTCAGGGTCTTGTGAACAACGGATGCGCCTCTGGTATGGCTGGTGAGTTGGCTGTTGTAGAGTACCTGGGTTACGAGGCGTCAAGGGTTGGCGCGCAATGCGGTCCAAGGGATTAGTCGACTTGTCGGTGTGAATTGGTGTATCAATAGTGGTTCAGAGCGGCTTGAAAGGTGAGAGGAAAGTTCGGGTCGAGTGTGAATGGGAGGTACGCGGCCAACGCGCCTTTGCTTGAACAGGTTGAACTAGAAGTTATTACGAGGCAGTTGCAGACTTGTACCAGACTGAACTTACAAGACTCGTTCCTCCTTTGATGTGATTTGTGGTTGCACTTTCCCTTTCCCCAGATTGATAGGGCTACGCAATGCATCGGCAACAGTTACCAGAACCTTAATCGTAATCACTTTGGCTGTTTGTATCAGAATATCTCCGACAACGTGCTTACCTCTCTACCTACTTTTAGGAGTTATACACATTTGTCTGGCCGCACTGTTTCACATCCTGCGCATACCTGAAAGTCGAACAACCACTAGCATCCGTCAGAATGTGGTATGTAATCTCAGATCGCTACGGTTCTATCCCACAACCACCCACTAATCATCTCCAAGCAAACACGTCCTCAACGCCCAAGTCTCCATCCGCTCGCCCTGCTGTTAGTCCCCCGTCGCATCACCTCCAACAACCTCATCGACAGTGCTGACACGACCACTCAAAAGGCAAAAAATGGTTCGACTGCGCAGAATGCCACGCCGAGTCTGAATCTCACAACCTAAAACCGACGCTTGAAATGGTCTTTGCCTGCAAAAAATGCAAAAAGTGTTTCCGCAAGGACGTTCAAGAGTTTGAGGATAGCGACGAATACTGCCCGCACTGCGACAACCACTACGTGCTTGAAGCAAAGACACCTCAGGCCAGTCTACAGGTGGAGAGTGAGGACGTGAGAATGGATGCACGTATGTTGAGGGATGACCGAGCGCGAGGCGAGGAACGACAGACCATTTGGAATCTCAAAGAGGCCAGCGAGAGACTGGGTTGAGGCTTTCACTCTGTCTCTACAACCCCTTCTCGACCTGGCGAGGCGTCTGGAGTGCTCGCATCTTTATATTTGAGACCACATTATACCACGGGGGCTTGGAACATGTCCCACACTTTTACGACAAAAAGCAATGAACATTCATCAATACATCATTCGATGGTGCTTCTACCGATGGGTGTAGACCCCTTGACCGGCTTGCACTCACTGCACAACCATAACCCAGGATTATGCAGAAGCCATGGCCATCAGTAGAGACTCTTCTCGGCTCCGCACATATCCATAGAGCGGTGTTATCATCTTCTGAGCATTGAGAAATGTCTCGTTCACATGACACTGTATATTCCTCGCAGCCATGTACAGAAATTAGACCTTTTTTTCATTTCTTGCTCGTGCACGCCTGCTCTGATCATGCAGTCATGATATGATATGGTTGATATACCCTCGTAACGCCAATGCTGTGTGACCCCGTAAAATGCAAGTCGTGTCTACTCGGGAGGTGCGCCACTGCCATCGCCAGCAGGTCTGCTAGCGAGGACTGCTTCAGTACCGGCTGAAGGGGCTGCGGCAGCACCTCCTTGACCGCGAGGGCCCCTCCTGGTGGCGGCCTCGTCTTGCTTTTCGTTGTTGATGCTCTCGACGTACTTTTCGATATCCTCGACCTTGAGCATCTCCAGGGGCTTTCCAGGCTGCATGACGGCAATCTCGATGTTCTTGGCTCCGGTTTGGACGACCTCCAGCAATGACTTGACGGTGAGCTTGATAGTTTCTTCGCGGTTCATGCCATCCTTGTGGTTTCTCTCGAGGAATTCGCGCACTGTCTTTGATGAACGACCGATGGCGTTTGCTTTCCTGTTGTCATTTGTTAAATAAGTGCAGAATTGTCGACTTGTTCAAAACTCACCATGCAGAGTAGATACCACTGGGCTCGGTGTAGTATAGTCTGGCCTCGTCGCTGTTGGGGTCGAATCCGACAATGATGGTGCTGATACCGAAGGGACGGACACCTCCAGACTGGGTGTAACGTTGTTGAACTTGGGCGACGTGCTTGGTGATGTATTCGATCGAGACGGGGTCTTCGAGAGTAAGACGGTGACTTTGTGCTTCAAGGCGGGCCTTGTCGATAAGAATGCGAGCATCGGCGTTGAGACCGGCAAAGGCGAGGCAGACGTGGTTGTCGATGAGGCCAATCTTTGAAGGGGTGATGCGAGTATCTTGGAGCTTCATGGCACTGCGCTTCTCACAGCCCAAGACGACAATCTTGTCACCCTTGACACCGACGGCGCAGGTTCCTTTGGGAGGCAATTAGTCCGGTGTTTGCTTTGGAAAGTGTGCAACGAGGGGCGCATACCGCGCTTGACGGCCTCGAGGGCATATTCGACTTGGAAGACGTGTCCGTCAGGACTGAAGACTGATACGAATTAGTATTGATGTTGAGTGAAAGAAGGTTGGCGTCATTGTATACCGGAGAGAGCTCGATCGTATCCGCTGGCCATGGTGGATGGAGTGGCGCGATCTGTAGGGAATCAAAAGTATTGGAGGTGATGCGAATGGTGTGTTGACGAAAGAGGATGAGAAAAAGTCGAATGGAGGGACTGTATAAATCACAAACAAGCAGAGTATCTTAGTGGTAGTTGATGATGATATGGCAGACGACAGCAGCAGCAGCAGCAGCAGGCAGCTCTCCACCCAATCTGGAGCTTGGCCATGTCCATGTCCATGTCCATGTCCGCCGGCGGTACAAGCCGAAGCTCTTTTGCCCGACTGCGGCAAAATGCTGCATCATGCCGATGGATCACCATTCAGTCATTGATTCATTTCTATTCACTTTTCTGTCACGCCTTGTCTTTTCCTTGCACATACATTACTTTTGGTTTCGACACGACATCTGTAATCATGGCACCACTCTCTCGTTGCGTGCCGGCTCTGCGCCAGATCAGAGCAGCAAACGCCACTTTCCAGAGAGCCGCATTCGCCCGCACTGCTCCCCGCTCCATCGCTGCTGCAGGTCAAAGACGATGGGAGTCCGGAAAGATTCAAGCAACCACTTCAGCCACTTCAGAACCTCACCAACCCGGTCCCGACAAAGGTGTCCAAGGCGGTGAAGCCCCTGCTCGTCAGATCAAATACACCTCCGACTCATACCCCAACCTCAAGAGAGACTCCAAATTCGCCGACCTCACCCCCGAACATGTCAAGTGGTTCAAGGACACTCTTGGTAACCAATCTGCCGTTCTTGATGGCGTAACACAGGATGCCGCCGAGGATATCGAGCCTTTCAACGCCGACTGGATGCGCAAATACAAGGGTCACACCAAGCTAGTCGTCAAGCCCGGAAACACCGAAGAAGTCAGCAAGGTCTTGAAGTACTGCAACGACAACATGTTGGCCGTCGTTCCTCAAGGAGGTAACACTGGTCTTGTCGGAGGAAGTGTCCCCGTCTTTGACGAGATTGTCATCAACTTGGCTCGCTTGAACAACATTCGTGACTTTGACGATGTCTCTGGTATTCTGGTTGCTGACGCTGGTGTCATTCTCGAAGTTGCCGACAACTATCTTGCTGAGAGAAACCACATCTTCCCTCTTGATTTGGGCGCCAAGGGTTCTTGCCAGATCGGTGGTAATGTCGCCACTAACGCTGGCGGCCTGCGTCTTTTGCGCTATGGAAGTTTGCACGGTAATGTTTTGGGTATTGAGGCTGTTCTGCCTGACGGTACCATTGTCAACGATCTTTCAAAGCTCCGTAAGAACAACACCGGCTATGACATCAAGCAGCTCTTCATCGGTGGTGAAGGTACTATCGGTATCATCACAGCCATTTCTATTCTCTGCCCTCAGAGAAGTGCTGCCACAAACGTCGCCTACTTTGGTCTCGAGTCGTTCGACAAGGTTCAACAAGCCTTTTCCGAGGCCAAGGGTAGACTAGGCGAGATTCTGTCGGCTTTCGAACTCATGGATGGCAGAAGTCAGAACATCTACCACCGTGCGAGTGGAAACAAGCTTCCTCTAGAGAGCGAACACCCCTTTTACTGCTTGATCGAGACTTCAGGTAGCAACACTGATCACGACCAGGAAAAGCTCGAAAGCTTCTTGGAGCATGTCATGGGCGAGGAGATCGTCAGCGATGGCGTCGTTGCCCAAGATCAGACCCAGTTCAAAGAACTATGGGGTTGCAGAGAAGGTGTTCCTGAGCACCTTGGTCACTGGGGTGGTGTCTACAAGTATGATCTGTCAATTCCCATCAGCGAGATGTACCAGCTTGTGGAAGAGACCCGTGCAAAGATCCAAGAAGCTGGACTCATGGGTGAGGGTGATGAATACCCCGTCGTTGATGTCGTTGGTTACGGTCACATGGGAGATGCAAACCTACATCTTAACATTCCTACCAGACGCTTTGACAAGGCCGTTGAGAAGGTTCTCGAGCCATTCGTTTACGAGTGGGTGTCCAAGCGTAATGGCAGTATTAGTGCCGAGCACGGTCTGGGTATCGCAAAGGCACCATTTATTGGATACAGCCGTGATGAGACCATGATTAAGATGATGCGACAGATCAAAGATCTCTACGATCCTGTAAGTTTGGAATTCACCCAATTTCTCCTCTTCCGGACATTGCATTCTAACAACCATCATCAGAACGGTATCATGAACCCCTACAAATTCTTGTCTGGCTAGACATCCACGACCATTTCATTCTCACCTTGCCTATGGTATTCTGTAGATACCCCCCTGTTCGGTTTTTTTCTCCCATCTCATTTAGCGCATTCAAGCACCATAGAAAAGTTGACCGATATTTATCTCGGCTTGTCGTGGCTTCCTTCATCACATAAAACGTCCCCTGTTCTACGTAACTTAAACTCGCGATCTGTTCTCGGGAACGGCATCTCGAAGACGACATCATAAGCTAACAGATCAAAGATTCCGAGTTGGTTTCCACGCATAAACAATGCTTTTGGCATCTGCAACTAGCATAAGAAAGCACAATCAGGAATCATTATAACCAGGATCACGGTAAGACGATTCAAGTAGAAAGGCCAATATTCCCGAGACGTTCAGATAGAAAAAGATCCTGGAACTGGGAGTTCAATCATGGAAACGACGACTTCGTACGTTAGGATATTCAATCGCGTTGAACTACTGCAGGGTGTCGAGTCGGAGAGCAAACTACTGCAGAACAAGTTGAGGGCCAAGGTAAAAGTCTTGGGCGGGGAGACGACGGCTTTCAATCTAATTAGAGGGATCGATGTCTTTTAAGACTTGACGGTGCATCCCCGTACTATAGATCTCTTCCGATCCTGGATGGATGTCATACACAAGGGTTACATTAGCTGAACTTACATCGATTCATATCTGTAATCGTTTCTCGTTCGCTTCGAACTCGTCCTGAGCCTGCATTCTGGTACTACATTGGACGATTGTCGAGGTGTTCTGAAATATGAGGCCGCTTCTGTTGTTCGATGGTTCGTCCCAATCAAGCTAGCTTGACAGCATCCCTAGCCGCATTGGGCAGAGACCCAGCACTATACAATAGATGCGAGAGAAATCACGGCAAGGCTATCTTGCGCTTCTTGCAGCAACTTCCTCTAATGTGATCCGACACACTGGATCGGGATCACTCTTCCTCCACGAGCCGGCACCTCATTAGCTCGTCAACCCATCTCTCACCGAACCCTTTTGCAAGGACCCGATTTATGTCATAAATTCACCACGACACCTTGTGGCTGCTAAAGGACAATAACTAGCATCTCCACCTTTCCAACCACCCAACCACATTTATATTACAAGATATTGGGTGATCTTATGTTTCGGAAACATGAGAACGGGCAGCCAACACGTGGTTACTTTGACCATCAAGCTTTTCCCCCATGCACGTATGCCATAAAGAGTGACTTGCATGCTGCGAAAGGACCTTATACCCACATGAACTCGGCCGGATCGTATTTTTCCTAGCGCCAACGATGGGGAGAGGAGGATCATGTGGCTATCGAGCACTATACTGAGAAAGATCCTTTTTGACGACCAAAATCCTCAACGACGCCTCGAGATATGTCAAGGAAACCGAATGATTGGACGTAGAAATGACGATACACGTACGATTGCTCGTCAATCAATCACATCCGAAATCAGCCAGATTGATTATAACTAACGCATGTGTATGGAGGATTGCCGGATGGCGAAGAACTTACCCACTACCATATACCAACCAACGCAAGCGCATGCATCAATCGCAAAAGCAGAAAAAGCCCAAGAACCAGAGGACTGGTAGTCGGGAACACCCTTCCTTATGCGAAAAAGATCGTAACGGGGCGTGGTGCCTGACATGCATACACTTTTCTTCTCCGGTCGTCTCCTCTACATGCATAGAACAAGATCAGGAAAGTCGACTTCATCTCTTCGTGTCTTCTCTTTTCTTTGCTTCTGGTCCTTTCTCTTCCTCTTCTTCTTCTCGTTATCCCTTCTCCTCCCTGATATCCGGGATAGTATCTATGTTCAATCAGATCTCGGTTTCATAGCAGGTCCAACGAATACTCTCTCGTGTTCGACCCTGTGAACATACATCATCACCACAAAAACTCTTTATTTTCCTTTTTCTTTTTCCTTTCCCTATTTCGTACCCTTTGATCTTCTTGTCACAATTTTCCATCTCTCAGTATACGATGTCTCTCTACGCCACTTCGACAGACATCATGAACGATGCGGGATCTTCCCTGGATTCCCTTTACTATTGTGCGATAGTCTTCCTCCCAATAACATATATGGTCTTGGGACTACGGATATACTCGAGGGTGTTTGTCGTTCGCGGGTTCGGATGGGATGATATATTTTTGATCATGGCTCAAGTAAGTCTGTTTCCCCCTGTCTATCTGGCTTTTATCTTTTGTGTCTTGAATTCTTCCTTTCTCCCTCCTACTCTCTCTTTCTCTTTCTTCTTTTCTTTTATGTTTTCTTGAATTTGCTTACTTACCACTCTTTCTTTTTCTCTCCCCAGGCCTTTTTCACCGTGTTCGCCGTGATCACGATACAAATCCTTCAAGAGATGAAGGATCCTGCAATCATAGAGAACATGATGGCCGGAACTCCAGCAGCATGGGACGCGATTGAGAAGATATACGTTGTGAGTCTTCACTTACCCTTACCCAGATACGGATGGCAGGAGGAAAAAGAACAAAAAGGAAGAGAAAAGGCCACCCCAAACAAATCCCTTAGTTGCCTCCCAAAACATACCTCTCCATCCCAACAGAGAATAGTAACAAGAAGAGAAATCAATACTGATTCAAAACCAGCGAGGACTACTCTTCAACATGTTCTTCACTTTCTCCGTCATCCTCCTAAAAATCTCCTTGGCCGTCTTCTTCCTCCGCATCATCGTGCGCCGCTGGCAACGCTGCATCATCTACCTCTTCACAGCCGTAACAACCCTCTACGGCATCACGAGCGCCTTCATCCAAACCTTCCGCTGCGGACCAGATCCCACACACCCCCTCATGGACGCCATGCAAGGCAAATGCCTCTCAGACCAAACCATCCTAGTCATCACCTTGGTTTTTCAAGGCACGGACGTGGCTTCCGACCTCGTTTTCGCTATCATGCCTACCATAGTCCTGTGGTCCGCACACATGCCCCGAGGCGTGAAATTCACCGCTTGTCTGCTGCTCAGCATGGGTTCTGTAAGCTGCATCTGCGCAATCATTCGTCTTGTCACCATAGCTCAATTGCGTTTTGACGCGCATTTTGCGCACAAAGCCATGGAGATTGGGTTATGGTCGATCATCGAACCCGGTCTCGCGCTCATTGCGATTTCTTTGGCCGCTTGTCGTCCGCTGTGGAGGAAGATTTATGAGTCTGAGCCTGTGAGTTGGTTCTTTGAGACCACGTTTGGGTTCACGACGAGCAAGGGAAGTGGTGGTCCTTGTGCTGAAAGATCGGGAGGAAGAGGACTTTCTACTACTGGGACGACACGTTTCGGTGGCGGCAGAAATACTAAGGGCAGTAGACCTTGTGGCAGCGGCTTGAGTTTCTCCAACCGATGCGAGGGTTTCACAAAATTTGAAGACAGCGAGTACGGTATCTCCATGACGACGGTGACGGCAGGTAACAGTGCCATGGACGTCGAACTCGCCATCACCGACAAGGAGAGGGAAAGGGAAGGTTTTCGTGGTGGTGCATGTGGTGTTGCCGAGCGCACGGCATGCTGGACATTAGATACGTTGAGGAGTCTGGAGTCGAATCAGGGCAGTTATGGTTGGATTGGACGGTCGAGGTCGGAGAGAAGGTCTGGATCGGGGGGTTACGATGGGTTTGAAAAGGTGGCGTTGACGGGGAGTGATCATGCTGGCAAGATTTACAAGAAGCAGGATGTCAGTGTTAATGTTTCGGAGCAGGGGGAGAGGGTGAGTTTGTAAAGATTGCTTTTTCGTCATTGTTGTTGTATTTTTATACATATATTTTCATAGATAGATCTCTGGATATTGAACTCGCTGTTCGCTGTGGTACTTCTAGGTTACTGAAACACGATTGTGATCTACGTGATGGTGATGGACAGCTTTTACACGTGATTGTGAAACACTCTCTTACACGTTGCAGACATCTAGAATTTGAGTATCATCATCCAGACTGTGACATAAGACATCAGCCTTGAGTCAGTGCGGAGTGTCACACATCCATCAAATCTCAGATCAAAACTGCCCCCAAGATCATAGTCGTTATGTTTAGCGAAGAAAGTGTCTCGATAAGAGTTCAGAAAGGAAAGATGCATACAACGCTATCATAAACAAGTCTGTATATAGTACACAACCAAGAACATCAAAATCCATGAAAGTCAACCTGGATATCATCTGGATCAAAGCTCTCAAGCCATCAACGCAACAACAGCAACAAACACAACCGCCATCATGCTCGAGAACCCGACCTCGACACTGGCAGCCGCACCCTGAGGAGCAGAAACAGCCGTGGTTGCTGCAGGAGTGAACGGAACACCAACAGTGTTAGTCGCAGTCTTGACAGCCAAGTTCGCCGAAGCCGTAGCAACAGAAGCGACCTTGACAGTCTGAATAACATCCTTGCCGTTGGAGATTCCACAAGCTCTCTTCAACCCTTGTGATCCTGCTTGTACTGCGACAACATTCGATCCTGTGTTTGCTCCAGACTTGGCTTGTGCGATGGAAATCTGTCCGTTATCCAAGTCAAAGACCCAGTATCCTGCACGCATGACCGAGTCGCCCATTATGTACTGAGGGACTTGGTTGGCGAGAGATGTGGTCTTTGAGATGGCGAGTCTGCACATTTGCTTGCCATTGGTTACGAAAGGCTTTTGTGTTGTGGGATCATACAGGGGGATGAACATGGATGACATTGGTACTTTGAGTGTTGCCTTGTCGTTGTTGTTACCGGAGAATGTGAGGGTCAGGTTTGAGAGGGGAATGGTGTTGCATGGCATGTATTCCAGCTCTGTTTGGGGGGCGGTCTGCACACCGGTAAGGCTGACGATGTTATTGTAAAGATCGTCTGGTACTGTCCAAAGAGTAGATCCGGTATCTGGAATGATTTGGATAGGAGTGTTGGAAGACGAAGAGGGGAAGAGTTGAGCTTGCTGGCCGTTGTTTGACACGCCGGACACGCTGTTCAGGTTGATGATGAATTTGCCAACTGTGTTGCTATCTGGATCAGGGAACATGTTCAAGGTCGTAAGCTTTCCTTCAAACTTGTTGGTGTCAACGCCGCCAAACAGAATACTGCCGTAACTGCTCATAGTGTTGAGATGTATGCTGTAAAGACGGGATGAAATGGCCTTGGTACGGACCAAAGTCTCGACAAAGTTTGGGTAAACGTTCTGGATGCCCTCATACATAGAGTAGCCAACACCCAGAATTCCGGCATTGACGTGGATAGCCGAGCCGCTACCCTGATTTACGAGTCCGAGTTGCATACCTTCGATTACGGTGGTTCCGAATTGGACGGACTCGGTTATGTAGTCTCCAGTGTAGTTGGAACCATCAGCATAGGTTATGCTGACGGTTTCGCTTGCGTTGGCAAACTTGAAAGTCGAGGATTTAGAGGGATCGTAAGAGCCACCAAGGCATCCGTCGCTGCCTCTACAGAATGGAGCATCCACCCGAGGAACCCATAACTGACTAGAGCCTAGAAAGCTAGTTAGAACTGGTTTTGAAAAGCCATCACTATTGACTTGTCTTGATTACCTGTATCGACTTGTACTGTGAATGGCTGGCCTGGCGTGCCAATGGTGATGTTGACATAGTATGCATACCCATCGAAACCACCAAAGTTGGCGGAGATGGGTTGATCACGAGTCCCATTGACATTTGTACGTGGTAGTAGTTGAGAGTGTTCGACAAGAGATCTCGGTTGTCTCTGCATGGCATATTCTAATGTTCCCGCAGCACGAACAGAAGAGGCTGTAAGGAGAAGACCGGAGCCAAGGGAATGGGAGAGCCTCATGGTTGTTGATGTGATATGGTGAGAAGGATTGGAAAAGATACAAACTTATTAGAGTCCATCATGTGGTTTATGTACTACAACAAGAGTTGAATGCAATACCCTCGGTATACCAGCCATCATCGACTGGTCCGACAGTTAAGACGTCTCATGGTCGAAGGGCGTTTCCAATGCTGTGTCATGTTCCGGAGTGCAAATATAGAGTATTCTATCCAAGGGCATCTGGCACGATCGCAGTACAGATTCAGGTCCCAGCATACCTATATCTAACGCGGGGAGACAGGACAAAACAGTGCCAGATATACCTGAAACGTACAAGCCAAACAAGGGCAGAATTTTGAGCACAGCCACCATGACAGACATATTGTGTTCATCACCAGATAATGGGCGATCTGAACTTTTGATCAGCAGGAAGAGTATCATGAATGAGACGCGGGTATTGGCAATCCGACAGGGCAAAGAATGTTATGGATGCACACAGAGTCGGCAGTCATTGAAGCTGTCAGGGACGGAGATTTGGTAGGTGGTCCCCAATCGCCATTACCTTTCTTGTTTCACCTTTGACAGATGTTTGAAAAGGCAGCTCACACAACGTCTATAGGTAATTGAGGTCGGTAACCCTCCATTGGAAGCGCTTGGGCATCCAGTAAGCGATCGATTCCCGTCCTATGGCTTGGTGTTGTTATGATCAATAAATGCTGACCATCAAGTCGCTCCACGATGAATTGAAGCGCGGGAAAGGACAGCCGGCAAGCACGAGCCATATCAGTATTTCTTGGCAACAAGCAACAGCACTTCGACCATCATCGACAAGTCGACAGCGACACTTTGGCCCGTACATTGACACACAACTCTGCCACCACAACAATGCTCTCAGCACCACTCCGCCTGCGCGCGGTGCGCAAAACCACCGCCCGCTTCTTCAGCACCACTCCCCGCGTCCTCAGTGCCGACAACCCCATCCCGGCCAATGACCCCGTCAAGCGCGAGACTCGTTCGCCCGTCTCCTCGACCAATGCCATGCCTTTGAGCTCCGAGGGAAACATGGACAGAGCCTTGCAAGAGAGTGTTGAGGATGGCGAGAGGAGAAGGGTCATGCAGGCCCCCAACAGAAGCACTGTTTGGAGTCGCAGTCAACAGCCCAGAGAGAAAGCCATGGTTGGACCCAGATTCGAGCAGATGATCATGCAGGATCAGGTAAGATGTTCCCATTCTTGCACATGGAACTTGAAACGAAAGAAAGAGAAGGAGGAATTGGTCATGAGGAAGTTAAAGGAAGAGACAAAGGATGGATATTCAAATATATTGAAAGACATCAGTTCTGGGCTGACAGATGTAATACACAGCCCCGCCCCATGGCAGCCATCGAACTCATTCACAAGCAGCCCGTTCGCTGGATCAAGGAACGCAGTGTCTCTTGCGACGGTGGAGGCGGTCCTCTCGGCCACCCCCGTATCTTCATCAACGTCGACAGACCACAAATATGCTGGTGCACTTACTGCGGTGTTCCTTTCGTACGTCCCTTCACTCACATTCAACAACTCGAAAGAGTGACTTGCTGACACAATCTTACAGGCCAAGGAGTCCAACAGAAAGATGCTCGAGTCTCTGCCTTCGACATCTTACCCTCTCGAGCCCACTGGTGATGAGGCCGAGGTCCCTCTTTCCCAGAGCAACACTGGCAAGCCTCTTGAACAGCGCTAGATTGTTTTGTAAATTCCCACTTCAAATTCCCATATTTTCCTCTTTTCCTTTCTTATCCAAGTTTTCCCATCGCAAAAAGAGTGTATATAACGTGAACTTTTTGACGTCTCCCCGCCAATCGCCAGAGAAGTCGAGGCATCAAATAAAGAACAGACCACTATACAACATTGTCAGTTCCTTCTATTTCATTGTGCAACATATAGGCTTGGCAGACATCGTCCCCTATTGTGATCATGGATAAGAAGAGGCAGAGTTTCTCAATGTGGTGATTGTGAATCTCTCATCGGCACCAATTCTGTTTGCTTGCGCATAAGACGTTCCAACAGTGTTGTTTCTCTTTCAACACATTCGTGTAACTCTTCAGTATATACACGAGATATCAATCGATCAAGCAAACAGGACATTTCATTCATCCATCATCATAACTCTTTTAACTTCAAGCCTTCTCGCCCTGCAGAGTGGCAACAACCTTTCTCGAATGCTTGCTAGCCCTGAACTCCAAGAACCAAATACCCTGCCACGTACCAGTAGCCAACCTCCCATTTTGAATCGGCACGGTGACACTGGCACCCGTGAGTGCGGACTTGATGTGTGCGGGCATATCGTCAAGACCTTCGGCCGAGTGACGGTAAAGGTTTCCCTTGCGGTCTTCAGGTGCCAATCGGTCGAGTGCGTCGGTCATATCTTCCCTGCGAAACAAAAGGTGTCAGTCCAGTTGCTCAACTTATCTAGCTAGACAGCAAAAGAAAAGGACAAAGAAGAAGAAGAGAAGGGGTAGTAGAATCATTACCTAACATCCTCATCCCAGTTCTCGTTCAGACTCAACCCGCAACTCGTGTGCTGCACAAACAGATGCAACAATCCGACCTTGTAGTCCTTGATCTCGGGCACTTCTTTCATGACCGTGTCGGTGATCAGATAGCTTCCCTTGCTTTTCGCCGGTAGCGTGAACATCTTTTGTGACCACGACATTGTAGCTGGTGTGACTGTGTTGGTTGTTGTTGTTGTGGAGGTGGTAGGGTTCGAGTACCAAGGTAGGAAACCTAGACTGTAGGCGAGGAGGCTGAAAGGTAGGTTTAAGATGGGGACGAAGAGAGGGGGGAATAGTGCGAGGAGGCAGAGTGCGAGTAAGAGGATCTGAAGATGAGAGGGTTGGGATGCTGATGTGGGGTTTGGCATAGAAATTTTTAATGTTTATGTTGATTACGTCTTTTGCGATGAGGGCGACTCGTGAGGGCGTGAATGTTGGAGAGAGCTGTGGGTGATCGACGTCATCGAATGCCGAGTCTTTCTTTGACGACAACTCACGTTTCTCTACCACTACAGTGCACCAATCTGTTGTGTATATCCATGGCAGTGTAGAGTTTCATCCTCACACTCGTTTGCTTTCTTATGAGATGATGATGTTGTGCAAGGCAGATGGTGTCGTTACTGAAAAGCCAATCTATGTAGGTATTGTACATGCATAAGGGTAAAGAAAAGAAAAAACGACATTCACGAGCAAACCCATCTTTACGTTTGATCTCTGTCCTTACCCTCTACCATCCACGAAAAAAGCCATGCCCCTCTGTCATTCACGAAGAAAAAGAAAGCCAACCCCCATTTCCAAGCTCCTCTATTTCTTGCACTCCTTGTCCCTCACGAAATAAGCATTACCGTATCTTGGATCCACCTTCCACTTTCCAGGCTGCAGATCCTCCTCAATGGTTCTGAAGGTACGTAGAGTGTTTGTTCCATCAGGCTCAATCACCCAAAAGAGTTGGTCGTGAGCGGCACCTTTTGGCATGATTTCGTTGGGATTGTAGACGCCTTCCTTGTGGGCGATCTTGGCGTTGTCTTCGTCGACCTGTTTCTTGGTGCGGCCGACCCAGACACGCTTGCTGGGGTCGGGGTCGGAAGTGACCAAGGTAGAGTGCTTGGGCACGGGGTAGTTGGGCATGGCAAAGGCGACAGGAATGGCCGTTGCAGTGGGCCAGCCTTGAGGGTAGGCGAAAGTCATTTGCTGTGGTTCAGGAGGCTGGACAGTAGCGACGGCTTTGTCGCGACGCTCGGTGGTATAGTTGTGGTAGGTAGGTTCTTCAGGCTTGCTGATGGCAACAGGAGCTGGAGCCATCATGGGAGAATAACCTTGAGGGAGTTGCTGGCCGGGATAGAGATAGGTGTATCCAGGTTGAGGGTAGAGAGCATAAGCAACGGGCTTTCATTCAGTCAAGGTCAGTCTTTCGTCACTTGTTCGAAGCAATTGCTTCCACTCACAACAGCATCCTGAGGACCGGGCTCTCTCATAGGGATGTACTGATAAGTACTGTCTCCCTGAGTCTTCATAGACTCGCCAGATTTGGTCGTCCTGGCAGAGACTGAAGATTTGGGTGCAACAGACTCTTGGGCAACAGACTTGGGCGAGACAGATTCTTGAGCCACTGTCTCTTCAGCAACACAAGCCGTCTCGCGCTTGCGCCAGTTATCGTAAGTGAAGGCCGCGACTTCCTCCATTCTCATCTTATTCCTGCGCCGATCCTTGTGTTGTGGCGTGTACTCAGAAACGATGCGTACTGGGATAAGAGGAGAGGTTATGAGCAACGCCGGAAAGGAGGGCTTGCTGGAATGTTTGTGTTGCCTTGGAATTTGGAGTTCGTCAAGCTGAGTCGATTGGTGATGGATTAGCGCGTTTTGTGGACGCGATGGGCGTGGTGAAGGACGGCGTCGCACAATAGGACTTCGTTTTTCGCTCTGCCTGCGGTAGTGGCGGTGGTCCTGATGGCGGCGATGGTGATAGTGGTGGACGATGGGAGATCGTTCTCCACTACGCCTGCGACGATAATCGGAGTGATGGACTTCTGGGCTCCGACCGCGATGGTGACAACAGTCTGACTCCTCACGCTTGTGATGTTTGCGGTGGTGACGACGTCTAGGACTTGTTGACGCTGAGCTCACTGAACTCGAACGACTAGGTCTTCTCCATAACCAGTTTGACTCCTTTTCCTTGGTAACAGCCTTCTTCACATACAAATAGTCGGAACAAGGGGGTGAGACATCTCTCTTGTCTACAGAACACCACATGGCTGCATGAAAGAATGACAAAGGGATGGAAGCAAAGGGGAAAGCAACAACTACAAACACACACAGCTGGTGGAAGAGGACTGAGAAGACTAGCTAGGATGTGCGTCTATGATTGCTATGGGAGTGGGAGCGTCAAAGTGAGAGTGAAAGTCTTGTTTGCTGAGCAACCATCTTCATCCATGTGCTTCTAAACAAAGACGGCGGACCTAAGAGTGACATGTGCCACAGTGATCCTACTCTTTTATTCCATCTTACTTCTGATTTGTGTTGATCACAAGGAGAGGGAACATTTACAGCGAGTCGGACTTTTCTGAGTTGGTATCTCTATCCTTCAAGATCATATGTAAGTACGATGACCCTTTCTCGTCACAGGAAATCTCTCTGACCTTGACACAAACGCAGATGGTCTTTGCGATCCGTCACTTCACTCCCGCTGTCCACCATAAAACTTCATCCACGCGGTTTTACGTCTCTCCTCTTTCGACTTCATACCAACACAACATCAGCCCCCACGTCAAGTCATACCGCTGGACAACACCACCACCATGGACAGCCCTCCCACCCTGACTATCATGCCACCTGAGCTACTGGCAAAGATCTGCCAACATCTGGACCCAACAACTCGCAGTCTGCACGATCTTCGCCTTACCTGTCGCCGAATCAACTCTCCTGCAAGTTACGAGTTCGGAAAGCGTCACTTCAATCGACTTTCGGTTGGCGCGACCACGGAAGGTCTTCAATTTCTCGTCAAGATCTGTCAGCACCATTTCTTCGGCCCTTGTGTCCGCGCTGTCGAGTTGTGTTCTACATACTTGATTCTCGGACGGCAACCAGAGATGTTGCGATGTCTCGCTAGTCCTGATGATTATGGCAGAGATCTATCGACTATTGAATACCTCAAAGCTGTAAAGTCTTACGTAGATCAATGCTTGGATCAGGTCGAGCTCGAGAAGGGTAACAAGACCCAGAATTTCCTCGACAAGGCATGCTTGGCTCTTGCTTCTTCCGGTAACCCTCTCATACTTTCTGTGGTAATGGCGGGCGAAAATGCTACAGGCGCTTTCGACGCTGTTCATTTCAGCAGGCGATCCGAATTTGAGGCCTGTGGCAAAGTGCGGGAATCTCGCCTCAAAGAGACAATCCGTCTGCTGTTGGATGCAGCATGCAAGGCAAATTGTAAAGTCACGGGGTTCGAAATCCGTACAGGATGTGTAATCACTCATGAGACTTTGCTTGTGGACTCTATCATCTCATTCCATGGGATTGAACACAATTTACTAGCCATTTGTCCTCGACTCTGACAGCCCTGTGCTGGCGAGACATCAACTTGGTGTTTGTTCGATTATCAGTATGGGCTTGGATCGTGTTTGCCGTGAATAAATTTGTTTGTTGGCAAGGCAACTAGAGGACAACTTGCCAGCGATGGACTTCTATTTTCGAAATCTTTTCTAGATTCTAGCCTCCAACAAAGCAATGTATATATACACATAGGCTCTACAGAACATCAAGCCTCGAGCAACAACTTCCAAAGCTCTTGCTTGTCCTGGAAGTCATGGCTGATAACGTTGACAAGCCAATAGCCATCCCTGATATCCCCGAGCAATTTCGCAGTAGCGCTTCTGGGTGGGTAGACATGTCTCCACTCGTTCCAAATGCCAAAGGCTTCTTCAGCCCATGCGCGGAAGGAGACGGCTTCGATCATGGTTGGTGTAACGATTTCTTTGCCCTTGAAGGAGCCCCACGTTACGGGATTCAGTGACTTTTCGTCCGTGGCTTGGAAGGCGCCCTGAGCATTGCAGGCGAAGTATGTCAATTGTTCTGTTTGTTCAAGGAAAGTGCGGAGACGATTCCAGTCTTCTGTGCTGCAGAAGAACTCGACAAAGGGCTAGAAGCATAATATTAGTACATGTTCAAGATTCAGGGGAGGTGAGAAAAGTGCTACCTTTTGGTACACAAAACCGTTCTTGGGCCCCCAGCCGAAGATCTCGTGGTTGCTGCGTACGCCATTCACTGCAGGCTGTGAAGCTACCGTCCACCAACCCTTCTTGATAAGTCCTGCCAATTCTTCTCTGATCGTTTCAGTTTCTGGGTTTAGTCCCTCTTCACTCCATGGGATTGCTTCTAATTCCCCACGGACATGTCTCTCGAAAATGCTGGTGATGTCCTTGGTTTCCACAGGATATCCCCAGAGTCTGAGTGCGTTCGGGATGGAGACGTGTAGACTGACACCGTAACCGTCGATTTCACCGTAAGCAGGACTGCGAGCGTCACCCCATCTTCCGTTGGGGAAATCGTCCCAAGTAGCTTCTCTTCCCAAGGCTCCTTCACCTTCGGAAATGGCTAGAGTGTTTGCGCGAGATGTGGGTTCGTCTCCTGGGATACCTGCTTCTTCATCTGTGGTCTCGTAGCTAGCACTACCTTGCGAGGCTGTGCGTTGTGACTTCTCGATTATGACACGGTTTTGAGGGGCGGAGTTCGCGGTCGAAGACTTGCGGCGGGCCTTGGCCTTCTGGGCATCGCCGTAGGAGAGTGGTGAGTCGTCTTCCTCCACGGCCGATGAATCTTCAAGAGGCAAACATAGCTTGGTGCGTTCGACAATGTGAGCAACGGCCTTTTCCAGATTCAGGGTATAGAAGTGGAAGCCTTTAGGTCCGTTGTAGGTCGAGGTTTTCTTAAGGTATTCGACCATCTCACTCAAGATGTCAACACCGACACGCTTGACGGCTTGGTCATCGTTCTTAACAGGATCCAATCTGGGCAGGAGATCTTCAGGTAGACGCGCATGGCTGAGCTTTGTGGTTCTTCTCAGGATCTGGTAGCTTTGGATGGGCATCAGTCCGGGAATGATAGGAATGGTCTTGAAGACACCGCTCTCATGATCTCTCAACATCTGCTCATACTTCGCATAGGCCTTGACGTCGTAAAATAGTTGTGTCATGATAAAATCAGCGCCTCCCTTGATCTTTTCAACAAGGAAAGGCAAGTCGTTTGTCGCACTCTGGTTGTCCGGGCATGATTGATCCGAGTGTCCTTCGGGGTATGCTGCAACACCAATACAGAAGTAGTCGCCATAGGTCTTGCGGATGTATCGTACAAGATCCACGGCCCAAGTGAATTCCTTGTTGCTGTCGTCCTCCTCGTTCTGCTCGTTAGGGCGGTATTCGTCACTTCGTGGAGGATCACCTCTCAAGGCGAGGATGTTTCTGATGCCCAGGGCTTTTGCTTGTTCCAGAGCTTCATCAATGAGTTTGCGGGACATGTTGGTGCAAGTCAAGTGTAGACATGTCGTAAGACCCAATTGGCGTTGGGTCAATTCGGCCAGGGCCAGTGATTTGGTAGAAGTACTGCCACCAGCACCCCATGTTACATTGACGAATAGCGGTCTCAAAGAATGTGCCATACGCGACAGACGGGCATGAAGGTTGGCGAATCCCTGCCAGTATCTATTAGTTTCATGTTGTTTCGTTTCCAAGTCCTGGCTTCGCCGCTCACTTGTTGCGTCTTTGGCGGAAAGAACTCGAGGGAAAAGTAGTTGCTGTCCGCCGGCAGAGCCGCGATCTTGTCTGTAATCTTCTGCATGGCTACCGTATGTGGCGAGTCCAAGTATTTGCTCGTGTGACCGAAGTCTGGAAAATAAAAGGGCGACAATGCGAATGATTCAAAATCTCTCGGCAGTTGCTCGACTCTTTCAAAGAAATCCCCGCCGAACGCGGAGTCTGCTCTGCTTAATTCCGTCATAGTTCTAACAATGATGTACCTTATCCTAGAAGTGGTCTTTTCTGGTGTCAGAGGTACGAATTGGATGGTGTTTCTTTTACGGAGCGAACATCTTGGCCTATAATCCAGGAAGTCCTCCCTAAACACTTCTGTCAACGATCCAATCGTGTTCATCCCTATGGACATCAGCATTGCGACTTGACTATCAATTCCATTATCGGCCGCTAAGAGTTGCTGGATGCGGGCAAAGCTCACTGGAGATCGAGGGGAATCCCTTATCTTATCTCTTCCATCTCGCGGCTGGTCGCGATTCTGCTTCTAAAGCGGATAGAAGTTCCACAACCCCCAATCTTCAATATCAATCTCGGCAGATGACTCTGCGAAGCACATATTCTACTGCCGACGTATGCAATACTCTTCTCGTACCCGGAGGTGGAGAAAGGAGACATCATTGTAGTGTATTCACCATTTGCAATCATTGTCCCGACCTCTTCTCTGTCGTCTTGAGTTTTTCAATTGTTTCAAGGCAGCCTTAGTATCTCTTCTTGGGCCGCTTCTGATAATGGTAGTTGCCTACTTGTACACGATGCCTTTCAAAGCTCATTGCTCATGCCTAAACGCTCTGCCGTAGATGAGCTCCGTGCTAATGCTTTGACATCCAAATTCAATCCCGGCGCCACCTCTGGATATTGATCAAGCCACTAAAGTACATGCATTACAGATCTTTTAAAACGAGATTCTGATATGCTGCTGGTTCATTATGCTGCAACCTTATCTTCTATGGATGCGGTGCTGGCGTTCTGGTTGCGGCGGCGCTCATTGTGATGGCCCTTGCCGTCTTGACGCGCCTGGTCGATGGCGCTTCTCTGTGTGATGCTGTCATCATGGCTTTTCCAAACCATGTTGGTGTCTGCCGGCAGAGACAAAACGCGTTTGATGGTTTCCCTATAGATACATGTCAGTCATAAAATCCAGCCTTGTACAATTTCCAGATCACGTACCGAATCTTGACGTTTCTGCCGCCGTCGTTCTTGGTCCAGATGCTAAAGACATCTTCGCCACTTCTGACACTGACAACAGCACCACACACCTCCTCACCTGCCTCGGCAAACTGATCACCAATCATGGCCATCAACAGATCTTCCCAGTAACGATCTGCGATACCTTTCTTGAGTCTCAGAATCCACTTGCCTCCCTTTTTGTTTTCTTCGTCCTCCCACACAGGTCTGATACCATCACGGAAGAAGTGGTAGTCTGACACGGTAGGCAGATCTGAGGGATGTTTCAGATGCGAATACACCTGCCAGAACTGCTGTGCTGTTGAAATTTTGCACATGGGTCTCGTCGATTTCTCGTAGTCCGAGTTCTTGGACGTGGGAGGTCTGTACCAGATAACCCAGGTGTACTTTAGAGGCCAAGGGTTTTCATTGCCTCTTGCCACGGCGTCCACCGATTGTGACGTGGGACGCGGAGTGGTGGATGGCGCGACCTTCCTAGCAAAGCTCTTCTTCTCCTCGCTTTCCTTCTTTTCTCCAGGAGTGGTGGCCGAAGGAGTACCGGCGACGGCCTTGGCAAAGTCGAAGGCAGTACCAGGAGTTTTGGGTGTTTTCGCGGCGGATCCGAATGAGGCAAAGGCACCAGAACCTAAGCTGAACGCATTGGACCCGGCGGTGGGCGATGAGATACCACTGGTAGTCAAGGGTGTGACGGCGTTGAAGGGATTGTTGCGACCATGAGAAGAGGTACTGCCAAAGCGCTTAGATGACGGTTGTCCATCATGGCGATCTGACTTATCCATGGACAAGGAAAGCTTTCCAACACTGTAAAGAAGGAAAGGTCAGTCGTGTGTTGTGTATACCAAAACGGAAAAGGACCAAGGCTTGACATACTTTGTGCGACGACTCCAAAGATTGTCTCTGTCCTTGTCCATTGCGGCAGCCTGCTAGCTAAGATGGGATATATGGAAGCAGGCAACGTTGATTGAGGATGGAGCAGCTAGCTGTGCAGGCCGGACAAGGACGGATATAGATGTGGGGGGATTATGGCGGGCAATATGGTAGAGGGCTTCGAAGGCAAGTCGGGAAAATTGTGACGATGTAGCTGTAGAAATTGGTTACGATGCGAGAGGTGCTAGCTGTGCTGATTGAATGCGCGAGATGTGAATGGCGATACAGTTTGTGATAAGATGTAGGAGGACGCTATCGGAAGGAAGCAGTTCTGTTTTAAGAGCTGGGAAAAAAGTGGTCAAAGTCGAGATGTCTTTCTGTCTGTCAGTGGATAATAATGTCTGTCTCCAACTCGAACGCGACGCACTCGAAAGCAGAGAACTCTCCGCTCGTGCCAAGCAAAATCACGCACGGGCCTTGTCGCATTTCTCTTCTTCACCTACAAGAATCTCTCGCGCTCCTTTCCTCTTCTTCTTTACAATTCAAGACCACCAACTCAAATCATCGCCAGCCAGCTTCAATTCCTCTACCTAGCTGGTGACTCCGATGTGTCGGTCGAGACTGAACCAAACCCACTTTTAAAACCGTCGTCACGAGGGCCCCTTCGCGGTGGCTTCCATGACATGGTGACGACCTACAAGATGGGACACTTCTTCTTGTCATCTACTACTCTGTTGTAATTCATTGTCTTCTGGTAGGCATCGAGAGTCCTTATTCCCAGATACCTCCTGCAGAGAACATGTATCTTTGCACGTGTCGATATGCTGGGAACAGGCAATTGCTGGCCAGAAAAGACCACACATGGTTTGTACATTGTCTTTCCATGCTGTATGTATCATGTCCTACCTTCCTCTGCACCTACATCAGTGATGATCAACATTTGAAATTGGTAATCGGACTACTAGCACAGCCGCAGCGTCCTTTTATGGACGTGTTGCTGGTTGTGCATGCCGACACTTGGCTTGACTGAGAACGATTCGATGCCTCCTCATGGTACCAACTGCAGCCAGTATCATGGCTGACTTGTTTGTTCTGCAGGTAGGTGTTGCATCAAATGGGGACTGCTTAACGAGGAGTCACAGCAGAGAGTTCCATGTTCTTTCTATGTAGGCTCTCAATGGATGCGTCTTGTGATCTTATTTCATGCTTCGTGATAGTGTTAGAGAGTTGCTCCTGGGATGAACAGAGTGTATCAAGTAATACAGACCTCTGCGAAGAGAGGTGACACTCTCACTTCGACAATCCTGCCATCAAGACGAATTGAAGTGATGGATGTGAGTGCTGTAGGTCAATTTTCGTAGATGCCAAGAAGAACGTCACGAGAAGCGCGATCACTCTATGCCACTTTACGCGGGCAATCGCGTCTTCCTCCTCAGGCTGCAGACAACGAACATCGCTCCTCAATGTGCTCCCCATGGCCTCAATACAGGCTATCGAGCAAAGCTCAGTGCATCAAATCCAGTCAGGCCAGGTGATTGTAGATTTAAATTCAGTCGTCAAAGAACTTGTCGAAAACAGTTTGGATGCTGGCGCCACTTCTATCGAAGTTCGTTTTCGCAACCATGGGCTCGAATCTATCGAAGTCATAGACAACGGTACTGGTATAGCACCGGATGACTTTGAGTCTGTTGGTATGTTTGTATAGATTCAATTCACGGACAATTAATCGTTGACTCGGCCCGTCAAGCAAGGAAACACCACACATCCAAGCTTCGCAGCTATAACGATCTCGAAGACTTGAACACTTTTGGCTTCCGTGGCGAAGCTCTTGCTTCTCTTTGTGCACTATCACAACTTCATGTCATTACAGCTCGTGAAATTGACAAGCCGAGAGGTTCAAGACTTGATTTTGAGATATCCGGCAAGCTCAAAGGTACAACTGCCGTTGCCGCACCTCGTGGCACCAAGGTGGTGGTGGAGAAGATATTCCACAACCTTCCAGTACGCAAGAAGGAGCTCGAGAAGAACATCAAGCGTGAATATGGAAAAGTTCTTACTTTGTTGCAAGCATATGCTTGTATCAGCACTGGCGTGAGATTCTCCGTCAGCAATCAGATGCCGAAAGGGTATGTAATCAATCTGCTCACATCTTCACTCCGGCGCCTGACGAATTCTCCAGTTCGAAAATGGTCGCCTTTTCCACGACTTCGAACACAGCTACAAAGGACAACATCATCAACGTCTTTGGCGCAAAAACTCTGAACGCTCTTGTCAAACTTGACCTCAAACTGGCAATGCAGCCCACAAGACCCGGCATTGGAGCTCAGGGTGATGACAGCTCTCGAGAAGTCAGAGTCGAGGGCCACGTTTCCCGTCCGGTGTTTGGCGAAGGCCGTCAAGCTCCTGATAGACAGATGTTCTACGTCAACTCTCGACCGTGTGGTTTACCTCAAATTGCCAAAGCGTTCAATGAAGCCTACAAGACTTTTAACATATCTCAGTCTCCCTTTGTCTTTGCCAATCTGATCATGGACACCCGATCCTACGACGTCAATGTCTCTCCTGACAAGCGCACCATTCTTCTTCATGATCAAGGAATGTTACTCGAAACGTTGAAAGAAGCATTACTTGAGTTATTCGAAGCTCAAGAGCAGAGCGTGCCGCAATCCAACCTCTCTGCAGCTAAATTACCAGCCTACAAGCCACTCACTGTCGTTCATCAACCAGTTCCAGAACCCGAAGAACGACCAACAGAGTCTCCCGCCTCTCAGCGATCCCTGTCTCCCGCCGACGATGCTGTTGATGAACAAGGCGTTACTCAGAGAGGTTCACCAGAACGGTTAATTCACAATTGGTTGGGTCGAGGTGTTCAAGATAGAGAAGAAGTCGCTACCCCCAAGGCCAAGGCTCCTGTCCAAAATGCCTTTGATCGTATGCGTCCTCAACGCACTCCCCAGCAGGTCGCAGAGATCACTATCGGAGACAAGACCACTAGAACTGTTATCGGTAGCGGTAGTGGTAGCTATACACCCAAACGTCAACCTAAGATCCACACACCAAAGACTTCGTTGGCAAAAAATTTGAGAGGTTTCGCAATGTCAGGTACTCAAGTGGACAGCGAAGATGAGCGGTCTGATCAGGGCAACGAAGTCAGCGATGAGGAGGCAGATGGTGACAATCCAGAGGATGACGAGATGAGAAGACCACAAGAAGAAGAGCACGAGGAGGATGATGAAGAGGACACTTTGTTCGTGTCTCAATCATCGCCTGTCAGAAGTTCCCGCAATTTGCAAGACGTGCAGACCAGTCCCATTGATCATCTTCATTCCGATTTTAGGGCACGGGAAGCGGATGTCCCGGGTGACGACGAGGTCAATGATGATAGTGACAACGAAAATCTTGACGAAAGCGCTAGAAAAGTTCGAGAAGACGAGAAAGTCGCTCGTATGATTCAGCAAGCAGAGGATGATGTCGCTGAACCACCACAAAGTATTTTCAAACGCTTGACACAAGCTCTACGATCATCAAAACATACCACGCTGAATCTGAGTCAGACTCACGACACAACAATACAGACCATCGCTCAACAGGCAGCGCTACTTTCGCAGGTCACATCATCCATACAACAAAAGTCCGACGAATCAAAAGAGGTTACCGATGACATTGGCCAGGAAGATGCCGAAGCAAAACTCTCTCTTACAGTAACAAAATCAGATTTCAGCCGCATGAACATCATCGGACAATTCAACCTAGGTTTCATCCTGGCTTCCAGACCTCCCAGCGAAGACATCGTAGCCTCATCAGATCTCTTCATCATCGACCAACACGCCGCCGACGAAAAATACAATTTCGAACTCAACTCCAACAACCTGACCCTCGAACCACAACGACTAGCACAGCCAAAACAGTTGCACCTCACCGCCATCGAAGAAGAAATCGTCATGGCCCATCCAGAACCCTTGACCGCAAACGGCTTCATCATCAAGACCGACACTTCAGGAGAAAGTCCTGTAGGTCAACGCTGCAAACTCCTCGCTCTACCCATGAGCAAAGAAACCACCTTTGACCTCTCCGACCTCGAAGAACTCCTCCACCTGTTATCAGAGTTTTCCGGTAGTGGTGGCAGCAATTACATCCCCCGTCCCTCGAAAGTTAGAAAGATGTTGGCGATGAGGGCTTGCAGGTCTAGTATCATGGTCGGCAAAACACTTACTAAGACTCAGATGAGTAGAGTTGTGGGACATTTGGGCACAATGGATAAACCGTGGAACTGTCCGCATGGGAGACCTACCATGAGGCATTTGGCTGATTTGGGGGCTTGGAGTGTTGGTAATGATGAGGATGGGGGTGAGGATGGTGTGAAGAGGACGGATTGGATGGGTTGGGTTAAGAGGGCTAGGGAGGAGAAAATGGGAGGGATGGAGGAGTGAAGTTGATGGATAGTTGATACCCTTATTTGTGTAGAGAGAACTGTTATTATTACGCAAAGTGTTCTTGCTTGGGGCTTTCAAGGGACATGTTGGAAAGCAGTCTCGTCCCTGTGTGTGGCCGTAGGGCAATATGATACTGATGTTGTTTGTTGAGAGAGTTCGCCTGATCACACTGTTGTGTTTTTGGGGGCTCCCAACGGACCACTCTTCAATCGTCTCAGTCTTTGTGCGTCCGCATGAATCAAGTTTAAAAAGAAAAAGAGAGAAGAAAAAAAGACATGTTATCTGCTGAGAAACATCACAAAACAGAATTGACGCTACTTCCACAATTCATTTGAAGATTTTGGTTGAAGATATATAAAAACTATCCTCACCGAGTAACAAACCATAATTGGAAAGAAAAAAAAAGTGGAGACAAAAAAAGAAAATGAAAAGCGACAATCAGACCTAGAAAACTACAGCCGTAAAAAAAAAGATCGACCATACTCTCCTATTCCGAGTTAGGAGGGGAAGACCCCTCGAAAGAGAAGGAGAAGGAAGAAAGAAAGAAAGAAAGAAATCAACCCCATATAGCATCCTTGCCGCGCCCGCTGCCGTAAACCTGCGGAGGAGTCGTGATGGTGTAACTCCAAGCCTCTGCGCCATCGACGAAGAGACGATAGTGTAACAGGGATTGATCGGAATGGGGAGGGGTGCTGATGCTCAAGGCGCCGAACTTGGAGTTGCCGTCGGGCATGTACCTATGATCTATATCAGCAAAACTTGTCCGACCGAAAGATAAAAAGAGAGGAATGGAAAATAGGAAAGGGAGGGGAAGCAGAGGAGAGAAGATATAACTCACTTAACACGCACGTCCTCGTCATCCCCTTGTTCATAAGTCCTGACGGGCAGATAAAACATGCTCAACGGACTGCAACTGAACTCATGCACCGTGGCACTGACAGGCCATTTCTTCGTGCCCAATTTCCCAGTCACGGTATCCAGACCAGTAACTTTCCCTTCAGCAGGGGGAGGGAAAGCGGTGGCGGCGAACTCATGTCTGTCGCCGCTGAGAACAACGACGCCCACACCACCTCGGAGACCGACATCCCACATGGCTTCCAGGATTATTTGGCGTTCGCCGAGGTAACCTCCCCACGTGTCTTCGTATCCGAAATGCCAGTTTTTGGTGAATGGGATGCTGGTGATCATGACTTTCCAGCGAACGCCCGCGGGAACCGGGGCCGCGAGCCATGACAGCAGGTCGTGGAGTTGCATGTCGCCGAGCATGGATTTCTTGTATCCGGTTTCGGCGGAGGTGTCGTTGTAGCTGCCATCCGATCCGTCGAAAGGTTCGCGGTATCGACGGGTGTCAATCATGAAGAAAGAGGCCGGTCCTTGGGTGAAAGTGAAGTAAGAAGCACCTGGACGAACGGGGGATGGGTTTACAGAAGTGTGGTAGTGGTGCCAAGGATCGACCGCGGCTTCGTAGACCCCAGTGGTGTTTCTGTCCCAGTCGTTTGCGATTTCGTGGTCGTCGAGGACGTGAATCCAAGGCAGTTCCGCTTCTGAACTTACGGATTCCCAGTCTGGAGAAGCGTAGACTTGACGGTATTCGCGGCGGTAGGATTCCTTGTCTACGCCGAAACGTTTTGGGACGTCTGCGTAGATAAAGTCGCCTAGGAAGATCATGAATTGTGCTTTGAGCGAAGGCAAGACTCTGGCAAGATGTTTGAATCCTGGGAGTTCCAGGGGGTGTTGCCAGGGTTTATATGGGAATCTTGGTTTGATGCAGGAAGAGTGGAGGAAGGTGAATACATCGCCGCGTCTGGGAGAGGTTTGACCGACTCTTGGTGCTGTGACGAAGAAACCGGTGTGGTTGGTTGATGCTGCATATTGGTATCTCGTATCAGGTCTGAGCTTGGTCAAGTGGAAGACACCGGTGAAATCGGTGCTGCTGTCCAGTTCGGGGATGTTGCCGAGGGACTTCCAGCTCGAGTCGGTGGCAGGGTTGCCAGTGTCCATGGGGGCATCTGCGTATCTGTAGCTCATAAAGACAGGAAACTCTGCAGAACGAGCCTCTCGGACAAGAAGTCTTGCATCACTGTCAGAGACATGACCAACTCGTACAAAGGAGAGGTCGTGAGAAGGGTAAAAGAGCTTTCCACGGTAGATCAGATCTGCCGCCATGGCGACCAGGGCTGCGTTAAGCAGGAACGTGACACCAGACCAGAACATTGATGTTGGACTAGGCATGCCAGTAAGAAGAGTTCTGATGACATGAGGATCTTTCTCTTCATAAATGATTGTCTCCTGAACATCAATCTCCTGAAGAGGCTCATCTTGCTCAGCAGCAGCATCGACCAATTCAGGATCGAGTAATTCCTCTTCGCTATCATCACGATCGATTGTGTCTTTTGTTATGATATCAAGCTCATCCGCGACGACCTCATAAGGACTGGTATGACTGAATTGGTAGAAGAAGGAAACGACATAGACAATGAAGCTAGTGAAGATGACTGGAGGTCCGTGCTATTAGAGGCATCAGTAAGCATGTTGTATTTTTCGGGACATGTATTGTGGACGGGCACCAACATGACCGGGAATCTGGGAAATAAAAGGTTAGAAAACACTATTGTTGTTTGACGCGACTTGAGGGGTATACAAACCCAGCGAAGGAAGATATATGCGCCTGCGCGCAGAACAGTCGATGAAAGAGCCGTCGCGAGGTCCGACATTCTTGACAGTTGTCGAGTATCTAGCTACTCAAGTGGCAGATGACTTGTAGACATGTAAGTCTTGGGGGAATATCACGAGAAGCAAAAAAAGAGTCCATCAACGCGTATCCAGGTTGTCGTGATCAAGTCGTTCAATTGTTATGCTGCATGACGTAGGGATTGCGGAGAATGCAAGCCAAACCCGTTTAGAGCTTCGAGTTGTGAGAACTTCCGACTCCTGAATCAGATGTACTGAGCTAGACAGCAAGAACAGTGATGTAAATTCACAACGATGTAGCATAAGTACCATCACCGAACCCAAGCTGAACCTTGAGCGTCTCGATATACGGACATGTATTCCAATGGCTGAGCTACAGTAGCTCCTCGAGGCCAATTTAAAGCTCATGACCTGATTGGGCTGGCATCTTCGAGTGCGAGTTATCGATACGCCAAATGGCTTGATTCACTTCTTACGACTCTCGCCCCATGCCTTGAACAAATGCATTGAAGGATATACCTGACTCAGAGCAAGCAGCGATCAAGGACAGAAAGAGGTGAAATCCAAGATGGTATTTGTACATTTTTAGGTAAAATCGTGCGCCCATCCCCGAGTCCAATGCAACCGACCGTGAAATGCGCCTTTGTCAAATACAGTATATCTACATCCGTTTATTTCTTATTCTCATCCTGCATCTTCTTCCATTTGCGCTCATAGTCTTCGGCCTGTCTCATGAACTCTGCCGAGCGGGTGGCGCTGGTCTTCTTTTTGTTACCACCGTATGCTGCAGCTTGATCCTTGACAGATTGCCATGACTCGCCCAGCTGGTTCAGAAATTTGGATGGCTTGACACCAGAGAGAACACCGCCGTTGGGCTGGACAGGCATGTCTTGAGCGGGAGGTGACGCATAGTTGGCAGCATCAGGTCTGGAGAATTTGAGGTTAGGGGCCTGGTAGAGAGGCTTTTGGCCAGCAGGGCGGGAAGTGGCGTTCACGTTGATGGTGCTGGCAGGGGCCTCCTTCACAAGACCTTTGGCAACAGCATCACGCATGGCTTGCTCGGGAGTAAGAGCGGGTGGGAGGTTGAGAAGTCTGCGAATTGCAGGCATCTTTAGAACCGAAACCTGGATGATACCCATGAGACCTGTCATGGCGAGCCAGATATCCAGAGCGGCTGGCAACCAGGCGGTTGTGATGAAGACGACACCAGGGAAAATGTAGAGCAAGATAGGCTTCATTTTTTCATTCATGGGAGCACCACTCTCACCTCCCATGCGGAGCAGGAAGTGTAGGGTACCGGCCATGACAGCAGGAAGCAAGAAGTATGGATCGGCCTTGGTAAGGTCACTGATCCAGAGGAAGCCGCCGGTCTCGAGACCAGGGACGGGCAGGTGGGCCATGGCACGCAAGAGGCGGAAAGCGCAGAAACCAAAGACACCCTGGACGACCGAGGGCATGAGCATCTTGAAATTGCTCACGCCGGCGGATTTGTTGAGGGCAACAAGTTCCTGACGGCACTGCATGGCGACAATCTGATCGCCAGCCTTCATGGCGGCAAACATCTTGTCGTTCAAGGGCTGGGTGAGGGGCTGCATGGCACGCATCTTGGTACCGTTCTCGTTGGACTTGATGAACAAGGGGGCAATGGCGATACGGTACAAAAGAGCAGTGGCAGCGATGGACCCCCACCATGGCAAGCCCGACATGACATGGACATGTTCGAGTGACCATTCGATCATGGCTGTGGGACCCCAGCCGTAGTCGAGACCAATCTCTTTCAGGTAACCGAGGCGTTCGGGCATCTCTGCCAATGTGAAGTCGCTGACATTGCCAATGTCAAAGGGGTTGGCATCTGTTGCAAGAGCGTCGGTAGGTGATGTTGGTGGAGGAGTTGCGGCGGCGGCAGGTGATGGTGGAGGAGGAGAAGGAGGAGTGGTTGTTGATGTCGAAGCCAGACGGGCATGTGCAGCGAGAGTAATGACAGATCCCTGGAGGATGCGAGCCGACGCCGGTGTACGAAGGCCAACGAATGGTCGTGAGCGTGTCGTGGAAATCTACGTGATGGTGATGATGGTGAGTTTCTGGTCTGAAGTGGATTCATGTTTGGTCTATGGCTTCATGCGACACATACAAATCTGCGGTTCAATCGGGTACCTTGACGCAGAGCGCCTGCCAGACCTCTACTTGGCATCAACATGACTGCAAATGGTATGCGCTATCAATACCGACACCTGAAACTGGATCTCTACACTTTTTTCCAAGCCCGTCCATACCATTTCCCCATAGAGCTGATCATGCACTCGCACGGGATTCGCCGTGCGTTCTATGCCAAGCCTCTTGTCCGCATTCACCTCCGAACCTCTTAATATCACCTCGTAACTGTTCTGCGTTCAATTGAGCTCGATATGACTTGTCCAATGTATCGATCACCGCAAGTCGACTTCACCATTCTGACCAACTGTCGAGTCACTGTGCAAGAGTCGATCACATGTTGACTTGGCCACAAAGTGAAAGACCAAGTCAAGTCTGGCATGTACAGCCATGACTAGAATACACAAGTGTAAAGGCAGTGATATCGGGTCATCCATCCTGGATTCGGGATTAGCCTTGTACATTATCAAAGGCTTAGTCTAGAGGTATCAAGTCGTTAGGCACGATAGTATCGAATTCGTGCAGGAACATGTTCATGAATTGATTTGATCACTCGAATCTCCAACAGACCTCGGCATCTCACCTTCTCCGCTCTGTGAACAACACTTTAGAGCGATACCCCGAACATGGCTACTATCTAATTGCAACCATAACCACCGTGTAGACATATAACCAATATTTGACCCACTTTGCATTGAGTAGCCTCGCTATCGTCTCTCGATAGACTGGTCGACTTTATTCTACTAGTTCCATCAGCACAACATGGCTCATCCAAATACACCCGTCATCATAGGTGTAGGAGACATTATAAATCGCCATCTTGCTCCTCATCATGCAGCAGAACCCTTGTTACTGATGCGAGACGCGATAAACATCGCCTTGAACGACACCGGTCTTTCCGAATTATCAATCTCAAGCCTCAGACTTCAGATCGATAGTCTAGATGTCATTCGTACATGGACATGGCCATACCCCGATCTCCCTACTTTACTTGCTTCCAAAGTCGGCATTGAACCAAGGCGCAAATACTATTCCCCAAATGGAGGGAACCAACCCGGAAAACTAGTCGACGAAGCAGCTCACAGAATTGCCAAAGGAGAAACCAAAGTCGCCATCGTGACTGGAGGTGAAGCCCTAGCATCCCTAGCTTCTTGCGCCAAAGCTGGTCAACTGCCACCCCCCGGATGGACTTCAGTCGCAGAAGATGTGACCAGCATATTTACTCCGACCACCACTGATAACAACGTTGGTGTGGGCAAACCTCATGGTATCGGCGCGCCAATCCAGGTATATCCACTATTCGAAAATGGATTGCGTGCACATCGAGGTCAAAGCATCAAGGAAAACGACGATGAGTCAGGAAAGTTGTACGCCGAGTTCAATCAAGTGGCCAAACGTAATGCCTTGGCTTGGGGATTTACCAAACCAGCCGAGACGGAAGAGTCTATTAAGACTGTATCTGCTAAGAACCGCATGATCTGTTATCCTTGTAAGTCTAATCCAGCATCATCCTCGCTCAGAATCGTGAAATTTGACATGAGACCCCCAAGATCCCCTTCTCATGAATGCTTTCAACACAATAAACCTCGCCGGCGCAGTAATCTTGACATCCTTATCGTTCGCCCAATCCCTCTCCATCCCCTCATCAAAATACATTTACCTCTTAGGCAGCGCCGGCACCTCCGATCATGCCTACTTCTGGCAAAGGCCAAACTTCCACTCCTCCCCCGCAATCTCTCAAAGCATCGATGCCGCTCTCCGGGTCTCTGGTGTTCAAAAGGAAGACATCGATCTCTTCGATTTCTACAGCTGTTTCCCCATCGTTCCGAAGATAGCTTGCTTGCATCTCAATCTGCCGACGACCAGTCAAGCAAAACCGATCACTCTACTAGGTGGCTTGACGAGTTTTGGTGGTGCGGGAAACAATTATTCAATGCATGTACGTCTTTCATCTCCTTTTACTTGTTCCTTTTCCGCCTTCACAGCATGGGGTCGCAACAACATTCCATTCAAGGGGCTCTCAGTGGACACTTCTCAGGTGCTACTGGACCCTCTGTTTACTCACGGTCTTGATCTGATGCAACAAGTCCTCTTGGCAGCCATTCTCATTAACTCTGTGAAATCCCCTCATGAACCCCTTGACACCACATCTTCGTGCAAAACAAACCTGCTTCTGACATCTAACACTCCCACTAGGCAATAACAGAGATGTCCCGTCAACTCCGCAATCGCAACGGGAGAACAGGACTCATACTGGCCAACGGAGGGGTAATGACATACCAACACGTCCTCCTACTCTCCTCAACCCCACGATCCGATACCCTGCCTTACCCTGCAAAGAACCCATTACCAGAAATTCTCGTCCACGACTCCGTGCCACAAATCGACGAGACACCTGAAGGTGACGCCGTAATCGAGGTCCGTGAATCCCCCCCATCCCACCTTTTTTTTTTTTTTCCTTTCCCATTATAAACAAACCAACTCCATGTAAAACTTCCATGAATAGCACAGTCACTGATGTTGTGTTGTTTTGATCTCACAGACCTACACAATCGACTACAACCGCAAAAACGAACCCGCACTAGGTCACATCGTCGGTCGCTTGCTTTCCTCCACAAACAACAGATTCATCGCGAATCACGGTGACCAAGCAACGTTGCACAAACTCTCCAGCGGCAAGGAAGAAATGATCGGGAGAACAGGATTCGTCAGGCGGGATGGAGAAAACAAGGTCAGGAATCTGTTTTTCTTTGCCGATGGTGGTGCGAAGTTATAAAGGGGGAAAGAATGAAAGTTGATGATGGATATATGTATTTGAAGGTGGCCCAATTTCAAGTGATGGGTCCCCACATTGGCAGCTTCTTAATTCAGGATATACTCCGCTGAAAAGGGCAACTTCATGGTACCTTTGTTTCCCTTTTAGTCTCGGAGTCTTTTTCTGAATGATAACTGCCGTTTTTGCTATAAAAAAAAAAAAAAGAAAAAAAAGACTTCCTTGGTCCGCCGTTCACTACACACAAGAAACCTCCCCTTTTCTTTTGGGAGACAGGTGCCGTTGTTGTTCTATCAGGAAATACTGTTGTGAGCTTCATACTTGGTTTGAGTTTCCATGAGATGGTGTGAAGGGGCAGGTAGGCAGGCAGGGCTTTGTATTAATTACTCGATTTGCCGTTGTCAATAGTTTCCTTCTTGTTTCTCCCTACCTATACTTTATGCATCCTCTACCATCTTTCGTTCGAGAACTTTGTCCATTCTTTTCTCTCTTTTCGCTCCCCCTTCACCCTCTCATCTTTTCTTTCTTTTTTTCAATATCAAAACGAAACAGAAAGGAATGAGAGAAGATTGACAAGAAGGGGGAAACAAACAAACAAAAAAACCTCTTTCAAGAATTGGCTGTATGGGTAGTAAGGAAATGAATGAGATGAGGTATACACAGCATATGGAGATGCACAAACTTCAACTTTGAAAACATATAAAGAAAATATAAACATTATCCACAAAAAAGAAACAAGGATTCCATGACTATCTCTTCTTTGCTTTCACTTTGCATGATACGTCCCAGCGGCAATCTTCCTCACGCCATCAACATGTTTCCAAGAAGCACCACCTTTGACTCCTCCAGCAGCATCTTCATCCGCGAACGGATCAGCCCCATCTTCTTTGGCATCTTCCTTGAGTTCTACTTTTACTGCGTCGGACGCGATCTCAGGCACCATCATCTCCCATTTAGCCTCGACATGTCCTTGCTTGGCTTCACCTTCAGGGGTAGCAAACCTCGCGAGAAGTTTTTGTGGTGAAGAGGTCAGAGTGACGGTGCCGAGTTGCCAGTAAATGACACTCTTGGTCTTGTCAAAGGTGCCGACAGGTTTGGAGAGGCACGATGCCGCTTTTCCACCGGCGGGATCGAGGTAAAGCATCAGGACGACGTTGTTGAGCGTAACACTGGTCTGGCCTGCAGGGAATGTGAAGGCAGGGTTGAGGCTGTAACTCAAGATGGCTGATGTCTGTGCGGCTTCAATCTTCCATGCTGGTGTTAGCAGCAAGGGTGCAGGGGCTAAGTTTGTGCTCGCCACTTGATACTTGAATGCGACAGCCGTTTTGGGAATGGCACCGACATTGACGCTGTACTCGCCAGGACTCTCATTGTTGGCGGTAATGAAAGCAGGGTTTGGCGCCACCTTTTCCAAGTTCGAGAAATTGTCAAGACGAATGACTTCGGTGCTCGAAGCGTGATTGATAGGGTTGTAGGCAAGTGCAATTTCTCCGATGGTGACGCTACGTGTCAATTGGCCTTGTTCGAACCACGCACTGACTGTTTCGATGATGGAACTATTGAGACCTGCTTCGTGTAACTCAGGATGTTTATGGCTTTGACTGGTGGTACTGCCAAGGGAGCGACCAGAACGGATGGAACCAGTATCGATGTCGTCACCAACACGGGAACCGGGACGGAAGATGTTGGCTGCAACTGCCTGAGCTGAACCATGGAAAGGAGAAAAGGTCGAGGTGCCAAAGGTTGGAGAGGAGACGGTAGGGGATGACGGAGCGGCTATAGGTGGTGATGTTACAATTGGAGCAAGGTCCGGCACGGCACGGGTCTCCTGGACAGGCTGTGTTTCGACGGGCTGCGTTGGAGGCGGGATAGATGGAATGTTTTCTTGTGTGAACAGCTCAGGCGTAGAGGCTGGTGATGGGTTGTACACGCTACGACGACCACGAACAGTACCAGCTCGGCGAGTGGTCGGTGGTGGTGCTTGCTGTTGCGATTGTCAGTGTTGACCGTTAATGACACATGACAATAGAGGAACGCACCATTCTCAGGGTGTTGGCCACGTTGGTCAAAGCAACGTCACCTCCTTCCTCGGCAATTGGCGCACTGCGGATATCCAATTTGAACTGGGGTTGCGACGCTTCATTTGCCCTTGGGTTTTGTCAGGACACTAGTCTGCATGGTCAAGAATGAGACAAGACTTACTCTGCGGCTTCCTGCTCGGCTTGTGATATGGCGCTGGCAGCAGCTGGAGGTTCCGAGAAACCTTCAGAATCGCGAGAAATCTGCAGATATTGTCAGAATACTATAGAGAATAGCACAAGAGATCTACTCACTTCTGTGGTTTGCACTTGATGAACGGGCTGTGCTTGTTCTTGTAGAGCGGGCTGCAGAGGTTGCATAGGTTCTATAGGTTGCATAGACGGCAGTGAAGGTGGCTGAGAAGCTTGAATAGGCTGCAGGGGTTCTTGCATTTGTGGTGCCGGTGCTGATGATTGATGCTGACGAGAGGATTCCGGGACCATGCCAGCAGCGGCCAAAGACTGAGCGGTTCCATCAATGGGCCCTCCTCTCCCGACACCGTTGGAAGTAGGGACGTTGTCAGAAGTGCTGTTGTATGAAGTTATGGTTCTCAAAGCAGAGCTAGGACGGCGCTCGGGCTCTTCCGACTCCTCAAGTTGAGTAGGCAACTCCTGATGGCCACGGCCAAATCTACTGGACAAGGAATTGAAGGGCGATGGTCTCGACTTGCGTTCGGGTGATTCGGAGTTTTGACGGGGCAAAGTCTTGTTCTTTCTTCCCAAGACTGTGCTCAGTCTCTTCAGCCCCTTTGCCTTCTTCTCGGGCTCAGCAGGACGATCTAGAGAAGTTGCTAAGTGACGGGTCAGTCAGAACTACAGGGACTCAAGCAAGAGACATACCAGTGCCAGAACGAGTGCTTGCTGCGTCATCCACACGAGGAGTCGAAGGCAGAGATGGAGCCATGAACATGGACTGTCGGTTTCGTGGCTTTTCCCTGGGCAGCGATTCACCGCTCGAGACACGGATGGCAAACATCTTGATCTCATCAGCCGTCTCAATATTCAACAAGACGTTCAAACTCTGCTCGGCCGTGGCTCTGTTCTTCTCAACAGCATCGACCTCGTGTGTCTGGAATTGCGTGAGGGCATCTCTGAGATGGTTTAATCTCATCTCGTCCAGAGCCTGGAGAGATTCAAAGACGTATGGGGCCTGGGCACCCCATTGTGAATGGGCATTTTCCAGCTCGGATTCTGCCCTGCCGGCATTAACGGAGCCTTTGCGAGCCAAGCGATCTGCCTGCTTCTGTGACTTTTCTATGTCGCCGGCCATGGAAGCAAGGTTGCCCTGAATGGTCGACATGGCTTGCGACTCGCGATTGGTCGAGACAAAGTCGCGTAGGGGTCGTTCGACGTCGACTTCAATGCGCTGCGCCAGGACTTGATGTGATTCGGCCAACGTTTCGAGCGATGAGGTGAGCGTGTCCCACGGTACTGAAAAGATGCTGCCATGGTCAAGACAAGTCAGCGGCCGTCGTCTTGTATTGTAGGGACTAGTGCTTGGGAGGCCAAGGGTAATCTTACCCAAGATCGGTGACCGAGTCGCCAGGCGGCGACCGCTTTGAGAGTTTGCGCAAGCCAGCGGCATATTGTTCCTCGAGTCTTCGGCGTTCCTGGATCACGACGAATGAGCTTGCTGTTCCTTCTTTCCCAAGACTAGCCTTTCTTTGTCTGGAGCCGTGTCCTTACCTGTAACCAGTCGGCAAAGTCGGAATTGATGCGTCCAACTTGTCGCACGCGGTCGTGGAGGACACTGATGGCCTGGCTCGGTTCGAGCGTAGCCTAGATGCGCAAAGAAATGTCAGTCGTGTGTTTCTGGTCTTCCTTGGCCTCAATTCTGGACTGGATGCTGACGGGACGCTGCCATTGTTCTTGCTGATGCGACACAAGTAGCAGCGTCACTCGGCCCTGCCTGTTGCAACACTTACCACCATAGTGGGGTATTCCTGCCTATCCATGCCGTCTCAGTCCACTTCAAGATGATGCTACAAAATGAATGGACGATTGAATGATTGATCGAATTACGAATGCTTCCAATGACGGTGTTTTGAAATGTCCATGTCAAGATCGGGGACCAAGGTTCGTCAACACGACGACAGCGCGCCGCCGTTAGCTACCGTACACATAGTACCTGCCTCCACTAACCGACCGAAACGAACCACTGCGTCATAATTTCCGCTCTCGCAGTCACTCCACGTTGTTCCCCTTGGTCTTTCCTCCTTCCCGCCCGCTCCGACCACCTTCCGCTCACCTCCGCCATCAACAATTATCATGAACACCTTGAAATGTTCTATGTCACTACTCCCTGCACACAGGTAATGCCAAAGTACCAATATTCTGAACGTGACTCTTCTGTGCATCTCTTCCCCAATGCTCTTTCATCCTCCATGCTTTCTCGTGACACTGCTACTTTGTATGTGTCTATCATTAAGAACCAATCGCTGTCGGCCAGGAGTGGATCGTGAGACCAATGTGATGCTTAGATTGGTTTCATCAAACCTTTGGTAGAAAAACATCGGAGACCACTTGATAGTACGAGTACTTACGAGGCAAATGCACTCCTTACACAGAAGATCACGGACAATGTTTAAAAACGTCAATTTCAAGAATAAGAGGGCTTACAAAGAATTGTATACATAATCAAACCTGCAGTTTTCCCGCTATGCAGCGCCGCCAATAATCGCAAAGAGATAACAACAGAAAAAAGGTCATCAGAAGACTCCCAAGAAATGGGGAGACAGAAGAAAGTGAAAGGCCATGTTGTCAAGAAACCGACAAACGATAAGAAAGCAAAGAAAACACTCCTCAGCTATGCCGAAAGAAGAAAAAACAATAGAATAAATACTCCTTCATCCCGAATAAAGATTAGAGTGGGGAAAGAAGAGGACCCTTGTAATGCTTTCGCTCACGGTGCTCCTCGCAAAATAGATAGCATCGATTCGACTGCAAAAGAAAGACATGGCGTAACTCCCGCACGCAGACAGTCGCGTCTTGGAACGCCATTAGACGGATCATGGTACAGTGACGGTAACATAGCCGCCGCCTCCAAGAGACCTGTTCGGTTCAAGTCTTGCCGGTTCATTTCTTGGGCTTCATGAATTCAATGGGTTGTTTTGGATCCGCGGGGTCCATGAATGTCAGCATAACCGTGCTGAGCTCTTTGAAGTCGACCGGTTTGGTCACATAGCTGTTGAATCCGGCATCAACACACTTGGCGTAGACGTCGCCCATGACGTTGGCAGAGAGTGCAATGATGGGGAGATATGGTTGCTTGATGCTCTTCTCCCATTTGCGAATCTCCCGGCAGGTTTGGTAGCCGTCCTTGTTTGGCATATGAAGATCACACTACACTCATTGTTAGCACACGAAATAAGCCCGTAACCACCTTCAGACTGCTTACCAAGATGATAGAATAGTATCCATGAGGCTTCGAGTATATCTTCTCCGTACATTGCACACCATCTTGTACCGTGTCAACCTTGATGTTGACCTTGCTGAGGAATTTGAGAAGAACCTGCAAACATGTTAGTCATGCATGTCATGTCAACCACGTTCGCCATATAGCTTACCATTTGATTGACTCTGTTATCCTCGACCAAGAGGACTCTTTTGTTCTTCTCACCACCAAGTCTGCGTGTCATCTCATCATAGACTTGTTTTTGACTGACGGCAACCTGCTGTGCGGAATCCTGATTGCGATCTGTGCTCATCTCACGCTCTTTTTGAGGGTCAAAGATGACGGCAAACTTGCTTGGCTTGAGAGGCTTGAAGATGAAATGCAGCCTCCTCTCTTTGCCCAACTTGTCGTAGTCATACTCTGGAGCTTGCTCCAACAGACTACGTCTTTGAGCCAAGTCGGTTATGATCACCATTTGCGTGCTAGAATGAGGTGGCGAGGAAAAGACTTGTTGTAAGAAGGCGACAATCTCTGGCACAGATTGCAGAACAAGGACTATGTGTGAGAAGATCATGGGATCGTCTCCACCGATCATCTTCTGACATTCCAACAAATTCTCTCTTGCTGTTATCTTGTGAGGAATGTTGTTTGGAAGAGTCATGTCCATATGACTGACAGTAGCTTCACGAGCATGCTTGAGCGGACACACTACCAAGATGGAATACATCGGTGGTAGATGACTACCCCCAGGTGATACCATTCTGATGGCAGACGGAGCTATTACACTGGCGCTGCTAACGTCACTGACAGCTGGGCTTGGGATTCCAGCACGGCTCGACTTGCGGGATGTGGGCATAGAAAGCTCTATCGGTGATGATGGTGCCAGCACCGCGGGATCGGGCACGAACGACGATGCGGACGATCGCACCGACTTGGCACTGCTCGCTGTATCGGCTCTGATTGAAGGATCAGAGCTCCCAGAAGACGTGACAGGAGATTCTCTACCGTGGTCTGGTGACGAAACGTCGGAAACTTCCGAGACCGCTTTGTTGATGGGTACGGTCAAGGTATTTGAAAGTCTGGGATCTTGCGTGACCGGAGGCAATGGTGTTGATGCGAAAGGTGTCAGTGGTAGTACCGGAGGTCCAGGGGTGACAGGTGGAGCAGGAGGCTTGTCTTCACTCGTAGGCAGAGTCGCCTTGATGTAGAACGTAAACGTAGCACCCTTGCCAGGAACACCCTTGGCACCCATATCACCTCCATGAAGTTGAGCGAGCTGACGTGAAATGACCAAACCAAGACCTGTACCTCCATGTTGACGAGTGCTACTTCCATCAATTTGACTGAAGCGTTTGAACAAGACTTGGGCTTCCTTATCGGTAAACCCTTGACCAGTATCCATAATGTCGAATTGTATGCATATAGAATTCTCATCCGAAAGGATTTCGTCGTCTCTTGGTACGCTGCAACGAATGAAGACCTCGCCAACCTGGGTGAACTTGATGGCGTTTCCAATGATATTGAGGAGGATTTGGCGAATACGGAAGCGGTCTCCCTTGACTTGAGAAGGCACATTAGCTTCAACCAGATAATTCAACTCCAGACCTTTATCAATCGCCATAGCTGAAGTCAGATCGTTGACCTCTTCGATTAGAGATTGTACATGAAGCCAGTCCATATTGAGCTGAATCATGCCGGCTTCAGCCTTGGAAAGGTCGAGAATATCGTTGATCAAACCGCGCAGTCCTTCCGTAGAGGCGCGAATGATATTGACGTGCTCCATCTGTTCGGCAGTCAAACTGCTGTCAATCAAAAAATTGACCATGCCAGTAATGCCGTTCAGAGGAGTTCTGATCTCGTGCGACATATTACTCAAGAAGCGCGACTTTTCGTCCATAGTCTCCTTCAGATCCCGTTCTAGAGCCTTGTGGTCGTTGATGTCGGTGCATGTGCCGTACCATGTATCTTCATCATCGTCTTGAAGAGCCTCCTCCGCAAGCAAGACTCTGACCAGATGCCATCTGTATTCTCCGTCCTTAGACCGCAGTCTCACTTCGGTGGAGTATGAAGGCTTCCCATCAGCATCACGAGTCACTTTGAGGATTCCGGTGGATGCCAGTTGAGACAGTCTAGCTTGTGGAAGCTGTGTGGTTGGAGACGTGTGTACAGGACTCGTAGGTCCTCTCTCGGTATCTGAAGATCCACTCGAGGACATGACAGACGACGAGTGAGTTCTCAGAGGCTCAGGTGGTATCGTTGTCGGCACATTGGTGGGATGCGCCGAATCGTTGTCGAAAGCTGGTAACCTACACTTGACGATGTCTTCAGGATGAACGTGCTCCATGAAACCGATACCAAGGGCTTGCGATTCAGTCTGACCCGAGTAATTGAGCCATTGTGAGTTACAGAACGTGATACCCTTGCTCTTGTTGACTGTAAATACCACCTGAGGACTAGAGTTGGCCAACGCGCGGTATTTTGCTTCAGAGGCTGCTGTCTCGGACTGACGTGCCAAATTGATCTCGGCCAAATGCTGTTCGTGGAAGTCCATATTTGTGCCAATCCAGTGCACAATATTCTGTCTCTTGTCTTTGAGGGGTGCTGCTCGAACGTAGAACCATCGATAGTTGCCGTCAAATCGTTGCAACCTGATTTTCTGCTGTAGCTGCTGGCCAGTCCGCAACGATTTATTCCAGCTGTCCATGTATATGTTGCGATCATCAGGATGAATTGCTTGCCACGGCTCTTTCAAGACCTGCCTAGAATCATGTCCTCGATACACCAGGAATTTAGAGTTCACCCAGGTAATTGCGCCAGTACCAGGAGCAGCGGTAAAAATTTGTACTGGAAGTGAATCAATGATTGTACGCAGCAAGCGTTCTGAAGGAGGAGGCATCTCATCGGGCCCTGTGTTCGTCCTGACCGGCGCAATACCAGGAGTCTTTGGCAAAGGAGTTGTCGCAGCGGGAAGACCTTGGAAAGAAGAGCTAAAGTCTGCGCCATATGAATGGAGGAAAGAGTGTCTTCTATCTGATGAGTCGCCCGATGGTGCAGTGGTCTTGAGAACGGGTCTCTTAGCTAATGCAGACAAATCTGCTCCTCTGGTAGGGCTTGGTTCACGACCAGGAGGTCTTAGCGGAGATTTTTCATCTTTACTCGACCGCGCCTGTCTAGGTTTTCGATCACTCTTGGACATGGCTTGGTCTTCATCAATTGCGGAAACCGACACTCTCTTACTCCTATCCTTTGCGGGAGTCATTGTGATATTTTGATTTGCGCCTGCACTACTGGTTGAACGATGCAACCCGCTTCTCTTCTTGGCGTCAAAGTAGCTGTCAATCATGTCAGAACCAAGATGGGCGGCCGGAGTACTGGTGACGGATTTTGTGTTCAAGCCGAATGCAGCCGGATCCCAGCCAGGAGTACCAGCAAAAGACCCAGATGGACTATGACGTGAACGACCGGAATAATCGGATGGACTAGTCATGCTGCCAGAGATAGAGCCGGCTACCTCATCTAGATCGGCTCTGATAAGCTCGTCCAAGTTGCCAGGGTCAATGTTCAAAGGAGCAAATCCAACATTGTGTCCAGAGATGGACCTTCGATGACGGATTCCCATCGCTTGGTTGTGTGCGTTGGTGTACTGGTGAGCCATGTAGTATGAGGTCGCTAGATGAGGACCCAGCAGCTTCAAAGATTGAACAAGATTTTGAGGATACGGAACAGCAGGGCTTAAGATGGACAATATGGCGACAGGAGCTCTACGTTCCGCCAGAGACGTTTGAGATTCGGATTGCGCGCGACTTACAGGTCGGGAATTGACACCTGGCGATTCGACGTTACGATAAGAGTTTCTTGGTAATGACATGGTGGGATGAACGAGCGGGACGTGAATGACAGTGTGAGCACGGTCAACACCAATGGCTTCGACGGGCTCTAATTGTGAGTAGTCGTGAGTGGAGCTTGTAGGATTAAATGACTCTTCGACGGTCTCCTCGGCAAAGAAGGGATTCGATTCGGGATCTGCTTGAATGGCAGGAGATGGCGCAGGAGACTGGGCCCAAGGCGAGGGAGGGTATTGCTCATACTCTTCATAGCTGGAGCCGCGTCGCTTGTTGTTGTCCATCTGCGAAAAGAAACCGCGAAAGTTGCCAAACGGTTGTGGTACCTTGCCCACTCCTTGAGCGGGTTGACTTTGTTGTGGTTGTGGTTGTGGTTGCAACTGCTGTAACTTTTGCTTCGGTGTTTGATGCGATGCCACCTCTGCGGTACCGCGCGAGCTGCTAGATGAAGTGCTGCCTTCGTTATTCGAATAATCGCGAGTCAAAGTGACCAGCTTTCCCCTCTCCAATACCCTGTTGATACCACTCGAATCGATCAAACAATCGACTTCGTGCTCCAAGCCTTTGAGAGTAGGAAAGACGGCAAGTTGTGGAGGCCGAGAACCGTCACCACCGATACTGCTAAACTCCTGTTCGCTGACAGAAGTACTCCGGTATTTGTTATGAGGAAGCTGGAACTCGATGGGGAGCATGTCTTTGTCTTGTCGACTACGGTTGGACAATGTTGGTGCATGGCTTGCGACTCGTGAGGGCATTGCTGGGCGCAGTGTGGGACCAGGGCGTTGTGATGCATCGGCGCCAGCGTACGAGTGGCGAGATTCCAGGTTTGGTCGTCCTCGACTTAGTGGTGAAGGGTCCGGGTTGGACCGAGGCGGCAAGGACAAGACAGGCGGAGGAGGTTGTTGTGGTGTTTGTTGATTCTGGATGTCCTGGGCTTCGTCTTCACCTTTGATGTTGAAGCTTGTCTTCTGACCCCACGGCACATTTTGAATGTCGTTGGCATCTGCTGGCAAAGCTAGACTGGCACGGTCAGCTTTGTAAGCCTCGCTCATGATGTTAGCGACGGTAGACCACCAGGATTCCAAGCCCGGCTCTGAGTTGAGTTGTAGCACCAGATTATAGAGTTCGGGTGTCGGAAAGCGAGGGTCTTCGATGGGGAGAGAGGTAGAGCCGGGAGCAAACATGGCATTGTTGGCGGCCGGGGTGGTGGCGCCAGATAATGGATCGTTGCCAGGAGTGCTGCTGTCACCAGATCGTGTCGCCGACACGGTGGGGGACAAGGCGGTGAAAGGTTGGTGGAAGGACGATGACCATGTGCGTGGGGTGCCGGGAACGTATGGGAAGGGATATGAAGGCGTGCGCAGAGGCATGGCGGCAGGGGTGGCGGCGACACTGCCCCGGATGGTCCGCGACGAAGATGATGTAGACTCGGTTGATGTGGTCTGCGAAGTTGACAAAGGACTGCTAAAGGCGGCCGTCAGCGGCGAGACGGCGACCGACTCCTCCTTGATGGGCGAAGGGCGACGAGGGGCTTGAGAAGAGCTTTGAGTTCGGATGATGGAGGGGTCCTGCAGTTGTTGGTTTTGCAGCTGCTGCTGTTGTTGCTGCTGTTGCAGGGTGGCTTTTGCCCGCTGGAGATTGGACGTCATCCTGGCCGTGACAGCTGCGCGCAGACGTGCTATTTCTGCTTCGTCGGGACTGACAGACTCTGGCGCGGCGGTCTTGTCGTCCAAGGGAGAGCGGATGGCGGCGATAGAGGCATTCTGAGTGTGTGGCGGGGTTGAGCGCAGTGAGGGACGCCTTGTTGCTATGGCGGGCGTGTCGTCGGCGGAAGCTGAAGTCGGCCTGTTGTTGGATTCGGGCGCGGATGCGGATGATACTGAGGCTTGGTCCTGTATAGGCGGCGGAGCATGCAGTGGCCGAGATTCGGGCGGCATGTCTGTCTCTGGATCTGCTTCTGAGCCCGGCCTGTCCGGCGGAGGGTGGTTGTGCGTCGACATGTGGTTGTGCTCTCCTTCTCCTTGAGGCTCCCTCTCAGCGGCGTCGTGATGACGACGATATCAGAGGACCAGAGCAGAGCGCGGTTGATGATTGACGCATGGGCAGAGAGAGTGCTTAGTTAAGTGTACCGACGGCGGTCCCTCGACGCTTCCGACTCGTTGTCGTCTTGGTCGTCGTCGTCGATATTCAGGCTTGTTGTGATGGGCCGCTGTTGCTGGCAGTCTTGAAGCGTGGTTCCAAGAGTGTTGCAGGCGTTTCTGATTCTCCTAGTGCTGCTGCTGCTGCTGCTGCTTGCGCTTGTCAATCGGCCGCCCGTCGTGCCTGCCCTGCTTGCTTGGCTGGGCTGGCCCTATTTCCTTCCACAGGTTCTTGGCCCTATGATGTCAGCTGCCTCGTTTCACGCACCCTCGCACCTGTCATATCTCAAGCTTTTCCTAGTATTGGCAATATCATTAAGGTAATAAATCATGCCTTGCACCTGCTGGTTACACCTCAAATATTCCCCTCTGACTCTCTGTCCTATCTACTTGTCCATGTACACACATCTTTCTCTACATGGACGTTTCCACCACGCTGCGTTTTCCATAGAGAAGCCCCTTGCTTGCGATCAGGCTACTAAGTAATCACCGTCATATTAAACTCTCCAGTGACGCCATGCCACACGTTCATCTTCATCATTTCTTCTCTTGACTACAAGTGCATTGTTCTGTGACTCTCCTATCCATTTCATATCTCGTTATACTCTGCTGCCATCCCAAAACACATCGCGCGTTCAGTTCTTAGACAACCGTTGGTCGGCATACATGATGTTATCGTTCGTTGCTCATGGCGCTGCTTCTAGACACGAACCTGCGGCACAAGATTTGGAAAACTCTCGGTAAGCCTCGAAGCTTTCCGTGGGGATAAAATGCCCTGAACAATAAACACGCTTTACCCTTCGCAATCTCCAACATCTCATACATTTTCCATGCTCAGACCAAGACTTCCATCCACATCGGTGCGCTCGTTTTCATGTTTCTGTTGACGGCATCTTCATTTACTATCCATGATTTCAAGTCGAGTTGATTATCGTTTTGCTTCATGATGAAAGCAACTCCATCCTAGACACTTACTCGTGGTAGGGGTCTAGCTCATGTAAGCACAACGCCAACTTTCTCCATGTCCATGGGCCAGACCTTCTGGTTTGACAACTACATTTTCTGTCAAGATTCTAGACCACACAACGCTACGATTCATCTCTGATTCAGCAGGAATTCTTACTTCTTCGTCTTTGAATACATGTCTTCTCTACTTCATTCCATCACGATATCTGTTTTCCAAAGATGGTCATCACACGGGTAAAATGCCATCAATGATCCCAGTCGCGCCGAAACACACCAAAAAAACCGTTATAAGGAGTTTCCTTGGTCGCCGTGTCTAACCAATCTCATGACGTGTCAAGCGCAAACTTAGAAACCGAAGAACAGACCTCCCAAACCTCGAACCTCATCTTTCTGGCTTCTGACCACCGACCTGTGACCATGCAACAATTATTTCCGAAATAATGCCCCGGAAAAAAATCGTCCATTATCTGCATCGGGCTCTCCATCAAATTGAGGTTCTGTGCTTACCAGACGGATTTCATAGGATTCACCTGGAGACTTGAAAACTGACTCGAACAAAGTTGTAAACAAACAACAAGGTAAGGAGAAGAAGAGGGTTTTCTTCTTGACCAACTTACCCGAAAGTAGGAAAATATCAGCACTTGGAGTGCGGAGTAGTAGCCTTCACGGAAGTACTAGCAAGGTAAACACACACATTATGATTATTCCCTGAGCATGCATGTTGGATCGGGCATCGCCGGACCGGGACTCTACCTCACCTTTTCCAGAAAGAAAACGTGGAAACTGCCTGCCCTTTTCCGAGCCAACAACATCAACAAACGAATTGTTAAGCGAGAAAAAGTCTAGAGACGATGGTTTGTGATTGCAAGCGAGTGGCTGAAGACTCCTGAAGATGACTGGAGATGCTTTGCGCTCCTTGGACGTTTAGGATGTCCTCTATATCCGTTCATCAAACGACAGCCACGTATACGAGAGTTGATGCGAAAATTATCCCTTGCTGATACCTGACATGTATCCACCATGAAATGGTTCCTCGATACGATATCGACATATTCGCTCTCCGCTCGAGTAGATCGGCAATCTTTCTACAGTCATGCAGATCAAGGGCCACGGGTGGCTTGATCGTTATTCACTTCCTCTTGTATTTCTTAACCCTGTAGCTCTCGGATAACTTTAACGCAACACATCAAACACTATCCACTTGTAGCAGATACAACAAGCCCATTGCAAAAAAACCCCACTGCAACACTTTGTAGCGATAGCAAGAAAATCGACTAATTTCACCACAGCATGACCGTGCAATGTCAATTCAAGCCAGTGTCATCTTGAACGACATTAATGCCATTGGAAAACAAAATCTTAAGCTTCGACTACGTTTAGCAAGCATGAACCTGTTTTACACTATATAATAGATGGTCAGTCCAGTATAATCAAACACATGTCAATCGGACCGAGCATGAAATCTCTCTTTCAACCATTCCTCTAACACCTGATAGCGCACAAAAAATCCATCTAACAGAAGACCCCGCGATAACACAAACAGAAAGACATCATACACCAATAAGAACCTGATGTAGGAGAGATGAGATGGGAAAAAAAAGAGTGGTGAAGACAAGAGCAGGGTCACATACTCAACATACCACACTCGACGAAGTACTAATCCTATCGTCTTCCAAGAACGCCGTCGAGTGCTGCAAAAAGAACAAGGAAAGAAGATTAGGTATACTATATGATGTACTGATTCAGGCTAAGTATGTACATATATATACCTAGGCTATGCTTAGTCGAAAAAAAGAAAGCGAACATGTCTATAGATGCCGACAAAAAATTGCGGGAAACGATCAGTCCAATTGAAGATTACGATAAAAGGATATACTTCCAAGATGGCAAGGCCAGACCTAAGAAATGGCAAACGCAAGACAAACAAAAAAAGAAGTTTAGAGAAAGAGAAACTGGTATACTCTACACACGCGTACCATCCCGTTGTGACCAAACAACCCTGTGGGTAACAAACCACCCCAAAGAAAAGAGTAAACCAAAAAAAAAGGAAAAGGAAAACCACTACGCTCCAACCTAGTGTAGACAAAACCCTTCCAACCAGGAAAACAAAAAAGAAAATCATAGAAATATCCTCGAACCTCGATCTCTATGCGAAGTAAAAAAAGAAATCCCCCAACGCCGTGTTTCAAAACCCCCCTTCTGTGATCAATAAAACCATCCCGAATCAAGCACCAGTCATCTGTACGTCCCCCTTTAGTCTTTTCAACTCTTGCATACTGCTTGTGATCTCTCCCAAGATCTCGCTCATCGGTTTTGCTATCGCCAACATGCCCGGCTGGAACGGTTGCACCATACTTCGGAGTACCAGCGTCGTGACACAAGTCTGGGAGATTGTCAGTCTTTCATTCTACACGTTAAACAAGGTCTGTGAACTTACCTCAATCCTACTGATCTGATGCTCCACAAAGTTGATGACGAAACGATCTGTGATCTCACCTCCTCTTTGCTTCATGCGCTCCAGCAATGCAGTTTCTGGCGCTTTTAGTGCTGTGAGACCAGTAGTCTCGAGACTGCTGCACAACATCTCGAGACGTAAGCTGACATTCCAGAGATCCCAGACATGCTCCGTGTCAATAGTGAGCTGACTGTCTGCTGAGATTTGTCCGGCTTTGCCGTCATCGGCTGTCTCAGCTTCCTTCTTGGAAGGTGCGGCAGCAGCGGCGGCCTGAGCTTGTTGGGCTTGAGCTTGTTGCTGTTGTTGGACAACCAGACGTGCGGCTAGAGAATGAGGGTACATGAGGTAGATGTATTCAGGGTTCTCAAGACCCTTGAGGTTGCGTTGACCAAGGTCTTTGACCTCGAAGCCTTGACTGCTGAGAGAACGCAATTCACGACGAATGGATACACTCAACATGTCATCAGTCATGTTGTCCTCGGAACCGACAGACCCAACCCTGTCAGACTCAATGTGTGTTTCAAGCAGTCGTTGGATTTCAGCGATGAAATCGGAAGAGACAGTGATTTGACCTCCATCTGCCACGGATTGGATACGTGCGGATCTGTTCACCATGGGTCCAAAGTAATCCATACGACCTGTGACCGGATCTGGCTCACACACTGGGCGACCGAAGTGAATACCCATACGGACTGAGAGACCACGGAAAATTCTGTTACCATCAGTATCCAGTACTTCTTGACCATGAATACTGTTGAGAATTTCTTGCGGCCATGGCACTTCCAAAAGCTGACTTTGTATAGTGAAACACCACAGTAGAGCACTGGTGACGGTTTGGAACGCGACCATGAAAGCATCACCTTCAGTCTTGACCTCGTAACCACCAATAATACGCAAATGTCTTCTCATCAGTTCATTGTGGAGTTTGATGGCGCTTCTCATGGCAATAGGATACGATTCCCAAAGCATGGTACTGTTCTTGATATCAGTAAAGACAAGCGTGACCTCGCCCTGAGGTGGTTCAATCTCTTGGTCAAGACGAGCCAGTTTTGAATCACCAACATTGTCTCTGCCACGTTTGGGACGTCTTGATATGGTGAGCAAGTCATCTGGCGCGCCGCTAGGGCCCATGCTCATACTGTGAGTTCGGAAGCGAGCCTTCTCGCGCTTACGCAGATCGCTCACACCAATCATCATTACCATGATCTTGCCAGTCGCACCGAAGGCAATAGCCAAATCACGCAGTTTCTGGGCGGCGCGCATGAGGTCACCTCGTTCGGAACGCGCGACATCGACAGCAAAGTCCATGGTCAGGTAATCCCAAAGTTCGCGCGAGGCAATGACAATGATCTCGTCGGACTCCTTGAGTGAGATGGAGGCGGTATGAGGGCAGGCAACAATACCAGGCAGGTGCTGGACGAATCCAAATGCTCGTGACACTTCAAGAGCATCATTGAGCTTACCTTGTCTTGATACGTAGGCTCCTGCCTCACGAATCCGGATACGCTCATCGGCTTCAGCAGGAGCGTGCTTGCGAGTGATGACTCTATGACTTCCATCGGCATCAATTAAAAGGGCTTGTGCATCACCAACGTTTGAGACGTAAAGCTCCATGCCTTGAAGATACATGATTGTGGCTACCGCACCTGACACCATGTCTTCCTCACCCAGCTCAAGACCAGTAACACTTCCCCTTTGAACAATCGCGTTGCTCGGGTGGCTCCTGGCCTCGATCGCTTGAGTGGCAGCAGTAGCAAGATCCTTGTTTAGAGAAAGATAGGCTCTTCGTAGTGCATCGAGTGGCGATTCTTGTGCTTCGGTGTTGATCTTTGAAAGCTCATCTTGGAAGTGGTGTCTAAACTTCTCGTACAAGAACTTTGCGACCTTGCTTCCACCTGTTGTCAGACTCTGACCGTCAAACATGCCGAAAAGCATCCTGTCCTCGTGGCCTCCAAAGGTCGGGATGACCATATCCAGAGTAGAAAGATGCTCATGACGACCCAGGGTATCGGCCATACCGTAAGGAATATGAGTGCCTATTATAGAGCCTGCCGTACGAACACGTCGGTCGGCACCTTGGTCAGGCACCGAAGGAATTGTCAGAGTAACATCCATGAGACCCAGGACCCTGAGGTGTTGCAAGGTGGAGAAATCGGTCAAGTCGCGGGTCTCACGGCCAGGTACAACATTAACGTTAGGCTTGATCTCCAAGCGCTTATTACCGGACATGTTGAGGTATCTCAATTGGTGGTTCCAGTTCCAATTCCAATCATACGGCCAGTTCGAAACGTTGTATTTGAGTGCGTTGCTGCCGACATCTAGTGTCTGAAGCTTTCCTATTTTGCCAAGTTCAGCAGGTAGCACATTGAATCTGTTGCCGTTCAAGTGCAGCACCCTCAACATCGAGCCCTCCTCGAAGTCTTCGGCCGGCAAGGCTGAAAGATCATTTCCAGAAAGATAGAGCTCGGCAAGTTGTGGCCATCTTCTGATTGTGCGTGAAGGGATATCATATAATTCGTTGTATGAAAGATTGAGGACGCGAAGTTCTGGAAGAAGCACGATTTCATCAAATACGTCGTCCGACAATCGATTGTCAGCAAGGATGAGGTGTCGAAGGGTTTGTGCAAATGTAGAAGACATTCTGTTAGACATGGTCGAATCTTTGCGTGAAGTGCCAGGAGTCACAGTCTGACTCAGCCCGGATTCTGTCGATGATCTTGGTGCCAACGAGGGATGTCTCGAAGCGCCGTAAGTCGACGCGACTGACCCCTTACGTCCAGCAGGCGAACCACCAGTCTGCAACATCCCGGGACCACCGACTTGACTCGGCCTTCTAAGCTGGAATGCTTCAAGCTTGCCGAGCTCGTCCAATGCCGGCGTGGTGGTGCCAGAAGTCTGCCCGACCGGCGTCTGTGCGATCGGTGTCGATACCTCAGAGGGTAGGTTTGGTGGAGGTGCGCCGGGCTTGGGAAACTCGCTCAACACATTGGATGCGATGTTCAGCGACTCAAGCTTACGGGCGTACCAGATTTCTGCAGGCAATTTGCTGAGATTGTTCTCACGAATGTCGAGATATTTCATCTCTTGCAACCTACCAACATCCGACGGGAGGGAGTTCAACATGTTTTTGGCGATACTCAGATGCTCCAATCTGCTCAGGCGTCCAAGTAGAGGGGAAAGAGAGGTGAAATGGTTCTTGTCCAGAACGAGCTTCGTGATATTTGGAACCTTCATCCACAAGTCGTCCGGTAATTGAGTGAGCTTTGCAGATGCCAGATTCAAGACAGACAGAGTAGGCACGGGGTTCGCGAGACCAAATCGTGTAACAGGATTGTGATCGAGGGAGAGCACTTTGATGCGATTAAAAGACGCCTCGTATGCAGCGATGGAGTTGTGTCCTACAAGCAAATGTTCTAGCTTGGGCAACTGTGACATGATGTCGATATTTTCAAGAGCGTTGAATCGGATATCAATCTGAGTAAGGTTGACCAAATTCTTGAACGAGTCCGGGAAAGAGCCAGAGAGCTTGTTGTTGGTCGCAAACAAACGTTCCAGGTTGACCAATTTTCCGATCTTTGGCAGGGCAGAAATAGAATTGAAACTGATGTCCAAATCAACCAAGGTCTTGAGTTCACACAAGAAATCAGGGAAGGTGTCGAGGTTGTTCGAGGCTAGATTCAAGCTGCGAAGGGCCATGTAGCATCCAAAGTACGCAGGAAGAGACGTCAACTTGTTATTTGACAGCTTCAGACTGACGAGGTTGTGTAGCTTATGCAAATCAGCATGTTGCATCTGTTCGAGGCGGTTATTCGAGACATCCAGCATTGTCAGACGAGACGCAAGACAAATGCTAGGCGGTAGTTTCCAAGCTTCGTTGCTCGTGTACTTGATCTCTCTCAAGTTCGAACAACTCTGGATAAAGTCCTTGGGAATGTCAAGCGATAAATTCTTCGACAAGTTCAAGGTAATGATCTCTGCGGCCTTCTGGTATAGTGCAATGGGAATGGTAACCAGGTCACGACCGGCAAGATCGATGTGATTGAACTTTTGCATCTTGTTGAACCCAGGGTCGCGATCCAGACTGGAGTAACCAGTCAATTTTCCTGGAAGGAAAGTGAACCTCACCAAGTACCCGTGGTCTTCACGACCCAGATCTTCCGGCTTGTCCTTGTCATCGTATCCCGCCATCTCGAGCATGTGCTTTTGGATGGCTAGAGGTCGCTCGCCGCCTAACAAGACTCGACTCGAGCCGGTTTTGCGCATGACGATCTGATAGGTGTCAAGCTCGTCCTGCAGAAAAGTCTTTTTGGCCATCATTTGTATCAGCTCGGTGGCAGTAGTGTTGATCCCGGCAGAAATGACTGCAAATGTGCTGTCCGCTCTAAAGATGCGCATAAAGTACATTGGACCGGGATCTTCTTCTCTTGCCACATTGCCTTCGTCGTCGAGCTCTCGAAGTCGACTGATATTCTGATCGGTGGTTTTCTTGACGGCCCAACTGTCTGGAACCTCCCAAGTGCCGGCTTCTTCTTCGACCGGTTTGGTGTCGAGTGGGAAACCGGTAAAGATATCCGAGTTGACCGGCGGGGTCATCGGTTGGTTGCGGTCGATGATACCTTCCATAGATGTCATGTCTGTGTCAAGATGCCACAATGCAGATGCATTACGGGTGGCCTCAGGCTTCTGAGAGTTGGGATCCTTGGCCTTGAACTCTGCACTCGGCTCAGCACGCTTTGGGCCCTTGAATGGTAGTCTTGTGTGTTCTTTCTTGGCTAGACCCAGCGTCATGGGCTTGCCGTCTGCTCCCACTGGACCCTTTTTCTTGCCGATCGGAGGCACTGGAGTTTGAGACAACGAGCCGGTCGAGGCAGGCAAATTCTTAAGTGTCGACTCGGGCTGTTTGTCCTGCTTGTCGTGTTTGTGACGACCGGTGACTCGATCGAACAGAGATCGTTTCCCAGTACTAGCAGGAGCAGCGCCCGGCGAGCGCTGACCTTGGATCATGTCTCTCTGGTGCTGTTGCTGGGCACCGGCCATACTTCTCATACTAGGCGAAGGACTTGGAACACGCGGGCGTTCAGAGCGAGTACCGTTAGTATTAATCGATGCGGCCCGAATTGTGCTTGCCATTGTCGTTGCTGTAGTGCCTGTAGTGTTTGTGGTGCCTGTGCGATTACTAATGATAGAGGCGCTGTCATCAATGTCTTCGAGACTGGTCTTGTGCTTGTGGCCAGGCAGGCGCAATCGATGGCCAGTAATAGAGCCCTTTTGGGCTCGAGTCGGTTGCGGTTCAGCAGATGCAGTCGGCTGAGTGTGGAACTGTATGAATCGTGTATCAGCTTTGATGATTCCTGCGGAGGGACATGCATGGTCAGGGAGTAGCTTACAGTAGCCGGAGCAGGCATAAAGTCCCATGGCGTGACCTCCTGAGTGTTGTTGGGCGTTCGCGGACGCGAGGCCGACGGACTCATGGCCCTTGTGTTGGCAGTGTTGTGGGTAGCATATGTAGCATTGGATGGGTTGCGACCTCTTGGTGTTTCTTGTTGGGCCGGTGGAGACTGGGGAGGAGGAGCATTGGGGTCAAAGTCGTCGCCGAAGAAACCTTGCAGCTTTTTGTGAAACTTGCCCGTGATGCTGCGTTTGGACGACGAGCCTGTGGATGACATGGTCGAAGTACTTGCGACGGATGGGCGGCGGTCATCGCCAGCCCAAGGGGCGATCATGTGGTTGTTTAAGCTATTACCATTGCCATTACCCATACCGCTACCATTGGCAGGCACATAGCCTGGAGACATCTGAGGCAGTTCATCGCTGGAAGAGTTGTAGTATGAGTTACCAAAGACGTTGGATTGGAGATGAACAGGGCGATTGTTGCGGCCATAGGGTGGTGGAGTGGATTCGGATGAGCCATTACGGGAGCCGGACTGTGGGTTGGCACCGGCGGCCTCGAGAACATTGAGCTCTTTGCGGTAGTCGCTGAAGTCAGGAGTGTCCCAGATACCGGCCTGGCGACCGTAGGGCGGATGCAGAACGGTGCTTGGTGATACCTCTACGTCCGCCTCACTGTAGTCTTGTGTTAGCCCATCTCGATTCGAGTCGGCATGTTGCACAAACAGATTGTCGAATCAACGTGAAGCAGAGGGAAGGAACGACGTACTGAGCCAGTCGCTCGGGCTTTGTTTTCTTCGGAGTGGTTTCGGCCATGCTGCTGACCGTGACTTGAGGGCCACTCTTGACAGGCCACGAGTCAAAGGACGCGGGATTGCGGGTTGTGTTTGTCGTCATGTGTTTTCATGCCATGAATCAACCTCGAGATGGATGGTCGAGGGAAGGGACGGGCAGTGGTGAGTACACGCTCGTTCAAGTCAAAGTCAGACTCAGACTCGACCTCAGACTCGACCGCCGACGATGATTATGCTTATGCGTGTATCGATGTACCGTGCTTCTTCCTCTTCTGATGCTTTGTCGATGGCCGCTGCGATGCGATGGGATATAATGCGATGCAGTGAGTTGAGATGCGCCACGAGACGGACAATACGGCGATAGGTCCGCGTTGGTTCCTGTCTTGTTATTTCCTCGATATTGTGGAGCTTGGGGGGCGATGGGCGTGTGCTCGACGTGACCGTTCGGAGCCGAGTCCAGATATCTGCACAAGCCCGAGAGAATAGGCGGTGGTAGGTAGATGCGTAGAGCGGGTGGCTAGGTGTTGTGTGTTGGTGGATTGTCAAGTCCGCTTCAGTGTCAATGGCGTCACCTGGAACATGGCCAGCTCTACGTGTTGATGAATGGCAAAAGGAGACAGCTGGCGGACGATGGATGATAGGAGCGGCTTCAGGGAGAAGGAATTTGCATCGAGCGGTGATGTGCAGCGGTCATGGTGGTGTATACCCTTCCCAGTAAGACTAACAACGACCTGGGCGTTGCTCCATCGGTCTTTAGTTCCAGGCTCGGCTCGATCAGGAAAGGAAAGCACGGGCTGGCGGGGGTCTCCCCCCCCTTCCCTCTCCGAGCTCCCTTCCGCTGTGGTTGCGACTGCACTTTATGCTTACTCTACAGATCTACTCTATCCATATTAAATATTTAATCAGATCTCCTCCTGCCTTTGCACTTCAACTGAACCGGCTAGATCCTTGGCTCTCGCCCTCTCTCTTTCCCTCTCTGTCACTGTTTGCATACAGTGACTACCTTCTTCACACCACATATCGCTGTCTTATCGGAGAAAATGTGGAGTGTCATGTTGTATCTGCAGTATTGTAAAAGTTACTAGTAGTACATGGCTTTGGCCATAATTCATCTCAGATCTGGGCCGCCGGATCCTTGTTCAACGGTCCCATAGTGCAAATCCCCCATCCGTTAAACATTCAATTCCACCCCTTATCTGATCCCATAGCAACTTTGTTTTCCAATTATCCTTTGTCTACTCTCTGCACAGCAACCACTTTGATGACCGTTGTAAGTCGTTCTTCAAGGCCAATTAAAGTCGAATATCGCGACATTTGTCTGCATGCAACAAGTTGCGAGCTTGGGATGCTCCTTCACACATATTGCTTTCTTTTGGGCAATTCTGTCTCAGAGCTAGCCTAACCATAAAAACCATAAAAACAAGATCCGAACGCCATTCAAGCCCCTACAACTGATGGGTGGGTATACGACATACAATACCCACTTGAGGTTCTAGGTCGATTATAAATGATTATACAGTTCGTGGTAATTCGTCAACTCTACTCTTGCCTTCACCCCTGGAACGGGGTTGGCGCATTATTTGCGCCATTCGACATGGATCTCCTCTGACCGTCTTTACCCGTCCATCCTGGAAATAGAGCTCTCAGCTTGCTGAACTTTTCTTCCAGTTGTGGCATGCTTGGTGGACACGTCACGTATGACGGAGGATGCGGCGGCTTCGTCCCAGGCCTTGTTTGATCTGTCTGGCCGCAGACATATCCTAGGTTGGCATGCAACCGGAGATAGACCCTGTAAAAAGGCGGATTAGCAGCTGCCAGACCATGGTCTGCTCCGAGCACGACTGATCACTTACTGTGTATAATCTTCCGAGGCAAGAGTATCTGGCAAGCCTTTGCTCTTGAGATGAGCTGCAGCCTCAGAACTCAAGGCGCCGCCTTTACCCATGGCCTGCAGTCTGTTCATTTCCTGCAGCAGTTCGACGTTGAGGTCAAGCAAGACCGCAATCCTTTCTTTTTCTTGCGAGGCAGAAGGCGACGTAGCGGAAGGCGGAGACTGAGTATGACGCGATGGCGGTGCGGCCATGGGAGATTGTTGAGGCGAGCCTTGCGCGACTCGTTGGTGAGAAGGAGATCCTGCCATTGGCATGGGCGGCATGGGCATAGGCATAGGCATCATGCCCGAGGATGGGGACATTGCTTGTGAGAAGGGTGGTGGCGCGGTGGTTGCAAAGCCTTAAGACGTGGAACCATCAGCACCTACGTACGTAGTCGGGATCAAGACCAATGAAGAGCAAGCATGACTTACCGCCAGGCAGCTGCTGCGAATGGAGCTGCTGCTGCTGCTGTTGATGTAAGGCATTTTGCAACGGACTAGGCGCGATTGGCGCTTGGGAGGGAAAACCATGCTGTTGTTGTTGCAGAGACTGGTTGGAATTGTAGGATGGAAATGACTGGCCAAAAGCAGCTGGGTTCATGGTTGTCGATGTCGACATCATGGTACTCGACCTATCTCTCCTCGGCAATCTAAGAAAATAGAGCCGACGTCAAATCGCCAGTAAGCGCAAACAATCTGTCACTCAGCAGCCACGCGGAATGATGTAGGGTAGGGAGAAACAAAGTGGGGCGAGACGCCTTGGCACTACTCTCTAGTTGCGATTTTGTTTTTGCTTATGTCCTCGCGTACAAGAGGTATCGTCGTACGTCCAACGGCCAACTTCGCACCATTGGAAGAACGCAACGAATTCTACTTGTCTTGGATCACATCATTGAGCTCGTTCACATCGTTGCACTTGTCGTTCCCTGCGTCATGTCAAGTATGTAAATTGCCTTGTGTCTCCTCCCTGCATCACCACGCCAATCGCGCGTCCTTTTATTACATTCTCAAAAGACCATCGTGTGGTCTAGGCTCACAACACAACCTCAGATCTGCTCCAGCAGTATTGCTTCAACAGCACTTACTGACAAGACCTGGAACCACAGATAGAGGAAGAGGAGCGTACTTCAAAGCCAAGTATGGCGGTCCACGACGAGGTGGTGGCAGTAGTGGGGGATTGTCTCTCCAACAACCAACAGTATCATCGCAGTCCCAATCTTGGGTAGATCTGTCAAAAATTCTCTCATCCATTGATGGTCAACAGTATGGCGCCTACAAGCGCCTGCTTGGAAAGTATCATCATACTTCGCCCAACTTTACACTGTCTATCGATCATATCCAGGCAGATGCTTATGCCACACCTTCCAGGATTAGTGTCCGGATGGACTTGGTAAGTCTTGATCTTCCTAAGTTCATGCTCCTATGCAGCCATCATATTGGTTCCATCGCCCGCGACCCCTTTCCATCTCCTTCTCATGAAGATAGTCAGATTGGGTCCTTAGCGGACACGTACACATGCGGAGAAACGAGACTGAAAAGGAGATCCGTCACTGGAAAGGCCTTCACATCTGCAGAATAGGAAAAGTTTACTGCAAAGGATACCATGAAGAACCAACGTCAAGATCTTGTGCTCTCGTTAGTGGACTACTGAACCGCCACGGTCAGCTAACCATAGTTACAGACATCAACAGGGTTTCCAGACAGCTACACCCACTCTGATATCCGTCAAATTGCCTTGACGGACTTTGTGTCTAGGGTTGCTGCAGACTACATCCGCAACAAACACATGGACCAATCTCTCAACGCTTCAGGAGGCTGGTCCGGACCCAAAGGTGGAGTCTTCGCAGTCAACGGGCCCAACCAAAGTGTTCTCCCACGCACGAGTGCGTTGATCACAACAGACCGCAAGAGTCTGGAAACGCGTTTCACAGTATCATTACCTGCCAGAGGAAGAACAATAATGGGCCAAGAAGCGAAAGCAATCCTTTGCGACAACTTGCCGGAGCTCGTAAAAGCTTCCATGGTTTACGCCTCACTGTCAGCCAAAGTGCTTGAGACTCATATCCAGAGTGTCGAGAATCAAGCTTATATGCGGTCTCAGCTTGATAGCAAAGGCCTCATAGCTTTCATAGGTAATGGTTCTATCTTGCCAAGGGCCAGTGGCTCATCGGAGCGTCCCTTTAGTGGCGAACGAGTTGTGGCTTTCAAATCTCCTACTGAGCTCGAAATCAGTCTCAAGCGTATTCATGGCTCCGTTGTTCGTGGTATGGGCGTACAGAAAGGAGTCACCATACTCACAGGTGGTGGTTATCATGGCAAGTCAACCTTGTTGGAGGCATTGCAGTTAGGCATCTATAATCACATACCTGGCGATGGTCGCGAGTTGATTGTGACGGATCCTGCAGCTGTGAAAATCAGGGCCGAGGACGGCCGCAGTGTGTCAGGAACTGACATCAGCCCGTTCATTAACAATCTGCCTCACGGCAGAGGTACAAAATCATTCATAACCGATGATGCGAGTGGCTCAACGTCAATGGCCGCCAATATCCAGGAAGCGTTGGAGCTCGGTGCTACCACCGTCATGGTGGACGAAGATACCTCAGCGACCAACCTGCTTGTTCGAGATGAGCGCATGCAGCTACTGGTCAAGAATGAGCCCATTACGCCTCTGGTCTCGAAAGTACGAGCACTTTATGATCTCCACGGAGTGAGCACCATCATCGTAGTCGGAGGCCTAGGTGACTGGCTGAACGTAGCAGATACAGTCATCGGAATGGAATCATATGTTCCAAGGTTGCTCACGAAAGAAGCAAAAGAACTTGTGAGAAAGGTCTCTCGACACGTCATCGAAGACCAAGAATACGGCACGATACACGATAGAAATCTATCTTTTCCAGCTGCAGTGCTTCACAATAAGACACCATTCGCCAGGAGAAAGGATTTCATTCAGATTTATGCTGGAGACAGAACATCGCAAGACCCTGCGGAGAACGAGTCAGGTATCGATTTGTCTAGTTTGGAACAGCTCACAGAGGTGGGCCAGACTAGAACGATTGCCAAATACATCTGCAGGCTGGCCGCTGGAGAGAGCACCGGAGGGTATGTTGTCCATTCAGATACGCTCATATCAAAGATCACATGCTAATGATAAAAAGCATACATCTTATGTTATCACTAGCAGACATTGAGAACGAGATCAATCTTGAGAAAGCTATTCCTGAGAGACTACAAGGCGGAGACTTCGTGGCAGTGCGTCGATTTGAGTTGGGAGCTGCCATCAGTCGTCTCCGCGGTCTCAGAGCAAGAGCGATTTCGATGAAGGAAGAAGAGGCTCAGACGGGAGAAGGACCATCGAAAAAGGCACGCATGAGCAATGAGAAGGATGAGGCTTAGCGGAAACAACTATCACATCCTGGAAATAACTCTGAAGATCAAGGGTTTCGGTTCTGGTTGCCTGAGCATCGAAGGATCAAAAAAGCTTGGCGGGTCAGTTCGATAGATGAGGTTTCTCCGCCAGCACCAGTTTGGCTTGGGCGTCCAAAGATAGAAACATTACTAAATCCTTCAGTGGATGTATGATACCAACCAAGCCTTCACCACGGTATATGATGCCATGCTTGCTGTGAGATGAGGCTTTTAGTCGACTTCTTTCGTTGGAATTGATTCCTTTGCAGTTTCGTGAAGCCAGGTCAATTTTGGCGAGTCATGTCCACTGAGAGCCTTAATCAATGACATAAGTTCTTGGGCTCTCTATGGACATGCCTCCTTTGCAGCTCACTTCTCTGTAGCTACATAGAATGCTGTGTTGGAAGTACTGGTGTTCGAGACAGCAAAAAGGATAAACCGGCAACATCATGATAGACGCTAGACGCTTCTTTGCATGTATAGAAGAAGACTAAAATGCCGGTCCAAAGAACTTATGACTGTCGTATGATCACATGCCGCAAAGAGGCATTTAAAAATGCTTGTTCTCTCGAAGGAATCCAACCACTACTACAGTTCTGTACGGAGGCTGTGGACGATGATCACACAACTTGCACTAGTCATTAAGAGACGGTGGCTTGGGACCCTTGGTATCTGGCCGAGCTTACCGACTTTAGATCGACGAGCAATCAGATGCGATAGAAAGGACTGGAAGAGGCGTCAGAAGTGCTGCGCACTTGTCGCGTTTGCGCCGTGAGATCTGGTTTCAGCACATACACGCAAAATTCACGCTAGTATGCAAATTATTGTATGGGTAAGGCGATGTGATCCCAAAATGCTTCGAGAAAGCATCATAGAATGAGCAGATATGACAGCGGAAATCATGTGAGAGCGCCGAACGAAAGTTCTTGGGTGTGGAGTTCGGCATCTCGGCATGTACAGCCTCGCAGAATTCAAGCTCAATCAGGCTTAGCGTCAGCGGGGAATCCTTCTCGTGTTTAATCAAGGTGTACTAAGGACTGGTGTGGATTGATAGCTGTCAACGATTGTTGCCATTCGAGTCAAGCTACTTGCTGCAGCCTGTACTCCTAGGGAATATGGACAGGTAAGGGTCATAGACGGCTCTATATAAGGGTGAGGGGCGTCGCACCTTTTTCTTACAGTCACATCACAAATCTTGATCTCTCCAATCGATAAGGCTACCGCTTCGTTGCCCCTTCGACTACCCTCGCATACCAATACATTTTGTCGCCACAACATAGAATCACACCACAACCCAATCTTACAACCAAATCTATTACAATGCAGAACGGCAACTCGGTACAACATGGCCTCGACACTGAGTCAGGCACCAGCAAACAGCCTCTTCGCGATGCCGATAACAACATCATCCACGTTCAACCTCCTCGCAGGGAGGACCTTCAACCCTCTTATGCCCAAGTGATCAAGCCTGATACTGAAGATGCTTCTCAACACGGCTGGTATGGAGGTATGATCAACGGCCTCGGCTCTGTGATCGGAAATCTTGGTGCTATTCCCTGCTGCATAATTTGCCCCAACCCTTATAAACCCGTCAGTCAAGGCAACGTGGGTCTCGTCACAAAGTTCGGCCGCTTTGCTCGTGCTGTCGACCCAGGCTTAGTCAAGATTAACCCCCTCTCGGAATCGCTCATCCAGATCGACGTCAAGATTCAAATCGTCGATATTCCTCAACAGGTCTGTATGACCCGCGACAATGTCAATTTGAACCTCACTTCAGTGCTTTACTACCGGGTAACGTCGCCGCATAAAGCTGCTTTCGGAATCAGCAATATCAAGCAAGCCTTGATCGAGCGCACCCAAACCACTTTGCGCCACGTCATTGGTGCTCGCGTACTTCAAGACGTTATCGAACGTCGCGAGGAGATCGCTGGAAGCATTCGTGAAATCATCGAGGACACTGCTGCAGGTTGGGGTGTTGAGGTTGAATCCATGCTCATCAAGGACATCATTTTCAGCCAAGAACTGCAGGAGTCCCTCTCCATGGCCGCTCAATCCAAGCGTACCGGTGAAGCCAAGGTCATTGCTGCTCGCGCAGAAGTAGAATCCGCCAAACTCATGCGCCAGGCTGCCGATATCTTGTCTTCGGCCCCTGCTATGCAAATCAGATACCTCGAGGCCATGCAACAGATGGCCAAGAGTGCCAACAGCAAGGTTATCTTCTTACCTGCACCCAACCAGACTGTTCAGCAGCAAATGCAGATGGCTGATGCCGTGAATGAGGGTCCTTCGTCTTATAACAGGGAGGCCGCTTACCAGGTTGGCTCCGCCGACGACTTTGGCTCGGGAACCCAGGGCTTCCAGAATGCCATCAACAGCCGTGTCGTCGAGAACATGTAGGGAGTTCGTCCCCTCTGCCCTCCCGATGACAGACCACTACGCTGAGAAGTCATGATGGCTTGAGGATTTTACATCTTTCATGTTTTCTTTTCTTTTCTTTTCTTTTTTATCGTTGTGGATACCCATTTTATGTTTTGTTTTGTTTTTGTTCCTGCAGCTGCTTGATTCGTTTTCGTTGGAAGGAGGATCTTGCAATTGCGTTTATGATTGAACGGGATAAGATCAGGACTATCGTTTCTAGGAGATACCACTTTTGACATTCGCTTTGCGAGTAGTTTATGTACTATGATTATGATTAGCTTTTCAATGTATTTTTGTACTCTTCAAAATTTTGGCATCTTCACTGCTCTTCATTCACGAGGGTGTCAGTATTCCATAGGAGGTGAGCTATACACGTATAGATAGACAGACATCAACTACGAAGAAGTCCATTGAGAGCCTCTCTCAGGCTCTCAATGGATCCCCCTCCGGCAGTCCTTGATTTTATGAATATGCATAGGTCAGTTTGACTATATGTGCACAGAGAAACTGAGACAACCATAGAGATGCCCAATGGGAGCCCCAGTCGAGTAAAGTTGTGTCAGACTCTAATGGATACTTCTCCAGCGGTCTATGTTTCCCTGAATATGCAAAGGTCTATGTGAGACCAGTGATGTTTGGTGTGACTAGGTCCTTCATGTAATCCCCCCCCCGACGTCACGAACATTTCCCCACAATCGAAAGCTCGAGTTAAACTTCTTGACCAGGCGCTTAAGCTTCTTTTGATCTTGAAAACGACCGAAACATCGTCGCGTGTTCAAGGTGTATCGCCACTTTTCCGTATCAGATGTCTTGAGAGGCAAGGAAGAATCTACGGAAAAGATGGAAATCGTCGCCATATCCTCCCTCTCCCCTTCAACACCACTTTCCTCGACAAGCGGCTTCAAGGCCGTCGTAACCTTACTATGGCCCTACTCTTCCACGACATCGGAATGTGCGCTTCTGCTCGCCGACCCGGATGCCCGACGACGACACCACAAAGGCCAAGTGCGCGTACGCTTCACAGGACCTAGCGCCCGCGCTATTGCGACTTCTGGAATTGGCATCGGAGATGTGGTTGAAGTTTCTCTGAACGGCGCAAAATGGCTCACGGAAGCCTTGGTGCAGACACCGGGAAAGAGCGTGGATGGCGAATTGGTGTTTAAGGATTGCATGCATGTGGAGATTCTCCAGGAGCAAGAGGATGGACAGAAGAAGGTCTTGGATGTGGAGGAATCTGCTCGGCCTGAGGTGAAGGAATCTATGCTGCCGCCGAGTACACCTGTTGCACGTACACCTATTCGCCGTTCGTTGGACGCGTATGGCGTTGCTGTTTATTCTTCACCTGCTTTCATGAAGCGATTGAGGTTGTCTGAGGGAGGAACGTCATACTCGCCTGTAACTGTTACCGAAGACGACGATTTGGATACTACGGCTTCGAGGAAGAGAAGGAGGGTTTCGTACAAAAATGTTGTTGAATGGAAGTTCGATACCAGAGAACCTTCTCCTGAGAAAGGCGACCAAGATATTGCAGATGTGGTTGCAGAAGAGGCGTTGATGGAAGCACCAGCTACAACGGAAGCGACGAATGACCCCGAGACCATAGAACTTGGAGATGAGGATATGCCGGATGTAGGACAAGGCCAAGCAGAAGAAGAGGTGGCCGTAGCCATGGTCGTTTCGAGTCATGATAATGAAGCCCAGGAACCACCGAGTCTCAACACAACTCAATCTCAAGGATCGACTTCTATACCTTCTGCACAAGTCGTTGAGTCGCAATCCGTTGAGAGTGCCACCTTCGAAGTTGTTGGACAAACATTGTCGAACGATAAGACACCTCTTTCTCTACCACGTCTGGACATAGCACCACCAGAATCTGGCGTCCTACAGCAGGTATTCCTCACTAACGAAGAGGGCGAACCAATTACTCCAGTGCTTCATCCGGTCACTGCAGAAGACATGCCTCTGCCATCACCATTCCCAACAAGCGCTCACAAGATACCTTCCCCTTCTTTCGCAGAGGCGATGAACATTGCTGGCATCTCACGAGATGAGGTTATCGAGGCCGCCCAGATTGCAGGTCAGAATTCTCAACAACCTTCTTCTGAGAAGGTGTTAGAGGCTGTTGTAGCCTCAAATGATGGTTCCAGGTCTGCAGATATTCAGGGGATCAAAGATACACACGACTCCGCTTCTCAGATCGCAGAAACTTCGGACAAAGAAAGTCATAACGTCAGCTCATCTGCCGAAGGATCCAACGAGGAAGCTTCGTCGGTCGCTCCAGAAGACGATGGACGCCAGGTCAACAGAGATGAATCTCTTATCAGCTTGAAACACGATTCGTTAGATGAAGAACAGTCTGCCGATCAGACTGATGAGAGCTTGGAATCACAAGTTGAAAAAATCGAGGCAGATTTGTCTTCCGAAGCCCATTACGATGACGAAGAGATTGCTGAATTGCAAGACGAGAGTGATGAAGATGATAACGACGAAGAACTGGATTGGGATCATCTTGGGAGTCAGTTAGTCGAAGACGAGATGGAAGTTGCAATCAGCAGAGCGAGTCCAGAGACACGGAGGGAAATGGCTGCATCTAGTCTTCGCGACACGCTAAGAGCTCATAACGAGACAAGAATGTTCCCTCCGGAAGGTTCTACGCACGATAACGAGACAGACCTCGAAGACGATATTGCTCCACGAAGCGATGACGACAATGGAGAGGATGACTTTTCTGACGACGATGGTTCAAGAATAGCTGACAACACAATGCTACCTGAGACGGAAGACAACTCTAGTGATGAGTCTTCCGATGTTGAGAGTCCTCCATATGAGCCTTCTGATCAGAATGATGCCACAGCCTTCGGTCTTGACCGTGCGAATCTTTCGAGGGAAGCAAGGACAATGCGACCTGAATCACCAGAAAACGATGTATCAGCAGGAGATGAGACGATGGCTTGGGCTGACAGGGATGCTGCTCTGAATGCTCTCGACCAGAACGCAAGGACCGAACAAGAATTTGGATCTAATTCTGTTGATAATGCCCCTCGGTCATCCAGACTTACTATCATTGAACTGTCCTCCGAGTCTGAATCTGAACACGAACCGGAGCACCAAGAACATCGTGAAGATCGAGAGACGTTTCCAGAAGAGATTGAAAAATCCCAAGCGACAGCTTTGTCTGGCGAAGCAGAATCAGACTCGTCGTCAGACGAGGATGAAGAGGAAGAGGAAGGAATAGAGTCGGAAGCTGAAGAACATGATGAAGGCACGTCAGGCCAAGAGGATGCACAAGAGATTGGAGAGAATTCTTCTCGAGAAGACCAAGACGCTGATATCATCATGGCCGAGGCAGTATCCCCCTCGAGGCTTGTCGAAGAGCAGGTTGAGCTTGTTGGAGAAAAACAAGCAGTAGACGATATCATGAATCATGATGAAGATTCTGCTGAATTCACCTACGTGTGGTCTCCGCAGCCTTCACCTCATGTGGAAGGCGCTGAAAATGTTGCTGAGGCTGAACCTGTGTCCGCTACAGACCTTGTGGAAGAGCAGCTTGAAATTGAGCATGAAAAGAATGCAGTGGACGAGTTTATGAACCGAACCGATGCTCCGGCCAATATCTCAGTAGTCGAACCTGAGCATTCTAGGCCCGACCACGATCATCATGATGATGCTGATACTTCCATGGCCGAAGCTGCATCACCCTCGAAGCTCGTTGAAGAACAACGGGAGATAGAACACGAGAAACAAGCCGTGGCTGAGTTCATGGCTGAGAGCAGTACAAATGCAGACCAAGATGGTGGCCTCACACAAGACGATGAGCCTGCTTCGTCCCAAGCCAAGGTTCTGAATCTAAGCGAAGTGGAATCCGTTCCTATAGCTGAAACCGAGGAAGAGAATCGACAAGAGAGCGTGAGTCATGAAGCGCAACCGGAACTTGAAGGATTGGACTCGGCGAATGCGATTGTCCAATCGGCCAAAGACATTACGGAAAACGACGCTTTGGCCTATATTGAGGTAGAGACAGACCAAGCCGAATTTCTAGACAACGACGCGTCGATCACAATTGCATCTGAGCTTGATATTCTTCAATCCACAGTGGAGGAACCGCAGACACCAGTAGGACAAGCAGTCGCTGAATCGATCGAAGAGGTTGATCTGTCTCAACTCGAGCCAAATCCATGGCCTGCTCCAGCCCTCTCACAAACCCTGCACGATCTAGAACGAGGAGAGGTACCCGACAGCGCCGATGAAGAAGTGTCTGGATTGGTTGCCCCTAGCAGTCAAGTATCTAGCAGACGTGTTAGCCCAGCGCATGAGCCGGCTCCTCCTGCTTCTCAAGCACTGCCTCAAGAGAATATCATCCAACCTTCACAAGAACTGGGGAGCGTGGTCGAGCAGCTTACTCCGCTTAAGAAAGCTGAAATCAGCTTGTTTGGATTGACACCCGAGCGTCCTGCTGTCCAAAGTGTCACGAAGTTACCGTCCGATGTGGGAAAGCCCGACCTTCAGGAGTCCTTATCAAGGCCTGTTGAAGACGCTAGGGTTGTGCTTGATGACGGACTATTGGCGGACTATGTACAAATATCACCACAACCTGATGCTCGTGAGGCAGAGGAAGCAGCGATACTTGATCAAGCCAAGACAGATGTTGCTGAGAAGGACGATGAAGACATGCCAGATGTATCTAAAACTGGAGCAGAATTACCCACCGTTCAAAAGTTGCAAGAGGAAGTGCCGGTCTATGATCCTGCACTGTTCGAGGGACAGCGAGAAATCGTGCTGGAGGAAAGCAACAACCGGGAGGCTGCGGTATACGATCCTGCACTCCTCAACGAACAACAAGAAATAATGCAGAAGGACGAAACCGACGTGAGAGAAGTTCCAGTCTATGACCCTGCGCTATTCGAAGAACACCAGGAAACGGTACCAGATGTCGTCCCTCCTACATTTGTGATCCCGGAATCCATGCCAAGGACAACCCAACCAGAAGAGGAAGTCTCGAGTGAAACTTTCTCTGAATCTCAAGCGATTGAATTAGCAACAGCACAAACATCACTCAAGGCTCAACAGGAACCAGTTTCTGCACAACCTTACCAGGAATCCCAAGCAGAAGAAGAATCGCAACGTTTCGAGACTCAGATCAAAGACGTCGTCGCCACGAGCATACCTACCAAACAGGTAGAACCAGCAGTAACAACACCAACACGTCCCTCCTGGCGCCAATCCATAACCTCCAAAATGTCGTCCTGGTTCTCTCCCAGCATAGCAAAGCAAGTTCAATCCGAACGCAAAGCCCCTCCTCCTCGGACGACCACTCTTCAAGAAACTCCATCAAAACCGACCGTCCTGTCAAAGCAAAAACAAAAAGCACGATCGATTTCTCCGCCTCCGATATCACGCTACTCACAAGGTCACACCACAAATCTGAGTTACTTCACTCCCTTAACAGATCTCCCCGCTTATCTGAACCAGACAGATCAGACCGTCGATGTGGTAGCCGTCTGTTGTTCTTCCACCTCAGAGCCAAAGCAAGCGAAGAAAGGACCCAAGGACTGGTATACCGTTTTCCGCATCTTGGATCAAGATTCCCTTTTTGCCCAAGAACAACAGGATGAGATATCTAATGACTCCATCCAAGCCACCGAAAATCTTTCGCCCAAAGACGAAAACGACCGACAAGACCATGATGACAATAACAACAACAAAGACGAAGACAGTCGGGCCAAGAAGACGAAGAAACAAGGTATCAGAGTCGAGGTCTTCCGTCCCTGGAAAGCAAGTCTTCCCTCAGCGAAACCGGGCGACGTGATCTTACTCCGCGGGTTTTCGGTAAAATCCCGTGATCGAGAGGTTTATTTGTTTTCTACGGGTCAAAGTGCTTGGTGTGTTTGGAAATGGCCTTCCATCATCACTCAAGAAGATGGTAGTGGTGGAAGACCTACCAGTGCAGGTAGTGCGGCAAGTGCGGCAAGTACCGCTAGTAGTAGTGGTACAGGAAGTGGCATGACGGTCAAGGAAGAAATTAAAGGTCCTCCAGTGGAAATCGGGAACGAGGAAAGGAGGAGAGTGAAGGAGATTAGGACCTGGTGGGACTCTCTTACCTCGACCTCGACTGAAGAACATGAGGAGAAGGAGGAGGAGTAGGGAAGGAATACTATATTGTTTCGTATAAGACGGACCTGTTCTGGATATGGTCGTCTGACATCCTTGACCGTTCTGTTCCCCCCTATTGAATCGACAAGTTGTCTATTTCTACTCGCACCCTTAGACATCAAATCCATGAATTCCCCCATGCCTCCTCATCTTCTCTTCTCCGAACAATGAAAATCTTGTAAATCATTCTTTCTTTCTCCCCCCTTCTTCCTTTACAGCGGGACAACCCATCAAAAAAACCCAACCGAAAATCTCACGCGAACCCACGACACCTCTTACGACAACTACATTTTCTCTCTATACAGACAAAAGTTTTTTTAAAAAAAAGGAAGAAGAAGGAGGAGGGGAAAAGGGGAAAGATACGACGACCTTTAATGATCAAAAACGAAAGAGAAAAATTAGAAGAACAAGGGTATCTTTTTTCTTGATAGTGTACTTCCTATTTCTCTTCTTTCGTCTCGGCTTCACCATCAGCAGCTTCCTTGCCCTCTCCCGTCGTCGTGGCAGCGACTGAAGGTGTTTCAGGCAGAGGCTTACCGTCCTTTTCCTCTCTTCCAACTCTCTGCTCCTCTTCCTTTGTCCCATCATCTTTCTTCTCGTCCTTGGTATCCTTGACGTCCTTTTTCTCATCGTCTTTTTTGGAGTCCTTGACATCCTTCTTCTCATCTTTAACATCATCCTTCGCAGGAGGCGGCGGTGGCGGCACATCCTTTTCTTTCTCCTTCTCCTCGACTACTACTTTCTTCGCCTGCACGCATGCAATGACTTGTTGTCCTATGTCGCCAAACCCTTCTATCTTGCTCAATTTGTTGTCGAACAATTGGGCATCTTTCAACAACCTGTCTCATCCGTTAATTTCGATTGCCCATATACAGAAAGCAGGGGGGAATGAAGAGGTTGTGGAAAAAAAAACATACCTGTGCTTGCCGTCCACACTCCTAACATCGACACCTTGGAACGCCTTGACCCAAACATCTCTATATCCTTCAAAGATCTTCGTGATAATGAATCTTACATCCATGTCAGCCAAATGCCTACTCAAGACACGGTGCAAAGTCCCCGTCTCCTTTGTCAAAGTCTCCATATATGCAGAAGTCTTTTCTCTGTCATTCTTGGCATCTTGGTCGAAATCAATCTTCTTCATGCTGTTGACGTGTGAAGAAGCACGGCTAGTCATAATTTCAATCAATTTATCATGAATTGCCATTTGATGGTCTTGATAGAGACGTTTGAGACGGTCAAATTCGCCGAGGGTTTCTGCTTTGTTGGATGTGGAGACGTGACGACGAACGCACTCCCGTACGTAGGGTACCAGTGCGATTACAAATGACAGAGATTGTGAAGCAAGAGCCAAGTGTTTTGTGGTGATGTTTTTCAGGCCAGCGATTCGGGTTGCTCCTGCGCCGAGAATCAATTGTGAGGTGCGAGAGTTGAAGGTTCGGAGGACGTCGGCGAGGACGGGTATTGCTGTGGGAGTGAAAGAGGGAATGGACGTTATCAGACTGAGGAAGGCGGTCAAGGGTTGTAGAAGGGAGATGGCGGAAGAGACCAAGATGTAGCGTGTCTCGTCTATGTAAGCAGGTCGAGGGGCAGGTTTGTTATCACCGTTTGCCGCGATGTCATTGGTGCCATTCGTGGACGGAGAAGTCATGTCTTCCCAGACGCGAGTGCCTTGAAGCCATTGAGGTGGATCCGAAGACATGCCTTCCAGAATTCGAGATAGTAAGGCTTGATCTTGTTCGCCAAAGTCTTTGGCCTCCCATTGATCAGAGTCAAGCGTACTAGCGATGCGTTGGCTTTCAGCTTCACCGAATGCACGAACGAAGCCTGAAATTTGTAGATTGATGCTTTCCTTGAGCTGTTGTCCTGAGCGGCCGGAGATGGCTTCACATTCATCGGCAAAGAGGCGGTTGATGGTGAAATAGCGGAGGAAGCGTTCCAATGGTAGATTTTTCACTTGCTCATTGCGTACTTTGAGAATACGGTTAACCTGTGTTTGAGCAACGTCGACGGCTTGTCCCAGCAGACTTGACATGTCCAAAGCTTGACTCAGTTCTTCTTGTACGTTGAATCGTGGTCCTGGGCTTCTGGCTCGGTCGTTGACTGATGCCGTGGGTGATTTCAGAGATTCAGGAGCTTCCATTGTACTGGTCACATCAAGCAAAACCTTGATCTGTATGCTCAATCGTCGCAAAGCTTCACTAATATCAGTATAGGTATTAATGACAAGCTCCTCAGCAGACTCGTCATCCATAGCTCGGAGGTTGCGAGCGAGAACAATTGATTTCTCTTGCTGACTCGCTGCTCTGCTTGCTCGGGTGGCATTGGAGGTGACTGATTCGTTGTCATCATCACTAGAGCTGGGCAAGTGCTTGCGGATCAAGTGCTTCATCTCCCTCATGACTGCATCTCTAAAGGCTGAAGTGGCCTGAGCAGTCTGACTCGAATTGTTCAATCCACCTAATGCAGCCAGAAGGTCTTTTCGGAATTGTCCGTCTATTTCCATGTAGGCGGGAGGAGTAGTCTGCAAACCTCTGGCACGCTGGAAAGATGTGGCCCACCTGCGTAATGTATCCTTTTTCGGTACTTTTTCTACGTGCTTCCGTAGATCAGAAAGAAGGGTCTCCATGAATCGGGATTCGAAACCTTTGCCGATACGGAAACGAAGCTGGGTCATGGCATCAGATAATCCTTGCAGGGCATGAAGACTGCGCAAATCATATAGCTCTTCTGATGGCGAGTCGGAAGAAGGATCGGATTGTCCAGCTACCAATCGGTCCAGCTTGGACATTGCGTCTGCAGCAGCATCGTACTCTCCTCGTTCCACCATATCCTCACAAGTCTTGGAGTCCTGAACCACACGTGCAACCTGGTCTACAGCCTTTCCAAGCTTCTGCATGTTTTGATGCCTTTGACGGAGATTTGCGACTTCGAGACCACCCATGGCCATTTGTTGGTCCAGTTGAGCCAGATCGGCTCGCAGTTTCTGAATCCTTGTGACCGAGTCGGAAGCTTCTTGCTCCAGATCACGCAACGAGCCTAGAGCGGCGAAGAATGACGTCGAAGCGGACGAGATGGACTGAATGAGGTGGACCTCTACAGTATCCATATACCAGGACAACTTCTCCTGCAGGATAGCATTGGTTGCCAGAGCCTTTCTTGGTGGTAAGGGGGCGCCATTTGCTGACTGTTCCTGTTTGGCAGTGCCTGGGGCGATCTCTGCGCGTTCACTAACGACATCAAAGGTGCGAGGGTTCTCGAGTTGAAAGCTCTCTTCAAAATAGACAGGGGGAATGGTGGACAGGGGCGTTGGCTCGTTCAGTCTTCTCCGGTTAAAGGCACTAGATCGACGGCGGGGTTGAGGTGATTCGGCTTGGGGAGAGAAGAGGGAGGTGGCCGAGTTGTGTCGACTCAGGACAGGACTGGGGGGAGCATCTTGCTGTTGTTTATGAGTGTCGGCACGAGAGCGGTTGAGATTGTCGAAAAGAGGACCGATGGTGGAGAGGTAGTCATTGAAAGTGGAAGGGTCGACCTTGGGGACGTTTGTCAGGGTGACGGGAGGGATGTCGCGTGTGGTGGGAGCTCTATATGCGGAGGAAGCGGCGGCAGCTGGAGTCAGGAGGCCGGTGCGGACTATGGGAGGTTGAAGGAGGGTTGCGATGGCTGTCTTGTTGTTAGGGACAAAGCGGTGACAAGGAGAAGATAGAACATGATGAATGATACCATTCTGGCCAGCTTCCTTGACAGAGTGGTTTCCTCTGGTGGCATGGATGTCGAGGGAACCGCCAATTGAGTTTACAGAAGCGATGCTTGCATTGGATCCTCGTCGCGACGGGCGGCGGATTGATTGAGCAGGAAATGGATAGGCGGAGCGATGAGAAGAAGAAGAGGGCGACGACGAGGAAAAGAACAAGTCGGGACTGTCTACCGACTTGAGCGGCGACGACATGTCAACATGATATGACCAAGAAGCAGCTGAGTCGAGTAAGGAGCTATGGAGATAATAATTAGGCAGGTATTGCATAGTATAAGATGCATATAACACGTCTCTCCCGTCAACTCTCCGCACTATTATCATTGCTCTAGTCTGCATCGAGTAGCCAACCGCTAGATTAGCTTTCCCCGATGGCCACTATACTGCTTTGGGCTGAAATTGGTTGCAAACACGAAAGACGCGAAGCTTGCACGGCTTGACACGACCTCGTCTATCTAATGTTTGTCCCCTCGTTGTTTTGTGTCTATCGGCGTTCATAAAACATACCCAAGTCACACAACCACTCACAATGGATCGCCAATCAGTATATACCCTCAGCGTCTTTCCAGAAGACCGAAGTCAGACTGGCGCAGACTCGCGTGGTGCTGTGCAAGAACAGCTCGTCAACTTCATCCTCGACTTTACACACATCGACAATGCTTTCATCTACAGAGACCAAATACGAGAGAATGTTCTTTCCAAGCAATATTACTGCGATGTCGACATTACTCACCTGATTGCCTATGATGAGCAACTGGCACATCGTTTGAACAATGAGCCAGGAGACATGATTCCTCTGGTATGTCTATGCCTACTTACCCCTTGCCAGCCAATGCACACATCTGACCATGTATCTCTAGTTCGAAGCAGCCATCCGCCAATGCGCCCAACGCATTGTATATCCTTCACAACGCAACATCCAGCTCCCTGCCCATCAACTGCTCCTCCACTCTTCCGTCACCCAAACACTAATCCGAGGCCTCACCGCCATGCACGTCTCCCACCTCGTCCGCATTCCTGGTATTGTCATTGGTGCCAGTACTCTTTCCTCAAAAGCTACCGTCCTCCACATTCAATGCCGGAACTGCCAACATTCACAAAACATCTCTGTCCAAGGCGGCTTCTCAGGCTTGACCCTCCCTCGCACCTGCGCAAGATCAACACAACCCGGCGAGGACGCTGCCAAATGTCCTCTAGATCCCTACTTTGTTGTTCACGAAAAGTGTCAGTTCATCGATCAGCAAGTCATCAAGCTACAAGAAGCCCCTGACCATGTCCCTGTCGGTGAACTTCCTCGTCACATCCACATCTCGGCCGATCGCTACTTGACCAACCGCGTTGTGCCCGGTTCTCGTTGTACAGTCATGGGCGTCTTCAGCACATACCAGTCCAAGAACAAGGGCAGTGGTGCTGCTGTCGCTATTAGAACACCTTATCTTCGTGCCGTCGGCATCCAGACCGACGTCGATCACACAGCCAAGGGTGGCGCCAATTTCACAGAGGAAGAAGAGCAAGAGTTCCTCGAAATGAGCAGACGACCGGATCTCTACGACCGATTCGCCGAGTGCATCGCCCCGTCGATCTACGGAAACAAAGACATCAAGAAGGCCATCACATGTCTGCTCATGGGTGGCAGCAAGAAGATCCTACCAGATGGCATGAAACTTCGTGGTGATATCAACGTCCTTCTCCTCGGTGACCCCGGTACCGCCAAATCACAACTCCTCAAGTTCGTTGAAAAGGCCGCCCCAATCGCCATCTACACATCCGGTAAAGGTTCCTCAGCAGCAGGTCTGACAGCCTCCGTCCAGCGCGACCAAACCTCACGAGAGTTCTACCTGGAAGGCGGTGCCATGGTTCTAGCAGACGGCGGTGTCGTCTGTATCGACGAGTTTGACAAGATGCGCGACGAAGACCGCGTAGCCATCCACGAAGCCATGGAACAACAAACAATCTCCATCGCCAAAGCCGGAATCACCACAATCCTCAACGCCAGAACCTCTGTCCTCGCCGCCGCCAACCCCATCTTCGGCCGCTACGACGATTTGAAATCCCCTGGCGAGAATATCGATTTCCAAACCACCATCTTGTCTCGTTTCGACCTCATCTTCATTGTCAGAGACAGCCACGACAGGAACCGAGACGAGCAAATGGCCAAACACGTCATGTCCATCCACATGGGCGGCGCAACCGAACAATCCGCCTCAACCGCCCCTCCCATCCCAGTCGAGAAAATGAAACGCTACATCTCGTACTGCAAATCCCGCTGCGCACCCCGTCTCTCTCCCGAAGCCGCCGAAAAACTATCTTCCCACTTTGTCTCCATACGCAGACAAGTCGCCCAAGCCGAAGCATCAGCAAACCAACGTTCCAGCATCCCAATCACTGTCCGTCAATTAGAATCTCTGGTTCGTATCACAGAGTCACTCGCAAAACTCACCTTACAACCCATCGCAACGGAATCTCACGTCGACGAAGCAATTCGCTTGTTCCTGGGTTCCACCATGGATGCCGTCATGTCACAAAACGGCGACAGCTCTGCCACCAACGCTGCCGGATTGAACGGAAACAGGGAATTGGTGGACGAGATTTCGAAGGTCGAGGATGAGTTGAGGAGACGTTTGCCCATCGGTTGGTCTGCTAGCTTACAGACGTTGAGGAGGGAATTCGTGGAGAGGAAGGGCTTCAGTGAACAGAGCTTGAACAGAGCCATATGGGCGTTGCAGAAGAGGGAAGCTGTGCAGATCAGAAGGGGTGGTGCGCAGGTTTATAGGAGTGGTGTTTGAGAGTGTTTGAGGTCTTGTCCTCCTTCTCCCCCCCTTGCGTTCGTCTTTGGTTCTCTTGCTGTTTCTATGTGTTGGTGTTGTGCTGTGCCAGGGGCGTACTGGGAAAGAATGGTGTTCTCGGGTCGGGATTTGAGTACTTTGATATACCTTTTCTTATCTGCAATCGTAAACCACCAGTCAAATTACCCCTGACTAATCTTCTTCCACTTACCGTTCTTCTCTCTCTGGATGATGAAGCGACAGAGAGCAGAAGTCTCCGGTAGGGAGTGGAAAGCGATGGCCACACTATCGTAGGGGAAGAGTGAACGGTCATCGTTCATGACTGTTGACATGATGGTTGACATGATGGTCCTACGCAAAGCTAGCATGTCGACTTTGTCGGCGAAGACGTAGAGGGGCGACAATAGATGCTCGTTATCACCGATCATGCGACCCGTGTACAACCATGAAATAAGTGTCCTCAAAAGATTGGCGCCAAGTTCAATGTCCAGGCACTTCGAAGTGGCCTCTGCGAAACTACCTTTGAGAGCGGCAGCGTAGTAGGGTGAGAAGAAGCAGAGTGGCTCTTTGTGTATGGCGGATTGGAGTGGGTTTGAAGACTCGTCGACAGCTCTGACTTGGATCATTTCTGGACTATCGGTGATGATGTCGCTTAAGAAGTCAGATGAAATCGATGTGAAAGTATGTGAGTGGAAAAGATACCTGACGACAGTGGCATTCCATGGCCGGCCACATGGCTCCATCATCTTCGTGGTGGTCATTCCATAGGACAATCTTGCAGACATATTGTTTGCGGTGGGGATGTAGCGTTTTGATCCGCTACTCGTTGGTGGTTGGGCGTAGTAGCCTCTTGCGTCGTTGAGTTGTGGATACATAGATGTGTTGACGAGACACATGTGAAGTTGGAGTTTGTTGTAGGTCAATCAGTGAAGACTCTTGGGAGACGTTCCGGACAGCAAACGACCATCGACGTGTTTTCATTGTCCGGTGGTTTTCCAATAACGAAATGTGAATAGATTACTTCGAAATTATCAGGGAATGGGAACAAAATACTCATCTAACCCCTGACTAGTTGAGACTTCATGCTATTCGTCCTTCCTACACGATATGTAGAGAAAATATCCACACAAGACTCCTGGGTTACACCATATACCATATCGTCCGATTTTATAACTCCGCTGGAAATGCAAGTACAACCACGCTTAATCAAGACCAATCCACTCCTCGTCATCATCCTCATCAGCACCTTCTGTCATCTCAATCTCTTTGACCTCGCCGTCTTCGACGCTTCGCAAGAGCTTGATGCCATCTTGTTGCTTGCGTTCAGGCTGTGCGAGAAGGTATTCGACCATGAATTCGTTGTTCTCAGCGACGGAAAAGATATCCTTCTGAATACGGGCGACAGCACGCTGGACCAAGCGAGTCACTTCGGAATACTCGCCCTGGTTTTGCTTCAAGGTCTTGCCGTGCGATTTCAGCAGTGCTTGCAACCAAAGTAGATTGAGCTCAAGAAGAGGCGAAGCATCTGACTGAACAGCAATGTGGCGCAGAAGACGTGAGAGGTATACGACAGGCAGATCAGCAACGACAAATGGGATGTCCAGAGCTGGGACAGTGCGCTGCACACGGGTCACGAGCTTTGGATTGTTGAGACGGAAAGCCATAACCAGAGCCTTAAGGTATTCCTTCTTCTGAAGTGTCTTGAGTGTTGACTGAGGTGTGACATCAATATCAAGATCGAAAGGATCGAAAGCGACAGAGTTATCGAGCGAGTAGACGAGCAGACCTTCAGTACTTGCGGCACAGAAAGCACGCCCGGTAGGCGCAAATGACACACCAGGCACTCGGACTTCGGGACCTGTACGTCTTTGCGCCGTATCACCTCGCTTGGAGCCGGGCAGAGACTTGTCTAGACGATCTTCGAGGTCAGACGCATCTCCTTGAGTATCGATCAGTCCAGCGGGTCCACCCTCGGTGAGATTCTTTGAGTTGAGGAACTCCTGAGTACCCTCAAGCGACAGATTGACGCTGACAGTGTACTTGTGTAGAAGGACACCAGACATGACATCGTAGAGACATATGTACTTGCTGTTGCCTGATGCAACAACGACGCTGCCGTCAGTCGAGTAGCTGATGCTATTAAATGACTTTGTGCCTGAGGCATTGGCAGCAGTTTGACGATCAGTGAGTTTGCGACCACCGGAAACATCTCTTCGTCCATCAAAACCAGCCTCTTGAGTACCTTCAGACAGCGACCAGAATGTCAATTGACCGTCTAATGTGCTGACAGCAATTTGTTTTGAGTCTGGTCTCACAGCGACACGGAGAACATCAGCTTGCAACTGTAAAGGCTCACTCGTCTGTGTACGTGCAAAAATAGACCAAATGCGAACAGTGTGATCCCACGAACCAGACACAAGAGCACCGCCATTAGGAGCGAATGCCAAAGTTGATACAGGTCCCTCGTGGCCGGAGAGTTGATCGAGCAACTGGCCAGTCTGAACAGACCAAATGTGAATATCAAAGCTGTCAAGCGAACCAGCAGCCACGACTTCGCCTGAAGGATCGACGGCAAGAGACGAGAAGGAAAGTCTCTCCGGAGCGGTGAAAGTGCGGAAGTTGCGGTACCTTATCAAATCCCAGGCGCGTATTGAGCCGTCAAGGGAAGCTGTGAACAGGACATTTCCACGCTTGGCAAATTCGCAAGCTGTGACTCCTGATGTATGCTCGGTGAATGTCACAATGCAGAAACCTGAAGCGACATCCCAGACCTTGATCTTTCCATCGTCGGCGCAGGTGATGATGCGGTCTCCAGATGGCGAATATGTGAGAGAGTTCATAGAATCGAAGTGACCTTGTTGTTTGAGAATGTAAGACTCAGATTGCCATTCCCAAACTAGAAGCTGGCCAAGGGCAGATGCACCGAATGCAAGCCATTCACCAGTCTTGTTTATTGTGACAAAGTCAATGTCGTTTTGTGAGATACTGAGATTGTGAATCTGGTTGAAGTCGGGCAACTCATACAAGCCAAAGGTACCGTTGGAAAAGCCGACAACCAAGAGATTTGAGTCCGGATGGAAGGATGCGCATGTCAAGTGAGCCTGGCCTTGCATAAAATAGTGTCTCTCGGCGATTCTCCAGCGGAAATTCTCTTCAATGTCCATCTGGTCTTCTGGCGCATTACGGGGAGGCAAATATTGCCATTGGAACAGGGCACCATCTTTTGACACGGTCCAGATTGTTTCTTGATCAGCAGAGAACCAGGCACCATATACACCTTGGCGGTGACCACCAAGTGTCGTTGGCTCGAAACCAGCTTCGGGGTCCAGACTCCAAATCCGGGCGGTCAAATCTTTCGAAGCACTAAGGAAGAAACGAGAATCGCTGGACCATTCGATGCTCTGTACTGTGTCGTAGTGGCCGACGTATTCTCGGTGCTTGACGAAAGGCGCAAACTCAAGAGAGCCATCTTGAGTGTCGGATGGGGTTGCAGGTGTCCTCCAGGTTTCGATCTTTCGGCCAAGTGCTACGGCAAAGTGGTCGCCAGAAGGGGAGAATACAAGAGAGGAAACTTGTCCCTTGAATGAGAAGTGGTAGAGCGACACGCGACGATGAAGGTGGGTCAGAATGGCCTGGCCATCCTCGTCGACGGTAAGAAGAAGGTTGCCCTTGGGACTCAGAGCAAGACGAGCGATATTGCGACGGTGAGCGAACGGAAGAGTATGCGATTTGTTGCTATATTGGATGTCAGTATCATGATGTAGCGGCTCAACGAACGAGGAAGTCGCACTTGACAAGGTCGAATACGGTAACGCGATTGCCTACTGGCGACAAGAGGCAGGTGCCATCAGGGCTGAAGCAGAGGTTTCCTCGTCGGTAAACGGTACCGAGCAAGTTCGAAAACTACCAAGCGCGTCAGTCGGAAGAGCTTCCTCTCACAAAACATCTCCACAAGAGCTCGGCCATACCTGGAAATCAGTCTTCATGTTTGTGATGTCGTAGCAAATGCATACCAACTTTTTTTATGGATTTGCATGGCAAAAGTCGGCAGGTCGGGGCTTCCACCCCGCATTACATCCGCGCCGCAGGGTTCGACGGGAGCACGAGCCAAGCAACGGCACCTCCACGCAGGGCAGGAAAGGAGACACGGCCACGGCGTGAGAGGAGGAAGCACCTGCGACTCCACCATCCATCTCTCTTGCTCGGACACGCATTCGCACCTGCCTCGTTGCTTAGACTCTGTCGTTAATTGGAATTCGCGCTTGCTTCCTGTGCAGCTCCATCACCCGTCATCGCCGCTCGTTACTCAACCTAATTCTATTCGACCTCCCAACACAGCACCATGGCCGACTCCGCCTCGCCCATTGGCATTGCCAACGTATGTCTGACCATTACCTGTTGTACTTGCTCTGCTGACATGTTTGATATAGCTGCCCAACCAGCGGTACGCCTTTGCCCATGTATCTTGAGTAGCCACCAGCCAACTAACGCTTCGACCAGCCATAAGATTGTTGCTAAGCGTGGTGCCGCCTTCACCATCATGGTCAGCACCTGCCGTATCCCAATCGCATCTCCATCTTACTCACACATACCAACAGGTGGCCGGCGAGTCTGGTCTCGGAAAGACTACCTTCATCAACACTCTATTTTCCACCACCATCAAGAACTACGCAGACAACCGTCGCCGTCACCAGAAGCAGGTTGACAAGACTGTCGAGATTGAGATCACCAAGGCCGAGCTCGAGGAAAAGTTCTTCAAGGGTGCGCCAGCTCTGCCATCATCTTCGTTCCTACCTGTCTGACCATTAATACAGTCCGTCTCACCGTCATCGACACACCCGGCTTCGGCGACTACGTCAACAACCGCGACTCATGGCAACCCATCATCGAATTCCTTGACGACCAGCACGAGTCCTACATGCTCCAGGAGCAACAACCCAAGCGTATTGACCGTATTGATTTGCGTGTCCACGCCTGCTTGTACTTTATCCGCCCCACTGGCCACGGCCTTAAGCCTCTCGACATTGAAGTCATGAAGCGTCTGAGCACCCGTGTCAACCTCATTCCTGTCATCGCCAAGGCCGACACTCTCAGCCCCAATGATTTGCTCAAGTTCAAGTCTAGAGTGAGTTCAACGCATGCTTTGCTCTCTTTCACCAGGCTAACCTTTACAGATCCGCAACATCATCAATGCTCAAGGCATCAAGATTTACCAACCTCCTCTCGAGGAAGACGACGAGTCTGCCCTTAGACACGTTCAGAGCCTCATTTCCTCCATGCCTTTCGCCGTCATTGGCTCCGAGAAGGATGTCACCACTCCCGATGGTCGCAGCGTCAAGGGTAGACAGTACGCATGGGGTGTTGCTGAGGTCGAGAACGAGGAGCACTGCGATTTCAAGAAGCTGCGCAACGTTTTGATCCGCGCTCACATGCTCGACTTGATTCACACCACCGAGGAGAACCACTACGAAGCCTACCGCGCCCAGCAGATGGAGACTCGCAAGTTTGGTGAGGCCAGACCGCGCAAGCTCGACAACCCCAAGTTCAAAGAGGAGGAAGAGGCTCTGCGCAAGCGCTTCACAGAGCAAGTCAAGGTCGAAGAACAGCGTTTCCGTACTTGGGAACAGAAGCTCATCGCTGAGCGTGACCGTCTCAACAAGGATCTCGAGCAAAGCCACGCGCTTATCAAGCAACTGGAAACTGAGATTGAAGGCATGCAGGGCAGCATCCGTTCTGGACGTCGTTGAGCGCAAACATGCCCGATTGTGGAGGGAGAAGATCAAAAACCAACAGTCTGCGTGCGCCTTTCAGAGATACCTTTTCTTTATTTTCAGTTTGTTTCAATTCCCTTGCTGGTCATGTAATTCTACGGTTCGCAGCAACACGTTTTTGGTGTGAACTTGGACCAGGGTACCTAGTATGTCTCTTTTTCTAGCTATCAGACAAGACACCAGAAAAAAGATAAAAAGTCCAGATTTCAGCTTTCTCCAATCAAGGTCTTGTAGTCGAGCAATTTGCTGCTGATCAAAAACCAAAATATGCGCTTGCAAGATTCTTCAAAGTCTAACAGCTTGTCTGACTCTCACGCTAGGATTCGATACAATAAAGCTTTCAGCAGACCTTATAGCTCTCAGCGGACGCGTTTTGCCATAACAGATTATGAACGTATAGAAGCACGAGACCACCGAAAGGGAGTTCCGGAAAAGGCCCAGAAGTTGATATTATCAAAGAGGGCTCTCAGTAGACATGGCGTTGCTCTCCTAAGCCATATCCCTACAGGAGAACGAATAAACTGGAAAGGAGGTCCGCCGAGAGCCCCTTCCCGATTCAGCACAGTAGTGAAATCCGAATAATGCTCGTGGGTTTTGAGACCACAAACATTCACGTTTGGTCCCTTAACTCTGATATCGCTCAACCTTATTGATCTCTCTAGTCTTGACTGGAATCTTACCATTCACTCATTTTGGATTTTCTCATCATCTGCTTGAATTCTAGACACCACGCGACCGAACACAATTGTCGTCTCACACCACTTGACTGTATCTTGAGGACTACCAACAAAACTGTCAGATTTTAAGATAATCGCTGCTATTTAGCTCTCCTTGATCATCGTCGCTGACAAGCGACAGTCGTACCATCTCGCCATGGCTACAGCTACGAAAGCAGATCCACGCAGTCACAGCTGGAACGTGGAAGATGTGCAGTAAGTGGCTCAGGCGCTATGGTATGGTCGCTACTTCCTAGATTCTAAATACCCGCAGTCGTATTATCAACTCGTCAAACAGCATGATCTGTGTCGTGCATCACAAGACTACCCATGAACATCCAAGCTCGTTGATTCACAGGGACCTGCTCTGCTTCTTTTCTCCCTACTACGACGTTCTTCTGAGTGGTGTGTTCGGCGGAGATAACACTGAAGAAGTCGTCCTGGGCCTGACAAGCACCAGAGCCCAATTCTTCATAAGCTGGCTCTATACTGGACAACTACTCTGCAGTAAGACCGAGAATATCGATGCGATCGAACTTTACGCCTTTGCAGACGAGAAAAGTGTCACTGCTCTACGCAGAGCTGTCATCACCACTCTGGTAAGAAGGCTTGCACCATTCCCACTCTATCGAGACGTGAGCCACGCGTATCGAGTACTGCCTGCGAGCTCGCCTCTTTGTCGCTTTTACGTTGAGTCGCACGTTCGACACTGGAAACGAGAAGACGACGATGGCTCTCGTATCGAGGCATACAAGACCATACCGCCAGAATTCACGCACGAAGTGATGACGTTATACTGGCAACAGAAGACTGAACCCAAGCTCATTGAAACTTCATGCTCATGTCATCAGAATCCCTGCCACTACCATGAACACAAGGACTTCTCAGAATGGCAATCATGTGGGTTCATATGCTATGCCTGAGGGACGACTCTTGACTGATCCCATGTAGCTTGTGGAAGAGACCAGTTTCGACAGGCTCCAAAGGCTACCTACTATACCAAAGCCGATTCGACTGTAAAGCTTTCCTCTTGAAATCTTTCCCAAGACGCTTCCGGTAACAATCATCGAAGCGAGCACCAGAGCCTCCTGCTCCTCCTGCTATCGTCACGGTCCTTTTCCTATTTAACTGCTCTTGCTCTGTTACTGCATCTCCTTCCATATAACAGAGCTGCAAACACAAACATCGAGCACAGCACTTCCCTTGTAAGATAGTTCTCCTGCACGGCACTTTGGTCCGAAAAGACACAGCTATATTACTTTTCCGACAATACATAGCACAATGAACATCCTTTTCTACTCCCTTCCCTCCACGTCCAGAAATCTCGAAGACTTTTTCTTGAACCCTGGCTTTCTGTTTCTATCTGACTAATGACCATACATACTACTTACACGCACGTCTATTGATTTACTTCATATGTAGTCGCAAGAATGATTCTCTGACATGTTCTATTCTTTCTATCTTCTCTTTATCTATTTCATTCTTCATTTCTCTTTTTCCCCTCTGGTTTTGGAAGTAAACCTGACCCAAAACTCTACCTCCCTCTTCGTTATTTTCTGTAGCAACATACGATTTCCAAGCCATAATTATGATTATACGAGCTACTGTAGAACCCTAAGTAGATACGACTACCCTTTCTGTTTGATGCATGTATTAGTTACATCTAGAAAACATGTAATTGAGTATCTCGAGGGGAAGACGCGAGCATATTTTCGTAACTCGAATAACAACTAGAAACTACTCGAGAACGAGGGAATGACTCATTATCGTACTAGCTCCACAAGCAAATCAATCTCCTTCTTGCAACTTTGAGAGGAGTTCATGCATAATACGACAGAAAGACGAGTCGAACAAAGGCTTGTTCCATTGAGAATCCTTATCTCACTTCTGAAGAGTACAACATCAAACTTTCCATATCCATACTGTCCACGTGAAAACAAGATCATACATAACCCTACAGAAAGACGGGAATGTCAAAAGGCAGGACCATTGAGATCCCCCGACTTGGTACCGGTAATCAAATTTTCTCAATCAGAAGCTGAAGACCAAGAAGACAATGCTTATGATTGTCGTACCATTTATCGGAAACATCTCATTCTCACAATGTTAGAACAAATTTACATGACCCTACAGAAAGACGACGATATTGAAAGGCAGGGCCATTGAGAGCCCCTTATATCATACTCCCAGATTTCATCTCCATTCTGCTTCTCCTCGCCACCAGTATCAGGATCAGCCTTGACATGTAACCCTGCAATAAGACGAGTTGTCAAAAGGATTGGTCCCTTGAGAGCCTCTTGTCACATGGTTCAGATATTTGTCAGTGTGATACCTTGAGACTATGTAGTCGATATGAATACACTTCAAGAGCAATTACTAGTGACGGTGGCTTCCTCCCGAGACCCTCCAGCAAGGACAATAACGCCTTTCCATCTAGCTATCACCCCTTCTTCACTCTTGGCAATTCTAGTATCTGCCTGCACTTTTCTTTCACTCATTCACCCCTACTCCTCATCCTCGTCCAAGAAAGCCAACCACCACCATTCTCCCGTAGTCCATCCCTGATCCTCACCCTCACCTTCCCCGATCCTCCTCGCCAAACCACTTTCCTCAGCCCACTCCAAGAACAACTGCAGCTCCCAATCCCAAAGCTTGCCTTTGTAGGCATTCTTGCTCATCTCTTTGACCGTCAGACCAGGTCTGAAACACAGTAACCATAATGTAGCCATGACGACCATGTCCCAATAGACGGCTATCAGGTCGCCGTTGATGTCAGTCCATAGCGGCAACCTAGGACCGATTTCACCAGTAAAGTGCTTGGACAACGGTGGTGAACATTTCTGGATTGGGTGGCCGTAGATGTAAGATTCGGTGGGTTGAAGCTCGAGATCGAAGTGCAGGCGTTTCTTGTCCATGTGAACCGTCTTATAGTTCCCTTCCGTGAAACCCCATTTTGTGAGGCGGGGCCAGGGTGCGCCGATGGTGTGGTTGATGGGAGGTAACAACGGCACAACCTTGGCGCGACCGTGTGAGATCAGATTGGTCATTGCTGTCGTTTCGGGATCCGTGGCTTGGTAGCTTATGGCCATTTTGCCGTCTTGCGAGAATGCTTCGTCGAGTGTCGATTTGAAGGCTGCGGCTTCTCGGAGGAATTTAACGTCCCATTGTCGTTTGAAGGCTTGAAGGACTTGATCGGAAACGTCGTAGTTGCGGCCTGGGATTTGGCGGCCTTTGTTCTCCATGCGTATGATCTTTGCACCTAACAATTGCTCAAGTGCTCTGGGCAGGTCGTTCTCAATCTTGACCAATCGGTTGTGTGCAACGTTGCTGTCGTACACTGCATCAGGAGTCACGACGTTTGCACGCACCCAGGATTTGGCCAGCATCAAGTCATCCTCGTCAGAGGCACGCTGTTCTTTCTTCAGAGATCTAGCATAGGTCCAATTGAGTGCCAGCTCATCTCTACGGGATTGTGTGACGTGTGGAACCCAGAACTCTTCTCTCGAGATATTGTACACCTCGGTAGCACGCTTGACCTCGTAGCGATCTTCCAACGCCTGTCTGTCCTTGAGCAAGGACGGGATTGTGGAAGTGAACGATGGTCTTGTGAGTGCGGTCTCAGCCCAATCCACGACCTTGATCCAGTCGTATTTTTCAGGCTCCATGAAATCGATCTCGGGTACCTCTCCGCGTTCGTACGCTTCGGGGAACAGTCTTTGAAACTCAGTTTGCAACTTTTCAGCCATACCTCCATGCTTTGCTCTGAGTAAACCCCAACGATGACGGCAGTAGTTGGGATCAAACTTGTAGTGGAAGACTTGATGCACAAGACCCCAATTGGTGAGTTGCTCCAACCCTCCTGCCAGAGCTTTCACGGCAACAACAGCGTAGATGAGGCGTTGCTCTTCTCTGTCCGACATGATAGTCATACCACTTCTGGAGGCCCGTGGGATGATGGTCCTTTGTTGATATGGTTTGTACTCCGGTAAAGGCTTTGTAGCTGGACGCGAGTGGGCACTGGGAACAGATGCATATCGTGATGGAGCAGTAGGTGCAAACGTTGGTCTCGGTGGTGGAGAAGCCATGGTAAAGTTTGGAACTCCATAGTGGCCTGCTTGTACTGCATTCTCAGGCTTTCGAAGCAGTGTAGCTTCTTCCCCTGCCTGTTTGAAGATGTCGGCAAGAGACATTGGCATCTGTTGACCACCAAAGGAGTGTTGCGAAGCTTGGTTTGACGTAGTGATAATGATAGGATCAGTCGAAAAGGTACCTGACTGAGGATGGAACCTCTGATAAGGGCTAGTCAGGGACAACGCTTCGATGACACTGAAAGTACCTGCGATGTCTGAACCTGTGGCACTTCGAATGATTGCAGGGAGTGAAATACGGGGTTCAGCACGTGCATGCTCAAAGACATCATTCGTTCGCTGAGGGGGTAGGTTTCGTGGCATCCGAAGCATACCAAAATCGCTTGCAGCAACCGCGTTCATGCTGTTGCGGGCTGCTTCTTGCTCATCATGGTTGGCTGTCAGAAGTCCCAATGCACGTCTAGGGACAATATGATCTTCAGCACCCCAACGCTGCAACTTTGCAAGTCTTCCACGACCTCTCGGTCCACGATCAACAAATGCTCTCTTAGGTTCGTGTTGATATGATGAGAGTTGGAAATCTGTCGTCAAAGCTGCAACAGCCTCGTCAATCTCCTCGTCCATTTGTGCTTGAAGATATCTTTCTTGACGGCGTTCTTCTTCTTCACGTCTGCGTCGTCTTTGTGTCATCTTGTTCTGCAGACCTGCCTCTGTCATGCCGAGATGAATTTTGGCAGGATTGTTGACTCGACTGACCGAGATTGATTCATCCTCGGGGAAGAAGGTCGATATGGTATTGATCGACTTCGGTTTTTTCATGCTGACATTTCTGACATCCGACTCAACATGTTTGCGTAGATCCGGGGCCAGGTCAGTATTCTCAGGCAGATATGAGACAGGGAAGTACTCCATAATGTTCTTTTTGAGTTCTTGCACTTCCAGTGAGTCTGGATCGATCTGAGGCTCCATGACAATGGACTTGGTTGCGACCGTCCCATTGCTAGCCTTGAATGTGAACGATATCTTTTTCAGCCGGCCGTCATCGACCAGAGAACCAAGAATTCGGTCCAGGGTATGGCGGTCAGGCCTTCGATGGTACTCCCTTTCCCACGCAGTGACAAAAGGATAGAACAGTTCTCTGTCACCACCAAAGATGCCGCCATTCTTGGTAATAAGGCCGAGGATCATCTTCTCACGGTTGAATGTCACGATACCACCAGCTCGGCCTACCCCTACCTTGCCTGCTGCTTTGGCTCTGTGCGAGCGGGCAGGGGTTGGTGACGATGCTTGAGCTGACTGTCGGACACTTCTGAACTTAGGAGTTCTCGTGCTGAATGACGCAGGCACAGGCTGTTCAACGGTGACCTTTGCATGAGACTGCGCTGCAGCCTGAGCAAGCGAAGGCACCTGAGGATCCTGCGATCTTGGGTTTGCTGCGGCACTGGTATCAAGGTCATCTCGTGTGCTTTGTTGACTCTCAGCGCTGCTAGTCATCGATGAAACTTGACCCTGGACACTTGGTAAACCCTTTCCACCGTTCGCAGCACCAACTATAGCTTGAGCCTCTTCTGACGCAGGTGGTACAATGCCTCCTCCACTCGACCACCTGATGAAGTCAGCCTGCTTCTCTGCAGAATCAAGCGGTGATGGACTGGATGAGACAGGAACTGCAGCGTTTTGAGCTGTAATCAGCTGTGACGGAGCTTGTCCAGACGTAACCAATGGCGACGGTGATTGATCTTGAGAAAGCGTAGCCGCTGATGTTCTTAAATCAAGTGGCGACAATTGAGACTGCTCAAAAGATGACTCGACCGCCAGCCTTTTTGTGACTTTTTCTCGTAGTGATTCCGGAGCTTTCCTCTTGCGAGCTGTCATACCCCTTCTTCCGTTCTTGATGATCAACGTCTGCTCCTCTGTCTGTGCAGGCTTCGGGCTGGTCTGGGGCAGAGTCTGGACTGGACTAGCCTCACCCATCACATCTGCATCCATGTCCATGGTAGTCTCTTCATCTGGCGAAGGGCTAAATATGACCCTTTGATGCGCAAAGACTTCATTGTTCTCCTTGAACCAAGGCATTATTTTCAGCTTCTCCGATTTGAAGACGGCAATCAGATATTTGGAAGGTCGTCCTCTGGGTTGGAAAACATTGTTCTTCATTTGTCCTGAGCCTGGAGGGTTGATGTAAATTCCAGGGTTGACCTTGTCCAGGATCTTTTTTTCAATCTCAGACACACGCTTGTCGAATTCCGCTGAAGCGCTTGTCTCTTCCTTAACCTGTTGAACGGGACTGCTTTGCGACTGAGCATCCACAGGCGGCTCAGCTGTCTGCGCGGTGACATCTTGGCCATTCACTGGTGTGAAACTGGACGTAGATGGATGTCCTGAAATTTCCGTGGTCTGCTTTTCCTCATCAGGTCCGGCGACAGCAACAGTCTGCAGTTGTGCAGCAGCTAAGACTGTGTCACCAGCAGCTTCGGTTGATTGCCTCGTGCGACGCTTCTTTCGTTTGGGAGCACCACGCGCATCCGAGCCAAGTTCTTCTCTAGCTCGCGATACTGCCAGCTTATGAGACCTAGCTTTCCATTCCTTCAATTCGGTCTGCACACGTTTTGGATGCATTTTCCAGAGGTCCTTCTTGTACTGCTTGGTCGCGCTGACAGGCGTATATCCACCAAGTCCATCATCGACAACCGAACTGCGATTGACTGGATGACGGGCATAACTACGCTTGGGAAGAACTCCTCCAGGTGCGACTGCTGCTACTTGGGTTTTCTCGAATATGTTGCGGTAGTTCCTATGCCTGGAGACAGTGTTCTTGCAATACTGCATGTTCCCAATGCCATCCAGCCCAACCATGTTAGCTGGGTTGATTCCAGGAAAGCCCCAGTGGTCAAGGTCTGGTTGTCTTTCGATTTCCTTGGGGTCGATTCCAATGGCTTCCCATGCTGCTTCACCATTATCAACCAGTTTCTTGAAGTTTTCGAATGTGCGAAAGACGTAGTGTGAGACACGTTGTAGAAAAGCCGTATCTCTGACCACGGCAAGATGGCGGAGATGAGGAGGCTGTGAGAAGGTCCAGACATCGGTGAGTCTTGCAAGTAATTCATCAAGAGGACGTCTCCAGAAATGTCCCATTCCCATGTCGGCAAGATCCTAAAATTGTCAGCCTTGACCACCTTGACGATACAGGTAACAATTACCATAGTGCTTAATCCTTTCGTTCCGAATCTGTCGATCAAATGATATGTGAACTGTGTGTAGTGCATACTGGGTTGCCACTGAGGAGGAGTGCGCTGTGTGATCTTTGTCATCTTGCTCAAAGACGGAAGAGCATCGGCGTCAACCTCAACGTAATCATCATCAGCTTCGCCATCAGACTCATCTTGCTCTCCAACAGTCTTTTCGACCTCGGTCGCGCCTGCTGTAGTGACGAAAGCCTCCTTGTCCTTGTCGGTGGGCTCACGCATCAGCCTGACGCATCTGACCCAGCGGACTTTGGGCTCCTGGATGACTTCTTCCTCACTGCTGACATTGTCGTCAAGCTTGGAATTGGATCGGCCTTTTTTACGTTTGCGGACGACAGGAGGATCTTGTGTTTCAAGGCGAGCTTTGAGACGCTGAACACAGCCAGCCTTCTCCAGTCGCTTGATGCAACGATGTAGAGCTCTGGTCCCCCATCTTTCACCTAGTATACCCTGCTGGTGTTAGCTCAGGAATTGCTTGATTGAATCGATAAGTCTTACCATCTCCATACGCAGGTCTTCGTAAGCGATAATGTTGTCATGCTTTTTCAAGCTCGCAATTGTTTCGTGATACCAGTTCTCATAATGCACCATGCGACGAGTATCACCCTTCTTGCCTTTACCGGCATGACCCTTGACCTCGATATAGGTCTTTGCCTGAGCATCGGGAGCAAGCTTCTTTAGATGAAGGATACTGGTTTTGATACCTCCACCCAGGCACATAGCCTTGGAGATGTAGCCTTTGTTAGCGAGCGCATCCGTTCTTTTTGGGACTGATCGTTTGTCTTGGCCTGTAAGTCTGGTGACGTCGGGTTGTAATATGCCTTGTGGACCTGCAGCGGCAATGACTTGAAGGCATTTGAATTCCAGTTTCGGCACACGCTTGTGATCGATTTCATGGTCGGTAAGAGCATGCCAGATACGATTCTCAGTAGCGAACAATCTTTCATCGGCGCGAGCTGCGATGACTGGATCTAGCGGGCTGGAAACAGCAGGAGCTGATGCAGCATCCTCAGGTGGTTGTTGATCTTGTGGTTTGTGTGATTTCACGTTAATGTCAGGATGTTCAACAAGCCAGTCCCAGAGCTTCTCAAGGTGCTGCGGATCAGAAGCTTGGGAAGTTGCGTTCGATTTAGATCCGGGTGGCCTCAGTGAGAATAGGAGATCATCGTCGTCAGCATTCTCATCGTCCTCATCGTCAATATGCTGTTTGTTATTGAAATCGAGGAAAGCATCACTCAATGCTTTGATGGTAAATCCTGCATGGAATGATTAGTGCGATTATTCATGAATTAAACTGAGCATTATTTCATGCATGCATGAGTTCGATTCGCTGTGTCGGCAGGAAAAAAATCATTCGGCCCCATAGTGTTTGGAGAGCTAGAAGATCGTGCTACTCACCTTGTTCACTGCGGAGAGCAACCTGGAACAACAAATGCTCAAGCAACGTATCTGAGCCGATGGCCATGATTGCCCATGACTTTGTTCGTAGTGTTGTCGCCAGAAAGGTGTTGATGAGATGGAAAAAAGATTGAAGACGCGCGTGGGTCGAACTGTGACCCTTTGGTGACTGAAGATGACAGAAAGGTCCGTGCCCTCGTCGCTGTGGCTGGCCCTGCTTGGCAACCTCTTCTCGAGCTTTACATTTGTACGACAAGTCACTTTCTTACCTTGATACACTCAAATGCCTACTTCCGTTCCTCCTCTCACATGGATACTTACCAAGGGGAAGAGTCATCGATGGAGATTTGCTCCAACAAGGAATACAAATCACGATAGTCCTATTAAAAGCTGATAACTCTATAAGGCTCTGTTAACCAACACTCAATGGTCTCAAGTTAACAACGTGGTCGCGATTTAGAATAACGCCATACATCCGCATGCAATCCCTTGTCCATCGTGTCCTGTCTCGAGTCTCGATTCAACCAGCCCTCCATCCCGCCAAGTTCGGTGCCGTACGAGCGTGCTCTTCGTTTCGACTTTGCACACCCGCAGTATCTGCCTTTCTTTTGTTCGTTGTCGCATTCCTCATTTGTTCTATCGTATGGTTCCAAATCTTTGTACCCGCATCTTGTTCACGATGGGATTTGATGATGGCCTCATCACCTGCTGATTTGCCGTCCCAATCAAGCAGATAGGCACCGCTGCCTTTTACTCCATCCGAACCAATCGTCACTTGAAGATTGCCCTGTAACGGAATACCCACAGAGCCATTTTGTGATGGGTATTTTGAGCTGGTGATCTGGAAAAAGTGTCTCTCACCACTCTCGCGGAAGTCCATAATCCATGGTGACATGATTGCGTAAAGCACCTTGACACCGAGCTTAATAGGCCCACTCAGATGATCTGTAATTCCGCTTTTGATTGTACCAGGATAGGAATGACTGAATGAAGTACCAGGCTGTCGTTTTGCCCATTCTTCAAACATGAAATCTGTCATCATGACACAATGTGTGAGGCATAAGTGCAAAGTGTAGTCTTTCCGTAGGTCCATGTCATCCATGTGCATGTTTGCCTCAGAACCAGCCGCAAGAACCGACAAAACCCGCGAGATCTGGTTGTTATTTGCGGCTGCAGTGAGCTGGGGCATGAGATTCTGGGTAAAACGCATGCGAGAATAATAGTTGATGGCCATCTTCATGTCCAAGCCTTCTGGAGTCTCTGTATAGAATGTCAAAAGCTAGTTCGTGCCTTGAGTTGAGTATGTCAACGAAGGATGTAATATCTTACCGTTTCGGCCTTTTATAGACATGTATCCGGCTGAGAGAAACAGAATGTTGATGACCTTCTCTCGCCTTTGCAACTCATCGCAAACCTCATCGACATTGCGAAGACGACTAACATCCGATTTCAGAAAGATAGCTTGTGATCCAGGATTCCTCTCCATAAGCTCTTGACAAAGAGCATTGCCTTTCTCTTCGCTCCTAGTTGTACATCAGTGTTTGTCTCAGTAGTTGATATCGAGGTTGATGAGACGCTTACCTGCCGATTATATATGCTCTTGGTGCTGTTGCTCGAAGAAACATTTCTCGCAAAGTACTCTCAGCAACTCCGCCTGTACCTCCAACTACATTCCCATGGTCAAATTAGCAAGATATCATGCGTTTGTTTGCTTGAAATCCGCGCGACTGAGTAAGGGCTTTGAGTGGCAAATCTACAGAAGCACGGGATCTCGATTTCTTCAAAAAGAAAAGCAAGACTCACCAAACACGGAAACCAGGCCGACGAGATCCCTAGCGAGTAAGTTTGACTGCCTGACATCCTCTATCGACACCGTGTCCGGATCTTCTGAGAATATGAGAGAAGTAGGTGTAGCAAAGTTGGTGGCTGCTGCGCGCCAACCGGCGGGGTCGTTGTTGGACATCCAATCTGGAGCTCTTCACAGCTCCACTGAAGAAGCTCTTTGTACTCGGCAAGCGTAAATCCTGACGATGGAAGGCTTCAACAGCTATCGCGATGCGCGAGGGGAAGATCGGCTATTTCTGGATGAGATGCGCTTGATGCGAGATGGGCGAACGGATAGAGATTTGATATGAGTGGAAAGATGACGGCAAGACTCAGTTGACAGAATATTCGACAACACCCTGGAAACAGCGATCAGATGGACTTTGTTTCTGACCCTTCCTCTTGTTGCGCATGGAAAAGCTTGGACAAATTATTCCGTGGGATCGGTAACAGTCAAGAAAAGCTAGGGTAGATAATAACCAGTCTACATCCTACCATTGCATACAGGTTCGCTGGGCATATGTAGATCTGGGAAACTGAAGTGAAGCGTTCAACAATGATGACAGCGGCCTTTCCTCCGTCAATACTCTTTTCTGATATACGCTGTCCTGCTAGAACACGGTACATGGGCACGTGTATGATCTGCCAGAATCAGATCGTAATCAAAATTCGAACATGCTATTGAAAGAGAATGCCTTGTACCCAGCAGGAGGCAAATAGACAGATATGTACAGACTAGCTCAATTTGATATCCTGCACGGAGCTGCCTCCGCAACTCATGCTCACGTACTGTGGCTATTCTTCGGCTTCTTCCTGACCATGTTTCCACCCAATAGATTGACTGAAGGCGAATCAGTGGAGTTGGGTGCGTCGGAGACGGGGCTGATTCCGGCGGGAACGGAGCTGGCTGCGACAGATGCATTTTGATCAGGTACAGCCCTTCGTTTTTTACGTACAAGCATGCCTGAAAGATCATTGACTTGACTGTAAGACGGTTAGTAAGCTACATTACTGGTTCGTTGAGCTGCGGTTGATACCTATTGGTTGTTGAAGCTACATCGGCGAGCTTCTTCGGCTCTTCTAGAGGCAGACTTCCTGTAATAGCCTCGCCCCAGTCGGCAGTCGATGCGGACATGGCTGTCACTTCTTTCAACCATTTGCGCGTGCTGCTGGTAGCCGCATCTGCATTGGCGAAATCAAGACGAAGCAGCAGATCGTGAACCCTGGTATAAGCTGCTTGGTCGAGGACAATTTGACCACGCGCTGCTGAGGGCCAATCTCGACTGACCGATTTATCTGAGCGAGAGGATAGATCCGACAACGACGATTTGATGCGAGGTTGACGGGGTATGATGGGACCTGTGAGCTTCTTCTTTGCCTTTCTCTTAAAATTCGCTTTCTTCGCATCGAGCGCTCGAGCAGCACCGTCTGTTTTATCTGAATGCTTCTGTGGATCCGTGTCATGGATATTGAATGAGGATGACGGATTGGAGCTAAGAATGAGCCCTTCTTCCAAAGATTGTAGACTCGGCTTCTCGGGCATGAAAACCAGCCAGATGAAGCCGACCAGTCTTCCTGACGAGCACTCTTGTCTGAACGCCATCATGTCCCAAAATTGATCCAGAGTTCTTACGCTCTTCCACATGCCATTTCCCCTCTTAGAGGGAGAGAACAAAGATTGCGACGGTTGTGAGTCTGGTATCTCATCATCAAGCTCATCCAGGTAGCGTGCTTTCGGGTCGTCTGGAAAGTGAGGTACGAGACAGCGAGGAGGGGCTGCTGGATTCGGAGCGATGTCGAACAATGGATGACCGTGCTGCCATTTGCGATTGTCTGAGGGATCGGAACGCCATGAAGGTGGGAAGAAGGAGGTCGTCTCGTGCGAGTCGAAGCCAGGCACTATGACATGTGCACGTGAAGATGTTGTGATCTCATTTTGTGCTTTTCTCATGACAGGGTCCAGTGTTTTACACCACCACTTGACCAATTGACGGTCGTCCAAGACATGTTTTCCACCATGATCGACGCTTCCAGGGAAGAGGTATTGATTCTGAGCTCTTGCAAAAAGCGACACGACTAGAGGGACACCAGGCCTTTGTCTGTGCTCAACAAGCCACGAGACAAAGGTTGATGTGACGGGACGGATGGGCGACTGTCGTGCTTGTGTGGAATGCGACTGTAATGCAAGGTGGCCAGTCGAGTCGGCCTTGGAAACAAACAACGTTGTCAGTGAATTGGTTGTGTAGACGAGGACCTCGATAGCGAAGACAAAGACATGACCATTGTTGTTTGGGATAGAAACAGTCAAGAAGTGAGATTCGCAATATGTCCGCTGGGGCTTCTGTCCCGGAGGAGCAGCGAACAGAGCATCTGACTTTGTAGGTGGAGATGAAAGATGATGGAATTTATACTGCAAGCCTTGACCCAGCACGCCCGAGAGTCTCACATAGAGCTGCGATCGACTCTGAGCAGAGCCGTCAGAAGCCATTGACTAGAAATGTTACCTCTTGCACGATATATATATCCTGTGGATGGCAAGGAGAGTGAAAGTAAACATTCACAAGCATGTGGGGCTCGGAACTCGTGAGCCTTCAGCTCGGAGCTTTCAGCCTCCATCCTCGTCTCTCTGCATAGCGATGAATCGACACAATTCAAATGTATCAGTTGGGAGCCCAAGGAACGATTCTTCCGGGTAAGATTTTCTGTTGATCCATCTGTATGTTTAGATGTCAGTTCAATGAGTCTAAGTCCATTGAGAGCAGCATTTGAGGGATACAACTCTGGGGCTCTCGAGAAAGGGCCTCGTAACTTTGTTTCTTTGTAGACACATGAGTCTATCATCTGAAACCGTATCTCATGAGAGCTCTAAGAATATTCCAATGTTATGTATCTTGTAGTTAATGTGACTCGCGAATGTGATTGTTGCTCTGGACCATTCCCATGTGCTTTGCCGAAGTTTAGCCAGAGGCCTGTCGGAACATTTGAAGAAAGTCTGTACGCCGCCGAGAGTATTGGGATCTAGAAAATAAGCAGTGGAGGAAGTCAGGACAGCGACATTCTTGGGAATCGGGAGAAACAGAGAACAAAGAAGAGCCCGGGAGAGAAGAGACAACCAAACACAGCAGCCACATAAATCCACGCGCACACACACAATGGCCGCCTCAGCGCTATCACCACTCAATCTCAGCGCCGCAATGAGAAGTTCAATCCGCCCAAGCATTTCCCACTGCACTCGCCTAGTGGCACCGCGCCAGCTATCATCCACCTCAAGCTCAAACTCACAAAAGCAAAACGATACCCCGCGATGGGCGCAAACACCAAAAGCCATGGCTATGCCCGTCCGCGCCCGCCCCGGTCCGCGACAGAGACAATCACCACCTTTTGTCGTCAACGACAACCCCCAACGCCTCGACAACGCCTACCGTGAACTCCTCGGTCAAGGAGGAGAGAACGTATTGCCCGAAGAGTTGAAGTGGTTGGCCGTAACGCACAAGAGTTTTGATCACGCGCGCCGTGGCTTCAACGACAAGTTGGCGTTTTTGGGCAAGAGGATTGTTGAGATGCAGGCTTCGCTTGCCATGTTGAATGCTCCTACGCCTGCTCCGAACCCAAGTGCTGCTAATTTGCACCATCAACATGTTGCTCTCCGGGGCTTGACCAATGTCACCGCTTTTGCCAAGTACGAGACTCTGCACAAGACGAGATTAGCAGGTTTGGCACGCCAGTATGGCTTGGACGGTGTTGTGAGATGGACACCCAGAAATGTGAGTTTGCTTGATTGGTGTGGTCGAACGAGAGAAGTTGACTGACATGTTATACCAGGTCGATAATCTTTCATCCTCTGGTGTTGACGTGGTACTTGCACATACCCTATACTCGATTGTCGGTGCTGTTGCTATGCAGAGGGGCGGCGACTTTGCCAACAAGGTCGTCAGAGAGAGGATACTGAGCCCTCTTGGATTGAACTAAAAGAGGCATATCCGAACGAATTGTACAATATAAGCAAAAGAATCTACATATTTCGGACCAAAGTGTTTGAGAAGAGCATGGGACTCTGCACAAGGCGAGGCGCAAGGGGTATAGAACAGACGGTCTGTCTGCTTGTATAATGGCCGTACCATATTAAAAGACATATGTTCATTTCATTCACCTTGATCACTTCGAAACAAGAACAATCCTCATGCTTTTGAAAACGAAGTGTATTTGTACAGATATTAGAGATACGGCTCCCTAGCTTTTCCTTGACAATGCTCTTTTTACCAATCTAGCCTCTAGCCAAAGAGACGAGGCACTCAGCGTCTCCTCATACCTCTCCTCTCAGCATTCTTGGCCTTGCGCACCACAGTCTTTCTCCAAGCCAAGAATCTGTTGCCAGGCTTGAAAGGCTTGACCTTGATGTTCGCCCTCTCAGCAGCACGACCAATCTCCCAATTGGCCTGTCTGTACTGGTATCCAGGTCTCAATGTTGGCACAACCTTGACCACCTCTCCCGTCCTCTTGTCCTTGACAATCCTCTGTGCTCTCTGCTCCTTAGGTGCCTCACGGATGGTGCTAGGTTGACCCACACCACGCCCGGCGTTTCCTTCCAATCCGATATCTTGACCGGTCACGAGATCACCGATGACAGCACTGTTGTCCTGAGAGTCGGCAGTCGGGGGCATTTGGTAGGCGAGCATACCGAGACGACGACGGCGCGCTGCGTGAGGTGGTTGCGGCAAGACTTGATTGCGCTCGAACACAACGCCAATGTACTGGCGATCCGGGTGCTTCAGGGGATCGCGGTAGTATTTGACGTATCCGGGTTGAGTGGCGTAAATTGTGTGGTCTCTGCCCATGCCGACGTTGTCGCCAGGGAACCACTTGGTGCCGCGTTGACGGAAGATGATGTTGCCAGGTATAACGTATTGATCTGAGGAATCTTGTCAGTACTTCGTGTCCTTTGAACAGTGTACCAACATTGCTCTGCTGGACCAAAACATACCTCCGGTCTTCTTGGCTCCCAATCGCTTTCCGGGACCGTCTTTTGCAGAGTTGGCGGCACCTTGAGCCTTGTGCGAGGCATATCTCACTCCCGTCGCACTTTTCGGCGACGGTGAGAGACGCAGACTTGAAAGTGCCGTCTCAATCGAGGCGACGCATGGCGAAGAGCCTGCAGCCAACGCCCTTGTCCGCGGTAACAGCATTGTCGTTATTATGTGTATTTGCGATTGTCTTCACGCTTGCACTTTCGACTTTCTCGCCGCCGTGACCTCCGACGCTGATTTGCGGATGCCGCTGTGCTTGGATTTGCGCACGTGATTTGTGCACTCAGCCATTCATAAAATTCATCCTCATCCATCATCCATACATACTCAACTCATCTAAGCAATTTTATCACGCAACCCAGTTATCATGATCGATGACATCTAGATCCACCTCGAACTTGTGGCATTGTGTCGTCTCATCATTGGTATACCATCAAAGATCCAATAGAATTCCACGAGTCTGGCATTCATATAACTACCTAAGTTTTATCTCTACCAAACACCTCATCTAGCAGTCTCCTTCTCTCTACTTCTTTCACAATCTCGAGCAACTGATCTCTTCTCTTTCTTCCTCGTGCAAACACGCCCCCAACGGACTCACTAGCGCAGCCTTAGGCCTAGAAACAGCTACCTCCATCTCCAACATAGTCTCCTCACTCCAACTCTTGGTCTTCTTCAACTGTCCTCCATCACTCTGTTTCGACCCCACCAATGTCAATCCATCCACATCTTCCGTCCCAACTGAATCTTGCCTCTTCCCCTCTTCGATTCTGTCCACTTGTGCCTTCTCAGTGGCATCAAGATCATCCTCAGCGATGGGATTGAGTGTCATACTCCATCTTGGTGGTCCGTCCACTTCACCGGCTTTGGGAAATAGCCACACGATGAGTGGTTTCAACGCCAAAAGTGATGCGCAGATGATGCCTGTGTTGGCTTCGACCATCGACCAAGTGACAGCTTCAGCCGAGGACTCGGTGAAATCGTGACGGACGTATGCGTTGTGTACCAGAGCCACTCTGGCCAGAGAGACCGCGCACGTACTGTTCATCTCAGTCATCAGCAATCCGTTCCTTTCCACGCACCATTCTTTGGCAAGAACTTACAAGAATCCAAGCAAAAACACACCGACCAGCAAGATTTTTTGCCGTTTGGGCAATCGCAACTTGGTTATCGCCGGCATAGGCAACAACAAGACCGCAAAGTCGAGCACGATATTGATACTAGTGGTACTAAGCCAATATGTCCTGGTAGAGGAACAGCTCCCAGGCACACTCGGATGCCAAATCTTTCTAATCTTTTTCTTTTCTGTCAGCGCCCAAACATCAGATCACCAAAGACCTCCCTTCTCTAAGACGTATCAAACATCTGAAAGCAAGAGAACTCACCGGATCACAGATCAAAACACCTCCAAGAACACTCCACAACAACGCCGGCATCAAAAGCCCCAACAAACACCAAGTCCACCTCCTCATCCAACTCCCGCCGAAAATCCGCAGATATTGCGTCAGGATGGAAGCTTTCGTGACGTACAACAGAACCAGATATAGAACATTCCAGGCCATGAAGAGTTTTGCGGTTATAGAGTGGAGGTCCAGGTCAGTGGACCATGTGTAAGTGCCGAAACCGTGGTGGATCATTATTACCAGAAGGGCTAGCACTGTCCAGGAAAGAAGCTGTTGACCTCAATCAGCGATGGGGTTGATAGGACATTTGTTGGAACGGAAGAGGAAGGAGGATGTGATACCATGGACACAACGATGATGCAATCATCGAACCCCCCTGCTTTGACCAGTTTCCATCGAGTAAAGAGTCTAAGCATCACCACGGCTGTGGCTATAGATGTAGTAATAATCGTAGGTGTCAGGGCATCCCATTTCAGATCCGGGTTCTCCGTCGCCATGTTTTTCTCTTTCTTCCTTTCACCAACTAGGAAAGGAGAATGGAAAGCTCAGAGGTATCGTTCTTGATGGTTGTCGACTATGGTATAATATTGAGAAAAAGGGTCGGGTAGATATATAGAAAAGCTGCGTTTTGGTCTTTGCCAGGAGAGAAAGAAGATGCATTATTTGTTTGAGAACGAAGAAGGACAGTGATCTGACCAGAAAACCAAAACTTCTGGGCTCTAGGAAAAGGCCGTTTGTGCTACCTGGACTCTGTTGGTGTGTTACTACGCTATCACAAAAGCTTACAGGGTCAATCAAAGCAGGTGGCAAGTCGTACCAACCAACCCAAGGCTATGTTACTACTAACTCGACAAAAAGAAAAAAAGCAAAAGGTGGGTCTGACATTGTTAAACGGAACAGAAAGTCTACTTTTCATTGTTTAGTTCGATGTCCAATTTTCAACATGAGATTCACCAGTGAAGTAAGAGCTGCATGAGAAAACGATCTGGACTTTCTGTATACGATAAATTCTTCTCGTTCTGTCATTTCCTGCATATACTACTGGGTTGTGTTTGGCCCTAACCAAACTCGAGAGTTTGGAAGGAGTAGTGGTCTTGGATTATAAGGATGCTATGTATACAAGAGTTCATGATCAAGGTTCTGTCTGCCTATCCCTCCACGCCAAACACAAAGTAAATCATTGGTATCCTGACAAATCGCCATAGACTTTGAACGGTGTTATGGAGATAGAGGGGGAGCTGAGTAAAGGTTGCTGAGTAAATTTGAGGTGACTTGTGGAGACCAAAACCCAAAACCAGGAGCTCTTTCTGTTATTCATTGTAGACATCAAGTCCCCGAGACCGTGGGAACAGATACTCTAATAGACGTCTCAAGAGCCTTCGTGGTAGGTGTCTGATGATAGAGAGATGATGTGGTAGTCGAGTAAGACATGAGAAGCCAATTCGTAGTCGAAAGACTTAGAGTGGGTCTTCAAGCTCAACCGTCCCATGACGTTGGTGTCAAACGTCGAAGTTTTGTGTCGTCTCGAGGAACTTCATGAGGAAAAACTCTAGTTGACCCGAGCTCCTGCTTATTTTCCAGTTGTTGGTCCTGGTTGTATGGTGCTCCAGAACCTCGGTACATATAGCTTCAGAGAGGAGAGATGGTACAATGGACGTTGTCACCTTCCTCGTCATCACGATTCGTATCGCTGCCATAGATGTGATCCAAACGTAAGCTCCGTGGCTACGGATGTATCTCATAGTAATCCTGAAACATCAACGACCGAGACGATTTCGAGCCATTCCGCACGATGGAGGAAGGTGAAGAGTGATGACCAACGTCAACAGACACACCGATTTTGACATGTCTAGTAGATTCCGCGACCTCAACGAAGATACGAGTGGGTTGTATCGAATCTGTCAAGCGTGATCGTGTGGAATATCATTCCATGACCGAAAACAAGGAATTTGAAGAGTCATGCAGCTGTTGTTCCTGGTCAAGGCATCGAGGTTGTTGATCCAAGTAGTATTGAGTCGAGCTCTGCTAGGGTATGTCTATCCGGAACGACACTCAGAACCGGTATAAACCTCGAGGCGTGGTAAGTCTGATGGACGTGAGTGCTTCCATGTGCATCCATCTCTGAAGCTAGAGATATAACAAAAGATGGCTTGATCAATCAGCTAGACCGAGAAAAGAGAGCCATCTTTGCTTGGAGGTATGCCTGAACAGCAGCATCGTTGGCAACCTTAGTCTTCCCATTCGCAGCACTCTGATGAGAAAGTCCTTGCGTCCATGCCTGGATGGCAGAAGGATTATATCCGCCATGTGGGTGTGTAGGGAAAGCATGAGAAGTAGGGGGTGAATTAATCTCCATGTTCGATTGAGAATGAGAGGTGCTTGATCTTGAATTTGTGCCTGCTGACATCATGTGGAGATGAATGATATGAAAGTTTGAGTATGGTAGTACTACCAGCACAATGAGCTAGGTGGGGCAAGAGGCGACACAAGAGATATAAATATTGGAAGGACCTTGTTGATAGAATGGAGAAAAACACCAAAATGAGGAAGGCTTGAGAGGGAGAGGAGGATGATGAGATATGTATTCAAACATGATCCGGAAGCCAGAAGCTCCTGGGTAATTAGGAATCTATGTATTTGTGTATCCCTCTTCCAAAAACCATGACTGTAGGTTTCGGTACGTAACGGTCTCATCGTTTGCTGCTCAAAGGACTGTTGGTCATGTCTTGCGTGATTCGGAACGCTACTAGGTGGAGATATTGTTCACGAAAAGGAAGCAAGTGTAACCGCGCCTTGTTCGATTGCAAATGTCCGGAACGCTTCTTGCACCGGGAATCCTTCATGACTAGACAGCAACTGCTTATCGGAGGAGGAAGAGAAGTGAGAAGGAATAACCGTTCCTCTCACGGGCTGTTTCACAAGGTAAGGTTAAGTTCACGAAACGAGGCGTGCGTCGGCAATAGAATTATTAGGGCTTCGGAAAAATTCCCTGGCGCTCTGACAAATGTTATACATGGCGCCATGACGCCCACTCCTTCGAACATACTAAGCGATATATCTACTTGACAAACTCCTTAGATATTACTGCGACAATGAGCCTTCAGGATCGCGTATCCGGTGTAAGCGAGGCCATCACAATTGCGCAATTGTAATCTACATGCTGCGTAAGGCGTATAGACGTATTACTGTCAGCGCTAGGGAAATCAAGGGGTCTCGATATCAAAGGGAGCTTTCAAGATACAGCATCATCAGATGATGAAACCATCATCTTTGACAAATCTCTAAGTTACTTCTCTGCAAGGCTGCACGCCAGGATGCAAGGACGCCAACGAGAAGGATCATCTGCAAGATCATATACTGATCTTCGATCAAAGTACTCAGACTATTCTCTCTGAAGACAAGAACGTTGCATGAGTTGGAAATATTATTGAAGGATGTAGAGATGTATATATCTGGATAAAACAAGCCTACACCCCTAGGTGGTGTTAAATGGTAGGTAGATCTTATTCCAAATCTCTATATCGAATCTGGGGAAATTGTAGGCTGGACCTGCCGTTTAGTCAACTGCCACGTTCTGATCCATCTCGAAACTCCACCTCGTTCTTCGTATGCGGAGTCGGACCATGATCTTACCGCTCCGCGGTGAGCCTCGAGTCTTCATCATGATAGAATGAGTACTGTCGCGCTTAGCGAGCTACATCGGTTAGCATATTGAAGGAAAGAAAGCGGCATGAGGGACAGGAGGATCACAACAAGTACTGTTGTTCGAAGAAACTTTTCCAACCCAACTGTCGACGAAAGCGGGTTTGACCTACCAAGACGCCGATCCTTCAGTATTTCCAAATCATTCTCATAGGGCTGCACTTTTACGAAGAAGGCTGTTATTCCTTCCAAACGGACTTCGGCCTGCTGCACTCCATCTTTTACTTCTTCCTAAATCTTGCATGAAACCTGCTGATACAACTGTCACTTTCCCTTTGAATATACGAGTTTGATTGTCCTTGCATGCAAGTTGTTTCGAACTTCGACCAGCTGTCGGACTTCCCCATCCGTGATATCTGCTTCAAAGGTTCGAATTAACGTTGAAAACTACTTGACTCAATACAGCCCCATTTTCTCCAATTACAAAGTCAAGACAACCGGTGGGGAGTTTCATTCTATACATGACTCGACCCTATGTTTCTTTACGGAGACTTTCGGGGACACCGAGACGATGCCTTGCAGCTATCGGGACCATTCACAATTCGCCAAGGTAACGGACTTCAGCATTCTAGGATGACCAACACATCGAACAATACTATTTGCCCTGGACTCTATCTACCGTTTGGGCTGTGGATATCTTTGGTCATTTGAGTTGTTGTGACGGTTGAGCCCCATCTCTCCGACTAGATCCGGATAATGCTTCCTCAAGCCTCAAGCCACCAGCTGACCCTTCTTGTTCATCACATTTGTGACTCGTGTCGAGCGCCATATCACAAGAATTGCGGGTCCTGTGATTATGGCTTCGCTGGGTAGGATTCGGGGCTTGCTTCAACGTTGTAAGTGCAGGTCAACCCTTCCTGAGACCCGACCACATGATTCAATTGGGCGAAGAGCAAGGCCGAGTGGTCACTTTAAAAGGAATGAATGAACGAATGATTGATTGATTGAACGAATGAATGACAACTCCGGTACCTCCAGCTGGGATGAGAATTCAAGAGGGGGCTATCCTAAGTAACCGCTACTTTCAGTAACCACTACCTTCAGTAACTACAACTCCCGTCAAATCAGTCTATACATGGTCATAAGCGCCAAAGCTACCTGTGGTGGATCCTTTGAGAGCGCCAACTCAGAACAAACGTGTCAGGCTCTCAATGGACCCCTTTTTCAATGCGATCAAGAAAACACACAGTACACGCAGAAGAACTGAGACTATCGGAAGAGAATCCATTACGAGCCCTAACATATTCATACTAACCTAGGGCTTTCGATGGACATCTCGATGGTAGCCTCCGTCTCTTTACAATGGCTTAATTGACTAGATACTCATATGACACGATCGACATGTAAACCTGGCTGATACTCTCGTTCGAAGCCAACAGCATTTCTTGTTGTTATCCAAGATGTGATGCAGTAAAGGAGACATTGTTGCCCTTCTTGCATGTAGACTAACCAATGGGGAAGATTGAAAAAGCAAAGATCCACTCTTTCTACTTGTCTATGAGTACTCATGACAAATAGCAGATCCCATGATCCCAGATAGCTAACAATCAGCACGTCGGCTATTGTGATCACTATACTTCGCCCGGCATCATCTACCGTCCATCAGCCACCTACTTTTCCACCTCGTCTTAGCAGCATGTCAGAAGGAACGCCAAACCGGTAATAAAGCAACAACGGTTCGTGGTGGAGCTTAATTACGAGTCGAAGATTGCGCCATAGACAGGGATACCTCGAACTTCGAGGCCCTCAACCACTGTCCTGGTGACTGAAGGGTTTGAGATGATTACGATGGCCTCAGCATCTGACTCTACATACTGACAGTACGCCAAGGCGACAATATCGCCTCTGCCAGCTTGAGACGTATCAACAATACAAGCACCTGGGTCTGCGTTGTAGACCGAATTGATGATAGTGTCGCCGTAAGAAGCGCGAGGCTTAGAGCCCATCCACAAGACATGGACAGGGTGCTCGGGGACACTCTCAAGTAGTGAGAGACAAGGACCAATTCCCGTGCCTGTAGTGACGACAAGGACCTTGCGGAACATCAAGGCAACTCTCAGCACGCCAAACACAGGTGCCCCTTTAATCCAAATCTTGGTGGGAGGATGGTCGATGATGCTTGAAGTCCAATCACCTGCGCGTGACATGAGAACCCTGAACGTAGCATCATCGCTAGCACTGGACATGGTTGCGAACGAATGTGTCTCCTTCAGAGGTGAGTCCGTCAGACGAACGCCTAGGCACGTATCCATTCTCTTGTAGTCAAAGTGCAATAAAGCAGCACGAGGTGACAGAACTTGGACATGAACTGAGCGCAAACGAAGTCTACTCCAAGGATAAAAGATGGCGGTCGTTATGATGATGAGGCACCAGAAGAGGGGCATGCGGATGACGATGGCGCCAAAAGTACGGCCAGTGACCAGAGATTTGGAAGAAGCCGAGATACAGAGCTGCAACCACAACAAGATTATAGCAGACCAGCCAGCAAAGCGGTGAACACGCTCGAAAGTGTTGTGGTGAGCAGCTCGGAAAGTCGGCAGGGCGAGGCAGGCGATTGAGCAGAGCAGCACAGAGACGGTGATTGAAAGAGAGGTGAGTGTCCACTTGTAAGGGCCACGCAAATTGCATGCCATCAGAATGCAGGAAGTGATATACCAGATCGTGCCGGCGACAGCACAACCAGAGTGAAGACCCCCATACGAGTAGACCTTTGCTGCAACTCTGCGGACGGACAGAGTTGTGGACGGCTTGAGATAGCAGGCCATACGGAAGAGCATGTTGACCGTGTGTTCATTGCGAACGAGAATGGCAATGCAGATATGAATTGCGGCAGCCGTAGCGGCATCGGAGTAGGTGATGTTGGATAGCGATAGAGCGAATATGATGGCGATCATGTTGGAAAGAAAGACTAGGGCGAAGATGATTCTGTACATGGACATCCAATTCCAGAGCTTCCTACTCGTCTCTGTGCCTCTCAGGGGAGGAAGCTCGTGCAGACTGGCCAATTTGTTCACAAGATCCTCAGAGGTTATGATAAAGTCTTCGGGTTCGGCGTTGTTGCAGAAATCAGACAGAGAGCTGTTGGGAGTCACTTCGTCTTTCTCCTCTATGATGTTTGAAGAGGCAGGCCAAGAAGAACCGTCAGAGTGTCCTGGATACTCTTGGGGATCCCTTTGCAGAAGTAGGTGTTTCTCGACGAAACCTGTGTCTGAGAGACGTCTGCCATACTCGTCTGCGCAACGGCCAGGACAAAGAACTTCTGTACGCTGGATTGCGCCGTTTTTGGCAACGGGAGCTGAGTTCGCACGTGGACGGGCCCATGCAGCAGTGGGTGAGGCGGCGCCAGAAGTCGGTGCGGAGGGACGGCGCACACCCTGAGAAGGAAACATCTATCACTGTCAGATAAGTTGCAGCTGTCCAACAAGGCAAGCTCACGATATGATGCTGTAGATTTAATACTCTACAGATAGGTAAGATGGATGGAAAGAAACACAGTGGGGACGTGTGGTGGAGTAGCTCATAGGGAAAAATGCGTAGGTGAAAGCTGGTAGGGGAGAGAAAAGATTAGTTGCGGCAAAGTGAAGTGATATAACTCGTAAAGGTGGACTGAACGAAGTAAGTACAGCTTGGAAAGGCAGGAGCCCAGATGTCGTTCCACACTCCGAATCTACCTACACATAATTAACTTCGACAAGTCGTGGTGTTCACACGCCTTCGAAGGATCTATCGCTTACAACGGTTGGTTGACGTGTGAGCCATGCTTCACTGCTTGATAGAGCAAACAGAGGACACCTTCGTGCTGATCATAGGTCCTGCGCCTGTTGGTCCCAAGAGTCACCCAATGGCAAAGTCCTCCATGTTCACCCCTTTGCTCCAGACAATGTTTGACATACTGCTTCAACAACAAACATTCATTGTGTGTAGGACGCCCGCCACTGCTTGCTCTGTATAGACCTATGCTGACGGCGTGCGTAGAGCTGAATTTCCAACCATTAGCGTACAGTCCCATATACAGGTATCGCAATGGCTGTTGGCATTGTTCTCTTCATGTCTTATTCGCATCCACTTCTCGCTTGAGTTGTTTTTTGGACTTAGCGGCGGCGTTGGCATTAGCCATGAAAACGGGATGGTAGATAGCGTTCGTCACTATTAGCGGCTTGTGGCAATAACTTTTGAGGTGAATGGTCTTCCAGGTCTATGTGTATTATCGAGATCTAGATGAAGTCGGGTGGCTGGAAGTCACGCTGATTGGTGGATATGGGGTTTGTGGAGTTCGATCAGAATAGATTTCCGCGTGATACTGTGGTACCTGACAACATTGTGGATAAATCTCACTTTCTTCCTTGTCTTCTTACACACACACACGTGCCGTTTCTTGACTTCCTTTCTTAGCTGTGCCGCCGCCGCCGCCTGGCATAGATCAGGCGTACATTGAAGGCTCTTGTCCGTTGGAATCAGACGCCTCAATTGTCCAAGATGCCTTGTTCGGTGCCCAAATACAGAAATACTCATGGTCAAGGCGACGATCGCCTTAGCGCTAGCCGCTGAATGAAGGATGCTCAAGTGCAAATATTATACCAACGACAGTATGTGAAGGATGCAGGTCAAATTGTTCGACTGACCGGTCTCAACGTCTCAATTCTTTTGTGGGTGTGCTTCGTAATATTATGCCTTACTGTTTGCTTGCGCCATCGAAGCCCACGGGCTAGCATCCCAACACAATCGCCTGTGTTTTCCCATTTTACCTCGATATCTCATCCTAGGCTAATATTCAGTTGTGACGGCATGGCAACCTTCTTCTACTACAACCTCCCTACGGCTCGAAAGTCGATGTAGTCAGATAGGGCCCTCAGCAGACACAATTTCATCATATCGTCTTATGCTGATTCAGAGGGATATAACCAGTAAGAAGGAGGTTCACTGAGAGCCCATCCCTCGATAAAAGCCGTGACGATTACCAATATCCACAAACCATCTCCTTTCGCATTGTTCCTTTTGATGCTAAGAATTTACTTGAATATTGGTTTATCTATCACAACCTCTTCGTGAATTATACCAACACAACACTGACTGCTCTTCCCATTTCTGTCGGAAGCTCTTTCCTTTATACACCACGAGCAAACAATCGCCATAATCAAACAGCAAATGATGCATGCGGAAGGCACGAAGATGATCTCTGGCCCTCCAGGCCCTGATCCATGTTATGAAGATCTCCCCTCCTTCACACTCGATCACGACCTGTACGATGCTGACAAGCATATATTGGTCGATGCTGTGGACCCATGTCGCACTATCAGTCTATCTCAAGCTCGTGAGAAGGTGGACAAGCTGGCTCGTGGCTTCTCTGCCATAGGAGTATGCCATGGTGACACAGTTTGCGTGGTCCACATGAACGATATCATGTACCCCATCGTTTTCCTTGCAATCACAAAAATCGGCGCTAGGTATGCAGGTGCAAACCCATCGTACACATCCACGGAACTTGGCCACCACTTCTCGACATCCGAGACTAAATTCATCATCTCGGACCTCGCACGTCTGCCGACAATCATGGTTTCAAGTCTTGGTCTGGTCCCTCGCAATAATGTCATCCTTTGGGATCCCCATTCACTTCCTTCCGTGCATCAAGACTTACACACCCTCGACACACTCATGCAAATGGCTGAAACTTGTCGAGCCCCGACTCTAATCAGATTCAACGACAAGCATCTCTCCACGACGACGACAGCTGCTCTCATGTCCACCAGTGGCACAACCGGTCTGCCAAAGATGGCAAGTCGCAGTCATCACAGTTGGGTATACGAAAATCAATGCATCCAGCCGGGCCCAGAACATCCGCTACCATACGTTTCCAAGCGTTTGCTATTTGTGCCATTCTTCCATGGTTTTGCTGCCCCTCTGGCCTTGATTGATGCATTACGATCCGGGATTGAGACGTGGGTTATGGCCCGCTTCGACCTCACAAAATGTCTTGACCTCATCAAACGACATGAGATCACAGAGGTAGCCATGCCGCCACCAGTGTTGATCAGATTGATGAGCTTGAGCGCTGAAGAACTTTTGGCCCTGCAGTCAATTAGGTTGGTCTGGTGTGGTGTAAGAAAGTGTCTGTGTTTATCATCAAGACCTGTTCCAACTGACTGCATTACAGGGCGCTCGCATCACCGCAGAGACCCAGAACGCAGCACTAAACCTGTTCCATCCCGAAGCCCGTATCGTACAAGTCTACGGCATGACAGAAGGTGGTTGGATGTCGACCTTCAAATATCCAGAACGTGATACAACCGGCTCAGTGGGCCATCTGCTTCCCAGTTTTTCCGCCAAGTATCATTGTCCTCTTTCCCATCTTTCAAAACTCAGCTGATTGATTCCTCCTCAGAATTCTTGATGGTCAAGGAGCACCGGTTCCCAGCTGTTCTCCCCAACAAGGTCTTCTCCAAGTTCACAGTCCCATCATAATGCAAAACTATCATCACAATGTACACGCTACAAACGAGATTCTCGATCAGCAGGGCTGGCTGAACACTGGCGACGTAGCCTATTTCTGCTCATCGACGCACAAACTCTACATCTGCGATCGAGAGAAAGACATTCTCAAATTCCGAGGCTGGCAAGTCTCTCCTGCGGAGATTGAAAGTTGTTTATTGTCGCATGTGGGAGTTGAGGACGCAGCTGCTGTCGGCGTCTTCGATGAGAACTTGAAGGAGGAGATCGGCGTTGTGTTTGTGGTCTTGAAGAAGGGCGTCTTCAACAACCCGAAAAACAACAATGCAATCAAACACAGCATTGACAACAATAATCCTAACAACAACAGCAGCGACAGCCGCAGCAGCAACAGGGTATCCGAGCCTGAGACAAGCAAGAAAGAATGTTCAAAGGATCACGAAGATGGGAAAGAAGTCAAAGAGATGTTGATGGAACATCTTGCCGAGAAATTGGCAAAGTACAAAGTCCAGGGACTGGCAATCAAGTGGATCGATGCGATTCCCAAGAGTCTGTCCGGTAAGATATTGAGAAAGGAGTTGAGGCAATTAGTGGTAAGCGAGTCTTGAATGCTACTTCTCTGGAGCATGATCGATGCTTCCTGAGAGGATGATCGGTGGTGGGCGAGTCTTGGCGCTGTTTTGTCTTGATAGCTTGCTCGACCTCGACTCGAGTGAGAAGTCCTCTCTTCCCAATACTCTGTGGTGGAGGGCTGCGACGACGGACATCTGATTTGGAGAAACCGGAACGATCGGGCGATCGTTCTCTGGTATAACTGAGTAGATTGAGTCGTGCTTTGGCGTTCTGTATCTCGAGCTCGGCTTGACGTTGTTCAGTCTTGCCCTCGTTGTATCTCTGGTATCTGAGGTTCACGTCCTGTGAGTTTGTATTCTTCAGGTTGGGCTGGGAGTGTGGTCGTGATAAGATTTGATCTGCTCGTACACCTGCTTGTGGCGTAGGTGTGTGTTGATAGCACCGAGTCTATTGAGCCGTCGAATCACTTCTAGTGGCAGTATTTTTCTGTATGGAAAGCCTTCGATGCTTCGAGATTGTAATCACAGGGGCCTGAGTATGAAGAGATATGCACCAAACCTATAAAATTAAATATGATGTGAGATATTCCGATAGTAAAGACCATCGTCGAAACTTCTCTTCGATGGATTATTGGGTCAGGGTGCCTCGTCTGACCTACTACAAATTTGTTGGTTGGTAAGGAACGCAGCCGAAATGCGAGAAGAGAAAGAGACAACACGCCGATGGCCATAGCCATACAGTAGCACATCCTTGATGAGTCTCAATAACTAGACGTGAACTTGAGTGTTAATAAGAAATTGTAAGGCGCTGAAGAAGCATCGCATTCATACCATGCGGGTGAGTAGTGGCTGCCATTCTTGTTAGCAAGCAAGCAATCAAGAACAACAAAGGGAAACATATGAGTCGCACCTGCCGAAGACGACAATGTTTCTAGGTACGCTATGCACAACCCAAAATTAGATACACTTATGGAAAATTCGAAAGTTGCTTCTTTTTCTGGACTTTGATATCGATAGGGAAAAGAGAAAAAACAAACGGGATATAAAACAACTGGTGAACAAGTAACAACATGACTTTCTTGTCTTCTTTTTATACGCCCATCTTCTCCGCTGTAGCCATGAGACTGCCGATGAAGGTAACAATAAGCCTGCTGCGTACGTTGCAAATATCCTCAGGTACAAGCCAGATGGTCGCGCCCATCTTTCTTGCAATACTGATGGCCAACTTGGCGTTCGCGTATGCCTCTTCGTCGCTGTGTCCAGGAGCAACCAAGTCGTAGTCTACATAACTTGACTTCATGCCGTTCAAAACATCGAGCAGGAAGATACCGTTGCCCAGAGTCTTGTCCTTGAAGCTGCGGATGGCTGATGACTTGCCGCCCTTCTTGGACATGCCGTTGGCCCAGGCGACCATGTCGGCATCACTGATCTCACGCTTGCCCATGCGTTGGGCGAGGGCACCGAGAGTGCTGACAATGTCCTTGCGCATGAGTTGCCAGACCAGAGCCAGAGTGAGTGTGCGTTGACCATCGGTGATATCAGCACCCTGAATACCAACAAGAGAGAAGCTGTTCTGCTTGCCGATTTCGACACAGTAATTGGTGTTCTCAACAGCCTTGAAGCGCATGAGTTCGTTACCGTTGGCAGGACGCTTGTTCATTTGACGGAGATTTACGGAACCGGGAATGACCTTGTTGTAGGCTTGGAGGAGGACGGTGCCGTCGCGGAGGTCGTCGAAGAAGGAAATAACGACAGGGTCGACGTTCAAGCTGTTGAGCCACAGAGTGAAGACACGAGCCTCGCGTTCTCCCTCAGCGTCAAAGTCCTCGATATCTGCCTTCTCTTCCTCGGTGATAGGCTCCAGACAAGGGTGTGTGTTGAACAGGTTGGCAACGAAAGCAAGGTTAAGCTTGGGGTTACCCGCAACCAGAGACTTGGGAGTCAGGAACTTGCGACAGTCAATCTTGTCGGCGTTGTCTAGGACTTGCTCGGCACGTTGCATAAGATCGGAGGTTTGTAGAGGGGCACGGGAGCATTGTTCGGGCTTGAGCTGGTTGAGAAGAACAGTGTAGTTCTCGCCATCCTTGACGTCGCCGGAGAAGTTGGTGACGCTGTAGGTTGTTAGTGGCTTGTAAAATCACGCGCAGACAAGTAGCAAACTCACGTTCTGTGCCAGCCAGCATTCTTCAGATGGTAGTTGAACCAGCGCAGCAAGATCTGCTCCGGAGGCAGACGCAGGAATTGCTCCAGAGTCTCGTCATCGTACAGCAGTCTGTATAGCTCAGGATGTAGCTTGATGTCAATTTTGCCGAGCAGACCTCTGCGAATAATCTGCCAGATCAGACCCAGGATCAAGTGTTCCTTGACTTCGATAATGTCGCCAGAGCCAATGTTGACAACGGAACAGCCGATACCTTTTGCAGATTCAATGACGATGTTGTTGTTCTCAGTCATGTGGAAAGCGTTGAGGGCCTTGATCTTCTTGCCGGGCTTGTTCATGACACGCTCATCAATGGTATCGGGCACACTGTCGTTGATGAGCTTGGCCAGGACCAGACCATCCTTGCACTCGTCGAACATCTCAAAGGTATCGGTGGGGAAGGGGAGCTTGTCGCCAATGTCGGCGTCGCCGGCGAGAACAGCATTGATGTGACGGGTGAATTCCTCGCGCTCGTCCTCGTTGATGGTGTGTTGCGAGCTGGAAGTAGCACCACCGACGTGAATACGGCCGGCACCACCACCTTGGCTGCCCTTGGAGGCATGGGCCGGGGAAGAAGGGATCTGGACATTGCTGAGGCCTCGCGCGCGACCAGTGCCGGTAGACATGCTCTGTTGGGCTTGCGACGGCTGGCGGATCTTGGAGATCAACTACACGTAGGCGCTGTCAGTTCGTGCCGTGGGCTGAAGACGCGAGACAACCGGCAACATACATCGACATAGTCGTCCAACTCGACTCTTCGCGAACTGTCGAGCTCGACCTCTTTAAGAGCCTGTCGCACGACATCGTAGGGTTGTCGCTCCGAGGTTTGAGTGGCCTTGATGACCGTGGCCTCGTCTATGTAACCCTTGTCTTCGACGTCCAGCTTGCGGAAGGCATCTGACAGCTGGAAGATGTCATTCTGGTCGAACTGAGGGTATTTCCTGTGCCTGGTTAGCCAACCGTGTCTTTGTTCCAGCCCAATTGGGCGCTCATTCCTCGTACCTTTGCAATTTGAGTACATTCATGTTTGCGGTATTGAGAGATGAAGAAGCAATGGAGGGGCGGACAGGCTGAGAGTAATGTAATGGGATAGTCCCAATGCTAAACGCGGAATTCGGATGCCTGATGTCGGACCTCAACGGCGGTGGTCGGTGGTAGGCGGAGGGTATAATTAGTGGATTTCACCTTCACGCTCAGCCTCGCTCTATCCATCTGACTGACGTCGGGTCTCGACGTAAACGTGGAGGGGTTGTCTGCAGCCGTCTTCTGATTGGACGGACACGAACCCGCCACAGAGCATTTCATGCCTAATGCCCAACGCCACACGTGGCTGAACAACCATCTGCAGTGCTTCGTATTCTTGAGGGATAGTTTCATTACATGTTTCACCCATCTACTGTACAAATATCCCAAAACTCTTGGTTGTATGGAGCAACAATACATCTCTCAAACTAGATCAATAGGTAGAAGCTTGTCAAGACGCTGGGTCCCACAAACAATCCGATCCAGAAAACCACGTTTCCCAGAAGGTTGCGTCCCTTGAGCAGCTTGGTCCTGCTAAGCATCACCAACGGGAGCTGCAGCAGTTGCATCGTAAACAGATAGCCCCGCACCTTCTTGAACAGACAAGCCATGACCAGCTCATGCACCAGTGCCGACAGCAGAAACGTCGCGAACGTCGCAGACGATTTCGACAGCCGGAATGCCGAGATGGATGAGTGATACACATGTCGCAGCAGGAAGTTGTGAACTGGACGATTCCAATCTCTGGCGTACTGATCCCATGACACGGAATTCCACCAGTCACCGTAAAAGCCACGGTCCGCAAAGCATGTGAGTTCGGCGAGAACGTTGAGCACACATTCCTGTCATTGTGTCAGTGAGAGTGTTTGAGATGTTGCCTTGTGTGTTTCGACTTACCCAAATAACATACCACGACAGTAGCTGCTCCAGTAACAACGGGAACAGCATGTCGCTGATGATCCACGGCATCTCCTTCCATCTTTCCTGCAATGACATGCCCGCTTCTTTCATCCGTACCGTCTCGGCGACCGGAGGATATATATAAGCTTGAGAAATGACCTGCATCACTCCCATCGTTCCAAACGTCGCCAATGTCTTCTCTAGCACATACCACCAATTGATGCGTTCTTGCCTCGGGTACTCGAGTTCGTAGACAAGTGTAGGCAAGACAGTCCAATCGGCAAAGTTGGCCAAGGTCAAGTTGTTGGGGTATGCCTTTTCATCGGATTGCGCCTTTCCTCTCAGTTCCTTGTCCAACGATGCAATTTCGTCTTCGATGATGCGCTGGAAGGCTTGCATCTGAGCCAGATCAAGTGCTTTTCCAGACTCCATGGCGAGAGAAACATTGGCCACATCCGAAGTTTCGGACTGTAGATTAGTCGACGTTCGCGGACCCATTGAAGGACGCCTTTGTGTTGTGCTAGACACATCAAGGGTGTCAACACCAGTCGATGATACTGGACGCAAAGAATCGGGGCTGTCCGTCGTGGACTGGCTAGGCTTCAAGTCTTGAAGATCTCGAAGCTTCTTTCGCAGCATGTTTCGTCTTCTGTAAACAGATGAGAGGAAGCCATTGTAGAACGCATAGCTGTGTTGCTTCATCAAGAATACCATGGTATGCAAAACCATGAAGATCGTGTGCGTCCAAGGCCACTCACGGTACATGATCCATCCAATGATGCTACCAAGGAAGATGGACTGCCAGATATTTTGGATAATCCAACCAGACCTAGTCCAAGATATGTAATTCTTGGAGACAGCCTTCTGGAGCAACAGCCCTAAAACAGTGGAGAAGCACATGGCTGCATCCGTGAGACCCAGGACAAAGACATCCCGGCCGAACATCATGTAGAATATCTCGTTCCTACCAAAGATGCTTCCATACTTCTTCCAGTTGTTTGCCGATACTCGAACAAATATCAGGACCATTGCCAACCAGAAGAGAGTAAAGAAGCCATGGAAGGGAGAGTCTTTGCTCAATGGGTTCTGTCGGTCGAATGTGGTGAATTGTCTGGTAAAGACAAGGTCTCGCAAAGTCCTCGCTCTTTTAGCCGGGTCTTGTAGTGCCTCTTCTCTTTCCATGCCTTTTCTAAGGATCTCACGGACCTCGGGATCGTCGGCGGTGAGGATATAGCGACCTTTGCGGTCGGTCTTTTCGAGGCGAATCTGGATGCTCTTGCGGCGAGTCTGTGGTGATACATCACGTCCACCATTGGGAAAGGACTTTCTCCTAATGTGACCTGTGCCATGTGCGGAAGCTCTCGAAGATAGATCCATCTCGGACTTTGATGCCGGGTCTTCAGGCTGCAAGGCTCCGCCACGGCTGCCGTCGACGATGGTGTCGGGGTCTAGCTTGATATTATCGTAGTCCTCGATATCTTCGTCCGAGGTCAACGAAGGAGATGATGAGGTCGAGTTGTGTGAGCTATCTGTTTGACCTTGTATGTCTCTAGACTTTAGGCTTGCGGTGCCATCTTTCCTGATTGAACCGACGAGGTGAGGGGCGTCTAGGGTGTCGGTGGTCGACAGAGGAGGACGGGAGGGTGGTGCTGATCGAGGCATTGTGGCCGCGGTCCTAGAAGGGTGATACACGAATCGGAAACAGTGGGTAAGGATGACGCCGAAAAGTCGCAAAGATGATATATGTTTCCTGGATTTTATCGGGAATGAGGAGCAAGAAATGGGCAGAACATGACGAAAGACTTGTGAAGGAGAAAAAGAGTTTATAGGATTGATTTCTCAGCAATACTGGACAGTCAGAAATACCTTGTCAGGTTTTAATAAGGATGATACTGGGGACACTAATGGGAATTTACATTGTGGATGCAGGCCATGTCCATTCGTTCATTGTGCTTGGCTGGGTGCTCGGCGATCAGGAGGAAGGCTACGTCAGTAGTGCGGGCGTAAGACGGACCAGTAGTTGGAGCTGGAGCTGGAGCCAGATCCTAATCAATCCCCCGACTGCAAGATTTCCTATCCTCTCCTTATGGCCAAGGAAGAAGCGTATTCAGCTCTTGAAGAATTACTTGACAGCAGGTAGCAAATGGTGATAAGATATGTTGTTTCTGCAGGACGGCCCGCAAGACGTCGTGTTCAACTGCAACGAGACCTGGCCAATCAGCACTAAAAGTGGCCGACGCTGGTCAGGGTCCAATCCAGCTTCCATCTTCTCCGCTTTTTTAAGAAAAAGATTGTTTGAATGCTTTAACAGCTCGAGCTTGGTGTTCACAAGTAACGCTCATATAGAATTCCTACTTCTTCTTCAATTACAGAACGACTAGCTTGTTCAGCATGGCAGACCCTCAAGCAATGGAAATCGACACCGATACCACCGAACAAGAGATTCTCCTCGCTGCTACAAACCATGACATTGATAGTCTTCGCACCCTGCTTCGTACCCCCACTGGCTCAGCAAATGTCACCGATGCAGACACCGGCATGACCCCTCTCCACGCCGCCATTGCTGCCTGCGAGCCCGACGACGAGACTGCTCAGGACCAAAAAGACATGGATGGCGACGAAGCCGCAACACTGCAGACCAACGCATTGGAAGAGGAGGACGCCTTGAAAACAGTCAAGTTTCTTCTCGAAAACGGTGCTATCTGGAACGACCTGGACGACAACAACGAGACTCCTGGATGCTTGGCCCACAGATTGGGTCTCAGGAAATGCTATGAAGCGATTGTCGAAGCCGGTGTCCGCGCCGAACTCTTGTTGAACCGCCTGGACGATTTCGAGATGCTTCAAGAAGTCGAGTCGGAAGAGGAGGAAGACGAGAACGCTGAAGGCTTCCAAGTTGTCAATGGCGAAGGCGAGCTCCAGGAGTCCATGGTTGAAGTTGAGGAAAGCGTGCCCGAGCTAGTCCACGCTGACGGGACTGCCCACAATTCTCAAGAAGCAGAAGGTGTCCCAGAACTCGTTCAAGTAGACGAGAATGGCCAAGTGACAAAGGTCGATGTCAACAGTGAGGATTATCTTGCCTCACAGCTCACCTTCCAAGGTGACAGGATTCTGGATGGGGACAAGAATGGCGTCATGATGGCTTGGGAGACGGATATTATGCAAAAATCTGTCGATCGTATGGTGCCCGAGACCGGCTTGCGCGTCCTGAACGTTGGTCATGGTATGGGAATCATCGACGGTATTTTCCAGAACAAGAAAGTTGCCGTCCATCACATCATTGAGGCACACCCAGATGTCTTGGCTCGCATGCGCAAAGATGGCTGGCACGAGAAGCCTGGTGTCAAAATTCACGAGGGCAAGTGGCAGGATGTTGTACCCAAGCTGATCGAGGACAATGAAGTCTTCGACGCCATCTACTTTGACACCTTTGCCGAAGACTACAAAGCACTCAAGGAGTTCTTCAGCGAATATGTGATTGGGCTGCTTGATCAAGAAGGTCGTTTTGGGTTCTTCAATGGACTTGGTGCCGACAGACAAGTGTGCTACGACGTCTACACCAGGGTAAGCTCAACATATTATGCACATATCCTTATGTACATGACTAACATGGTTTTTCCTCAGGTTGTTGAGATGGATCTCTTTGACGCAGGCCTTGACACCGACTTTGAAGACATTCCCATTCCTAATCTTGATGACACAGATGAGTGGCAGGGCGTGCGTCGCAAGTATTGGGCCCTGGACAACTACCGCATGCCTACTTGCAAATTCATCGGTTGAAATCTCTCGTTAAGATTTCTCTTAACCATCGGTAGCATCTGTTGTGCTCCCATCTTGTTGCCAAGCAGAGATGAGCTCATTACTAGGATGCGTACTCTCATCCAACACTTTCTCCGCTGCTTCTCTGCCTGTGACAGGTAGTGTGCTCAACCCCTTCTTCTTCATAGCATCAGGCACGAGTCTCGGATCCAGTAACCCGATTTGTACAAGCACGCTTGCTTGATCCCAGTACAGCTGTTCTTGTACCAGCTTACCACCTCTAATACTTATGATGGAAACGACAGGCACTTTGACGGCTTTATCCGTGGCTGGCACATCTGGTAGCATCCTTGCGCGAAAAGTCAGTAGGAAGCGCTTCTTCAAGCTCCATTGGAGGAAGATGTCTGGGGCTCACCATGGCATGGGTTGCGTATGTCGAAACGAGACCATGAACTCGTCAACAACCTTGTCCACGCCGATAGTCCTGCTCAAGAGCCTGAGTCGAAGCGAAGGCGGGTTACTTCGAAGGAAAAAGTTGCGGTAGAAACGATCTAGTTCAGATCGTCCCACACCGCCTGTCATCGTGGGAACGTTGTTCACGTACCTATACTTTCATGTCAGCAAATACAATAGAATCTGTCCGCAAGAACATTCTTGGAAGCATACGCCACTTGACCAAAAGTAGACATGGTCATTCTCGCATCTTTATCACCGAACTTATCTGTTGAATGTTAGCTTTGTCGTCTTCTTCCTTGTCCACAACTTTGGCTTGGTATGAAGGAACTCACATCTATCATGCTCCTCAACAACTTCCTCCAAATTCACTTTCACATCAAACCCATCTCTCAAAGTCCCCAACGTCCTGCTCCAAGCCAATCCCGCGGCAATCTTATCGTATTCCTCCAGATCCATCTCGGCGAAGCCGGGCTCAGCTTCGGGATACATATAATGGTGGAAAGCGGGAGCGAAAGGTTGGGTGCCGGCGAGATGGACGGTGAGATTGAGTTGGGTAGGGTATTTGGCCGAGACAGAGGGAATGGAAGTTGGGTAGTAGCAAGTTAGGGATGAGCAGTGGGGGAGTGGCTTTAGAGCGATTTCGAGGGCGAGGGTGGCTGCTTCACCGAATGCTGTGATGTGGGCTCAGTAGATGCCTGGAGACATTTGATTTGTATGTGGTAGGGTTCAATCGAATTGAGGTTGGAACATGACATATTTCATCAGCAGGAGACGCTAAGAGAACTCATCACTGAGAGAGCCATACTCAGTGCTTCTCAAGAGATGGGTCTTTCAGCGTATCCCCTCATAGTAGGCCTGATCCTCCTGCTCGTATCTGCTGAGAGCCTGATCTGACGAGATAGACCATGAGGCTTCATGGTGAGTTGGACTCAAGACTGTGGAAAGCTCATGCAGTCACATGCTCAGTCTGTCCATTGCTTCTTTGCTTGTGATATTCAGAACCGAAGGGAACGAAAGCACGACCTACCAACTATAGCATAACTTTGGCCAAGTTCCAGGTCATCAGCCAAATGTGAAATGGTATACTTGAACTCCTTGGCATTGCCCGTATGAGCCAGGTACTGCGGATCAAAGCCTTCTTGCCTGAGATGCTTCAAGAAGATTTGATCGAACTCGGTGTCATCGGATAGGACTTGTACACGAGGTGGTCCCCTGTCACAAAAGGCAGGCGGTCAGTCACGCGTATATGAAACCTTGGCTCATTGAAAGTGTCCAACCTATTGAACTTGAGGAAGCCTGTTCCTAAACTGGTCATCTTGTAACCACAGAGACAAGGTTTTCACAATGAGGTTGGAATCAAGAGGTGGAAGCTGGCGAGTTCACAGCAGTATCTGATGTTCTTGTATTGACTGAGCACATGCAGCTAGCTGACCATGGCGTCGCGTAAGTGGAGTGAGGTGTTGCTTGTGTCCTGGTTTCCAGACCGTCACCAACCATCCCCACCCTTGTCCTTGCGCTTGCCGTCCCGCGACGAAGACTTGATCTTCGGCGGTATGAGAACTGCAAGGATTGGACGTTTCACTGTATGCTTGAACCGAGGTACCAATCAACTTTCGAGTCAAGCTTGATTCAAGGCTGATACTGACTCTCGAGGCACAGTTGTCATTGGCCCACGGAGGAAAGAAGGATTAAATCCGTGACAGCTCCATGACGCAAGAAATTTTGCACATGCGGAGAGCTGCTCGAAAGACGAGCATGAAACATGCGAAGTGAGCAGCTTTGTTATACACTTTACCAGTACCTATTCTTTGTCGCAAACCTCAAACTCCTACAACAAGAAACCTTCGTCACAATAGCATTACTTCGGTGGCTACGCAGCGCCGTCAATATAGGTCGGAAAAACAAGCCCCATCGCCAGAAGGGCGTCAGCAATAAAGGTCGTGGTAGGATTGGCAGAATCTTCAATATGGGCCAGGAATCGTCGAGTCCCTTGGATGAGAGCACACCTTCCAAGACACTGGAAAGCAGAACCCTGGATGGATTAGCCAAGTATATTCGCGATGGGCATGCAAAGCGCATAGTCGTTATGGTATGCGCCTCTCTTCTCCTTACATCCAGATCGTGTTATATCAACTTCAATGATTCCAATATATCTCTCTCACCCTTCGCGTTTAAACTGGCCCTCTAATCATATAATGTAATTAAATACGTCCTATGGACCTCAATACTGACTCTCTGCAGACTGGTGCAGGCATCTCAACGAGTGCGGGCATTCCAGACTTTCGATCACCAGAGACTGGACTTTACGCCAACCTTGCGCGACTGAATCTGCCATACGCCGAAGCCGTTTTCGACATCTCATACTTCCGCCAGAATCCAACTCCGTTCTATGCACTCGCCCATGAGTTATACCCCGGCAAATACAGACCAACAGTCACGCACTCGTTTATCCGCCTACTCCACGAAAAGGGCATGCTTTTGAAATGTTTCACCCAAAACATCGACTGCTTAGAACGTGAGGCTGGAGTGCCAGACTCTCACATCATTGAGGCTCATGGCAGTTTCGCACGTCAAAGCTGTATCGAGTGCAAGTCTTCATATCCTCAAGAAGAACTCAAAAAACACATCGACGCCAAGACGATTCCACACTGCCTCAAGTCTGGTTGTAGCGGTCTCGTCAAGCCCGAAATCGTCTTCTTTGGCGAACAACTTCCCAAGGTCTTCTTCGATAGTATCGACCTGCCAGGCGAAGCTGATCTTTGTATCGTACTCGGCACATCTTTGAGCGTACAGCCTTTTGCCAGTCTACCAAGTGCTTGCAAGAGTGGCACACCTCGCGTGTTGATCAATCTGGAAAAAGTTGGAGGCTTAGGGTCAAGATCCGATGATGTTTTGTTATTGGGAGACTGTGATTCCGGTGTGCGTAAGATTGCCAAGGCTGTTGGCTGGGAGGACGAGCTAGAGAATCTCTGGGCCAAGACAGATCCCAACTACACTCCTGGACAAGCGACAAAGAGTAAATCAGAACTCACAAAAGAAGAGGCCAAGAAGTCTAGAGACGAGCAATTCCAGGATGAGGTCGACAAACTTACAAAAGAGGTCGACAAAACTTTGGATCTCTCCAAATGGCACGAAGATCGGGTCAGGAGAGACCATCTGGATGGACAAGATACCGCAAAGGATGGCGATGTTGCCACCAACTCAAAAAGCCCTGAAAAGCAAGAAAAGACCCTACGATACGATCAACAACCGGACAGCAAAAGCCAGGAGCCCGCCAATCTGAGCCATGTCTTCCCTCACCTCGACAAGAAATCGTCATCTTCATAGACTATTCGTGAAGTTTCGGTGGCTTGATCTGAGACTAGACATGTCTGTTTACACGACTGAGCCAGTCCGCTACAGGTCTATATCCCAAGCGGGAGAATCGTGAATTTCTTGGTACAACGTTCAAATCTTGGAACCGTCTCTGCAACCATGCACTCCTATCGACGTATCAATTTTTCCCCCTCACAGACTTGATCACAATAGCAATTACAGCTAGTCAAGATCCAGCTTTATGACGAGGATCAAGGGCTGGGGGTGGACTCCTACAAGCTCTAAATACGGAAACATGCGTTTTGATGATGCACTCATCGTCTCTTAGCTATTGCTGAGAACGCTACAGGATAATTGGTCATCAGATATCTCCCTTCTCTCCATTCTCGGCTTGTTGGACTTCTCAAAAGCATGCATGTCAAGCTCAAGACAATACACCATTTCTACTATAGTAATTGTAGTCATTGGAAATCCTGCTGCAATGGCCAGTATCAATGGCTCTCCATGAAGTCTTACAAGTCCTGGATGCGATATATCAAACGCTGATATGTCGCTTCCATCGTCCAATCGCTGCGGTTGAGCGTCCATGAAATGCTTAGTCGCTTATGAACCGAACAGGCTGCAGTACTTCAAAGATTTCCGACAATTCTATTCCCTTCATATGACATCTCTGTTTCCAAATGAGTTGCTATCTTTTCTTTTTCTTTTCTCTCCAGCCACAGTGCAACATCGCGTAACAAAACAAGGGTTCAACACGATCAACTGGCTATGCAATATTACAGTCAAAATACGAGGACGGCTTGAAAGAAGGTACGGCTTCTCGTCCTTTCCTTCATCGACGTCAGCAGTGAATGGGTATGAATGTAGACAATTTCAAGCTCTTCGTGAGATGGAATTCAAAGAATACCAATGATGCTGCATGTTGATAGAGTGAAAGCCTGCGGAAGAAGAAAATATGAATCAACGAGGCAGTAACACATGTACTTGATGTGAGCCGCCAAGCTGATCGTTCATTAGAAATGAAAGGAGCGAGGAGCCATAATCAATTAAAAGCAACGCCAAGCTGTGATGAATGGTGATTGCCTATATTGTGCAATGAAGGTGAACAAACAACCCACGCCTGAATTACGATTTTGCATTTTCGTATTGGTAGCATCGGCAGTTGAACATGATGACTTTTTCACAATAAATATGTCCGAGTATGATGGATTTCCTGAGCAAGGAGGTGTACTGCCGGTCTGGCAGAGTGTGTTTCTCTTCACTTCTCTACGCCCCATACGACGACACTGCCGTCTCCACCAGCACTGGCCCATTGATTCCTCAGCTGGTTCCACACCACAGTATTTACGACATCTCTCTTTGCGAGCGTCGAGGCACTCTTAGTACCGTCTGTGATGGCTTGCAGTGAATGCCTGAGTCTATGCTTGAGACTACCTGTCAGCAAGTCCCAGACATAGACATGACAATCCTCGGATCCAGAAAGCACCAAACTGTCAGCAGCGGCAAGAGTAGACCTAAGTCTGTAACTCTTGTTGACGAACTCCTTATCACGGAAAGCTTGCAACAACTTGCCGTCCCGCTTGTCCATGAGTCGAACGGTGGAATCCAAAGTGCTGGCAAGGTAGGAGTCGTTGGCGGTGGTTGCTGTGACAGAAGTGACAGGATGACCCAGTACATCCTGGTTCACAACGCCCATTCTCACATCGTAGCTCCTCACCTTGCCATCCACGCTCGCAGCCATAATCTCGGCGTCCATGACCGAAACACTTGACACAGCATCCTTGGCCTCGGAGAGAGTCATGATGGGTTTCTCGCTCCGTTGCTTCGTGTCCCATATCTTGACGGTGCTGTCAAAACTACCAGTAATGACCAGTGAATCTCCTTCTCCAGCAAAAGCGCACGCGTTGACACGTCCTGCATGTCCGCTCCATCTTCTGAGTGTCTGTGCCGTCGCTACATCCCATAGAAAGACGGTCTTGTCGCCGCCAACACTTATAAAACGATCGTTTGCTTCGGCGACGCTGAGGTCGTGAATTTCGTAGCCATGTGCGTTGTAGCTTTGAATCAAAGTGCCTGATACGGGGTTGAAGAGACGGATAGTCCGATCGGTGCTTCCAGTCAAGAGCTTCGAGAAGTGTCAGAAGTTGAGCAGGCGTGTTTGCGACAAAGTGCGACGTACATATTGACCTGAGCCGGCGCTATAACAGAGGGCAAGCACTTGGCCTGGAATCGTCGCATTAGCTTGTTTTGGTGTCAGTAAGGAAGAAGAAGGAATCTATGATACCATTATGCCCTGTGAGTCGCGATATGGGCTGTGTCGGGAATTGTGAGCTCATCACATTGTTGACTTGAAGGTGTTGACTTGGTGACATTTGAGAATAAGTTTAGGATGCGGTCATAGGCTGTGATCAGATGTTTCATCCTTGCAGAAGCTTTCGTCATGGCTTCAGCACTTCCACGCTTGACATCAAGCAGAAGAACCAATACTCTACACCAAAAGCTACAGTATACATCGAGAAGCAAGTTGAAGTAATAATTGAGATTTACAATCCTGGTTCTGTCTCTTCAGCAAACAATTTAAAGCTCTCTTTTCCGACCCCGAACTTGATCTGTTGTCACTGAACCATCCACTACCACGTTCCTGCAGCTGCCCGCTCCATCGTGCGACGCCTCCTTCGCTCACGAGCACTTGTCAAATCGCTGCTTTCCATAATCTGACCATACTCTTGGGCCGACTTATATGAGACACTGTCCAGCAGTCTCGCTTGTGAACCCATGTATCTACGATCGTGACCTTGCGTCCTATCAGAGCTTGAGCTGGCACTTTCAACGTAAGGCTTCTGATATTTGGGATCTGTCTGCCATGCTGGCTCCTCCACAGGTGGCTCTTTGGGTGTTTCTGGTCTTCCGACCGAGCTCAGAGGGTGTGGTGTTATGGCTCCTGCCCTAGCGTATCGCGTCTTGCCTTCATACTCAGGGCTGTGTCTTGTCCACGTTACTAGGCTAGGTTCTCGTTCCTCTCTCATGGTCGTCAGAGCAAAAAGGGGTGGTGGGGATCCAGCCTCTAATGTCCCTTCTGACCGCTGATCTGAGTGGTCGCGTAAGGTCCTTGGACTTGAATCTGACCTCTTCAATGCCGAGCGCCTTGATTCCGATTGTGTCCATTCAGGCTGCCTCTCTCTCGATGTTCTAGATTCTGCAAGTCTCATTGGATTTATGATTGTCTTGTTTGAAGAAACCCGAGATGTGTCGTGCTTGGTGAGCGACTGCGTATCCGCGGCTCCTGCATGTACAGGTGACCTAGACGAGCTTGCTGAAGAACTTCTTTGTGGTGTTCGTTGCGAAGAAGTCTTTTTGTTTGACTGCAGATGGGAGGATGCTGCATGCAAGTAGTTTGGCACAGCAGATGGTGGCACTTGCCGGCCTGATGAGGATAACGTCTCGTGCTGATGGTCGGCAGTTTTGTCTTCAGATCTACTGGAAGAGCGTCTTGGTTGGTAAGTCGCTGAACTTGATCTGGACGAGGTGCTCTTTCGTACATAGGCTTCTGTAGATGACGGTTTTGCTCCAGCAGAACATACTTCTTCCGGTGCAAGGCAATTTCGAGAAGAGATAGACTGGTTCTCTGTAGCAATCTCTGAATATGCGGCGCTTCGCTCTGATGGAGAAGAGAACAATGAATCTTCTGGCTCTTTCCAGCTGTAGTAGCTTTCTGGTGGGGTCTTGCCTCTTATCACATCTACGCTGCTAGCAGCCGGTCTTTCTCCCTTGTGACCCGATGGCCTGGACGCTACCTTTGATATTTGTGATACAGGGAATCCTAGAGATGCTGCAGGGATTGGAAGTGATTGCGCGGTTGCTGGCTCGGAGTGATCTGTTGATATGGTTGAGACATTACCGCTTACCGACAGTAAAGAGTGTGCAGATTCGGAATCATGAGAGCACTTGGTTTGGCCAGCTCCGTTGGACAGGCACAGTGAGGGTGACTTTATCGATGTCTTGCTTGGTGAAGATGGCTGTGACCAAGAGGATCGGGAAGAGCTAGACTCTGACTTGATACTGGGAGATGAGGTGCCGCTGATGGTCTTCACTCGCAAAGCCTTTTGGAGAAGTGATGTAGAGTCGGATGATGGAAATAGCGGCTGGCTGGATGAAAACCCTCGAGACAGCGGCTGCAGTTCATAGATGAGAGTTGATGTCCCTGAAGCTTCAACAGAATGATGTGTGATCGAGTGACATTTTGTAGGATTTTGATCATGGACGAAATCTGAAGTTGGTTTAGAGGGAGGCAGTAAGTGTGATCGTGAGGAATGCGGCGTCGCTGTTGGAACTACGGCAGGGAGTGCTCCAGACATCTTCAAAGAACTGCTTGCACTCGAAGTCGATGATGAGGGAACGACGAAATCGATGGCTCCTGCTGTGTAAATAAGCCTTAGTGGGTCACTATACAGACGGATCAGCATACTTACAATGTCTTTGTCTGTCTTCGATGTCTTGCTCATCTGCAGATGCTGTCTCGGTTCCAACCAGTGTAGACTCTTCTTGGGAATGTCTAGTACTTTTTGATGAAGTGAAGAGTAAAGGTCTTCGAATCTCCTGTACGGCCTCCTCGCCGTTCTTGCCGTTGATACGGATCTTGTAAATCTTGGATCGTGCGGAGTGCTGGCTGCGCGCGTCTGAACTAGCCCTGGTCTCTTTCGAAGACGATGATCTTGGTGGCGGCTGAGGAGATCTGCGTAGTACGAATGGATTGCTCCTAACCACACGTTCACCGTTTTTGCCACGAATAACAAACGTGGGAGATGGTCGTCGCTTTCCACGAGAGGATGTTCTGGAAGACTTGCGCGGAGAGCCATGTTTAGGAAACCATCCTTGCGCAGGTTCGATGCCCTTTCGAGGTGTTTGGTAAGCACAGTGTCCATACTCAGTGAGGCACCTGTCATCGACAGCGCTTCTTCCATCACCAGGCTCGACGTAGTGCTGGTAATGAACGGGTTGTGGAGTTCGATGAGGTCCGGACGTCCAAGCATCGGGGGCATTGGTGAGACCTTCGAAGCTGTCGTCGATAGCAGACGCTTGAACACTGTGAGCCATGTTGATGCGATGATGGATGGTCAAGAGTCAGATAGATTTGCGAACGAAGGGACAGATGACTGGATTCGGCTGAATCTTAAACTGTGAGATGTTGGTGATGCCAAAATACTAGTGTGAATGAGTGAAAGGTAGATCAGTCTGAGAATGTGAATATGTCAAGTCAAAACTCGCGAAATGGGGCTCTCAATGGATCTACCTTCGACAACCTTACTTTCTTGCCAACGTATACATTAATCTTAAAGATGATGATGGTTGCGTAGGTAACTCAGAGGGGGTATAGGTGCGACGCGAACTGAAGGTAACACTCAAAGCTTGGCCTTTTCACGCAACTTCTCCTTCTCCCAGCTCTTCTTGGCCCACAAACCATAGGCATAGTTCCATGAACCAGATGCGACAGCCAGAGGAGGACAAAACAATAGCAGCCATGACCACCATGCCGGCGAACCTGCTCTTACTATCTCGATAACTCTATCGATCTCGCGTTTCAGGTCCTCCTGACTTCCATCATTCCAAACGACAACTCCGCTTTTCTCACCTCTTGACAGGCATCTCGCAGCCTTGTCTCTGACATCCCATTGACTGGCAACTCTGTTTCGTGCATCTTCTTCGGTCAAATGAGCGTCTCTGTCCAGCAGTCTGCGCATCTGCATCTCAGCATCCTTCACGGCTACCACCATGATTGTGCCACAAAGTGGTTCCCAGCCACTTTCGTACAGAAGCGGAATGTCTAGCACGCAAGCCCAGTGTCCCTTGAGATATGCTCCGAGCATTTGCTTGTACATGGCGCGACGGACTGCAGGATGTACGATGCCATTCAGGACCTTTCTATCAGACTCTTTTCCTTCGCCAAACACACGTCGCCCAAGAGCCGGACGGTTGAGCGCTCTACCTTTGCCGTCGGGTCCATTTTCGCCGCCATTCGCCGGATCAGCAGGAACGAGCAGGTCTGGTGTGGAAGGTCCGAAGTGAGAAACGATTTGCTGGTAGCCGGGAGTGCCTGGTTCCACTACCTGACGTGCAATCTTGTCTGCATCGACTACCGGGAGATGATAAGGCGCTGATGATAGTAATTTGGAGACTGTAGATTTGCCGGTAGCTATGCTACCCGTAAGACCTAGAAGAAGCATCTTGACTGTGTCTAGAAAGGTACTTTAGGTAGCTATGTAATCTGCTTCATCTTCATCAACAAAGGTGGTTGTTCATGGCGGGGTCACTCAACCTTGGCACACGTAGTTTCCTGTCTCCGCTTCCACCTTCCCTCCACGTTACTCCCTGAACTGTACTCTACCACCTTCCACCCTTGACAATTGGAGAACACTTTTCTGCAAAATTACATCCGTGCAAAAGGTGGCTCATTGCATTCTGACAACATGACAGGGTCAATCGCTGTTATTGGTTCATTGAACATTGACTTCATTGTCCGCACACCACGCGTGCCAGTCGGTGGAGAGACATTGGAAGCCCACTCTTCTGACACCGGCTTTGGTGGTAAAGGAGCAAACCAAGCTGTAGCATGTGCTAGAATGTCTCGCAACAGTGATGGTTCAACGTCTAGTGGAGAACCTCCTGTCAAGGTCAGCATGGTCGGCTTTGTTGGCGAGGACTCATTTGGCTCTGATTTCATTGAAGCCTTGAATAAATCCTACATTGACACCACTCATGTTCAAAAGGTTGCTGGTGAAAAGACTGGTATTGCCAACATCATTGTTGAGGAAAAGACTGGTGAGAATCGTATTCTGTTCTGTCCGAATGCAAATTTCGCTGGTGGAAAGGAGGTCAAGGATCTTGTACCCGAAGATGCCAATGTCGTGGTATTCCAGCTAGAGATGCCTCTGCCTCAGGTGTGTTGATGTGCTATATGAATTTGCTCGGAGTCTCTCTCTAACTTTCTGTAGGTTATCCACAACATCAAACTCGCCCATTCTAAAGGCAAATATGTAAGTCGAATCGAGCATCCTCAGATGTTCTAGCGCTCACGTTTCCAGGTTATTATGAATCCTGCGCCCGCTCAGAAGCTGCCCGACGATCTATATCAATACATCGACTGCTTGATCATGAATGAGAGCGAAGCCGATATCCTTCGTGAGGCGAAGGATGAGCTAAAGGACGAGGATCTGCCTGTCATTTGCGGGGACTTCCTCAAACGCGGTGTTCCAGACATGGTCGTGATTACTCTTGGAGCCAAGGTGAGTCATGCTCGGATCTGCCATATTCACATGCACTAACCATCTGCACAGGGTGTATATCATGCCGCCAAATCACGGACATCTGCGCATACTCCTGGAAGAAAGGCAAAGGTCGTAGATACAACTGCTGCCGGAGACACTTTTGTCGGCGCCCTGGCTTCAGAAATCGCAAAGAATGGTGGCAAGACGCCTGCAAATCCCGAGACCATCATCCAGTTTGCAAATGGAGCCGCTGCCCGAACCGTCGAGAAAGCCGGAGCTATGGCTGCCATTCCTTGGTTGAATGAGCTTTGATGGAGCCACTTGTCGAGGGAATCGACAACTTTCTATAGAATACAACGTCAGAAAAACTGTCGAACATGCGGTATCAAGGTCCAGTGTCTCAAGCCTCCTTTCTAAAGAACAGGATCTCGCTCTACGAAAGATGTCTTTCCCAATGAGCCACCTCACTTATTTCATGACAACAACACCATTCTTCAGAGACACAAACCCAAGCGTAGATACGGAAGTGGGTCTCGCTTTCCTCATTGCAAGAGGAAAGGGCTGTGACCCATGAGACGCTTGTCTCAAGGTGTTCGACTTCTCTCAATCTATACTTTCACTTGTTTATTGAAGAGAACGCTTGCCGAGCTTTTGAAGAGTGACCATATTCTCGGTACGTGACAAGTGTTTTGTTGTCGACACTTCACCCTTCCTGAGGGCCGGTCCAGTCGCTTCCCACTTTTGGCTCATTATTGAATGTTCTGATCAAGTCACTGCCAACCCTTTCTCTTCCATCATTCTCCAGCTTCTTTCCTCATTCTTTGTGGCTTTTGTTCTCAACATCGATTCATTCAACTTTGCATTCAGCCTTGGTTCTTCCGGAGACATACAATCCTGGTGTCCACACCAAGATGGTACCTACATACGATCCCAAAGACTGGCGTAATCACATATGGAGATCCGAGAGTGTCTTGTAAGATTATGAGGCTTTTGTTACAGACAAGGATGAGGGTTGACCAGAGAATAGCGAGATGATCAACCAGACCACCGAAACTCTCAAGCTACGGTCGGAAGACAACAAGCATACTGCTGTAGTTCACAAAGAGCTGCTGTGCTTCTTCTCTCCCTACTTCGCCGCAGCACTAAAGAGTGGTTTCGCTGAAGCTGGCCAGGATTCTTGCTCTGTGAACCTAAACGAAGGCGATCTGAAGTGTCTTACGACCTGGCTCTACACCGGCCGAGTCTTTGTACCTATGGATGAATCCCTGAAGACGGGCGTGATACTTCGACTCTACGTATTTGCTGATCAGACAAAGATGCTGGCTTTCCGTCGTGATATTATCTCAGTACTCATGGCAATTAATCACCTGCCAAAGTACGAGGCTGCTGTCACCGCTTTCTCGAACCTCCCTCAATCAGCGCCTATGTGTAAATACATGGTGGACCGTTACGTCAATCACTGGGGTCAAACAAAGGAAAGAGCTCGAGTGTACGATGATCTAACCATCACCGAGGTCGAGAAGAACGTATTGGCAGAGTCTATGTTCCAGGTCGCAGACGGGCTCGCGGATAGGAATGCAAGACTTCACCCATTCTGCGTCTGCTGCTACGATGTTTGCAACTACCATGAACATGAAAGCGAAGACGAGTGGAAAGCAAGTAAGACAAGCTCTGACACACAAACTTCTCCAAAGACACTGACAGTTTCCCAGCTTGTGGTACGCATGCAGATGGGAGACAGCCTACAGGTGGATTCAACAAGCCATGAGCATCTTCTATCACGACATGCACAACGTCCGACGCTCAAGGTCATTGAAAAGAGAGTCATTGAGAGCTAGCTCATCCTATGAGCATAGAGGTCACGAATGCTCGAACAAAATCGAGTTCAAGGAGCATGTAGCCATTACAGTCAAAACATCAATGGAACAACTACAATCAATCAGACATGAACACCATATAAGTGAAACAGAAAGACGACTCTAAAGCCCTCAACAATTGTCATCGTAACATACTCAGCAAGTCAACAGCAATAATACAGATAAGCAAATAGACACAGACATATCCCGCCGACAAGCAGTATACATAGACCTAACTCCTAGCAGGACAGCATCGAGAGAAGTATCAAACAAACACACAATATTCGATCAGCAACGAATGAGGCGAGGATGTAGAACATGACGTTCGTAATCTCGAAAAAGCATGGACATTTTCAAGAGTCAAAATAGGTTGCAGTAAAGAAGATGAGCTAGAAAGATTTTGGAAACAGAACATTTCCGTCTGATCTAAAACCTCTACGGAAACAAGATCCACGTCCGTCTTTCCTCACAAAAGACAACAAAATTCACTTTTCCTTTTTCCTCTTTTTACTCACTCTCCTTGCTTTTGCGTAGCCAACCAAGCCTCATGCAACTTCTTCTGCCTCTCCCAATCCTTCCTCAACTTCTTGCCCCTGCTCTTGGCAACCTCCTTCCCTTCCTTGTCCTTGACGGGCAATCCTTCCTCATCCCACTCGCTAAACTCACTCGTCCTGAACATTTCCAAATGACTCAACTTGCCCTTTTCCAACTTTTCTCGTTCTTCTTTTTCTTTGGCCTCCTTGGCGGCTTGCGCTTTTTGTAGTTTCAGGGCGGCGAGAGCGTCGCGGTTGGCACGTTCGGCACGGAGGGAGGCGTTCAGGGGACGGACGAGGGCGGGTTGGTTGACGCGATCCTCGAGGTAGATGTTTAGGTTCCACAAAGTGGTGTCGCGGAGTTCGTCGCAAAGGGGCATGTACGACTTTGGTGACGCGTTGCTCTTGATCAGGTCATTGAGCTTGTCCAACCATTCTGCTGCAGCGGTGGCAGCGGCGGTACCTTCGGGTGTGGTGGGTGGTGTGGCTAGTGCTTGTGTATCGAAGCTCGAGAGAATAGAGGTGGAATCGATGCTGCCCGCAATCGCTTGACGGCGGACTTCATCTCTGATCTTGGCTAGGGGGTAAACGTAAGGCTTTGCTGACTCTGAGATGTCAAGACCAGACCAGCCGATGCGGTTGGCAGCAGGGCTGGCGTCAAGACCGAAGACTGTAACCATCTCCGTAATCCAGACGGCAATTTCTTGTGTCAAGGCATCGCTCACGCCAGTCTCGGAATTGTAAGCGGTGATGAGGTCGCTAATGACGCGCATAGCGGTTGGGGTATCAAAGGAGTCGCAGAGAGCGTCGTGAAGAGAGATCTTGGCCGATCCCAAAGCCTCCTTCAGAGGACCGTCAGGTGAGAGGCCGCTGCCATCAGTCGAAGGTTGAGTGGGGTTACTCTGGGCATCGAGAGCCTTCAAGAAGAAGTTATCCACCTTCTGTTCCCATGCATTGCCAGCCTTGATAACTTCCTCGGTGATCTCAAGTGGGCTGCCCCAGTTCCCGAAGAGGAAAGCAATACGAAGACCTCTCGGTGTCCAGGTTCCTTTACTCAAGGCCTCACGGATGGTGGTAAAGTTCTTCAGAGACTTGCTCATCTTGGAGCCTTGAATACCGAGGCTTGAAGTTACCGTTAGCATGTCTTAGGAAGAAAGGACTCAGACAAAACACTCACTGGCCCATGTGGATGAAGTAGTTGACCCATTGTTTGTTCTCTTTGCCAGACTCATACCAGTATGCTTCGGACTGTCGCCAAGGTCAGTCACGGATATTAGATGCAATCGGTACAAGACTTACCTGAACAAGTTCATTGTCGTGGTGAGGGAAAGCCAAATCGATACCACCAGAGTGAATATCGAATTGCTCTTTCAGGATATCAGAAGCCATGGCACTGCACTCGATATGCCAACCGGGACGACCAGGACCCCAAGGACTATCCCAGCTAGGCTCACCAGGTTTGGAAGCCTTCCACAAGGCGAAGTCGGCGGGAGAACGCTTAAAACCGGTTTGAGTGGTAGTCAAGCTGCCTTCACCGTCTGCAAGCAGATCCTTGTCGTTGCGCGACCAGGGAGCGAGACGAGCATAGACACCTCCTGTCTTCTCCCAAGCGGAGATGTCAAAGTAGACAGAGCCTTCGTGCTCATACGCGAAACCGTTGTCTTGGATTTTCTTGACGAAATCGGAAATCTTTGGGACATAGTCGGTGACCTTTGTGATGTGGGTTGGCGGAAGGACGTTCAAGCTCTTCATGTCGTCAAAGAAATGGTCGGTGTATTTTTGTGAAAGAGAGTTGAAAATGGAGTGGTCGGAAGCGTCGATGGAGCTGCCATACTTGGCGTCCAGGTAAGGTAGCAACACGCCGGCAGACTGGGCGAAGAAAGGATCCGTCTCAGCGGCAGGGTTGGCGAGAGCTTCTGCAGCAGAAGAGGCTGTCTTGATGTGCATCTTGATCTTTGCTTCTTTGTCACCGGGAGCGGAGCCGTCATTGGCCAGAGCAGATCCTTTCAGCACATGGCCATAGTTCTTTTCGACGTCTTGAACAAAGGTCTGTGGTGAGACTTGTTCAATCAGGGAGAGATTCTTGGCGACATATTTGTTCAAGGCATCGTTGGTTGTGTCCAGGACGTCAGTGTCGATTTGAGTGTGCTTGGCGATGAACTCTTTGAGCAGATGTTGTTGTCGTGCGGCCAGAATGATCTTGTCGTCCTGTGTCTTGTGTCAGATGTGTGAAAGCAGGCGACAGAAGATCGAGACGGCAGTGAGAAAGAGGTGAGACAGCAGAGAGAGTGCTGTGTCTGGATGATGCAAGACAGCAGGACAAGTCTACATACCACATCGGTGATGTTCAAGACCATGTCAACGTTGAATTTGAAGTAGCTCCTCAGAAGACGGAGGATAATGTCAGCTGAGATGTAGTCTGGGCAGGTGTGAGCAGTTGCGACAGGCGTGTTTTACATGTGGCTCTTGGGAGAGACTCACTGCGCGCATGGCCGATGTGACTGTCATCGTAGACGGTAGGGCCTGGTGCATGGAAAGAAGATTAATACTCTTGTTCTCCCCAAGCTCTTGTTCTTGTATTGTTGCAAAGATAGTACGGACCACAGCTGTACCACTTGATTGTATTTCCCTCGGGATCCAATGGAACAAAGTCGTCCTTCTTCCTGGTCAACGAGTTGTATATCTTCAGGGGTGGAAGGCGGGCTTTGGTTGCTGCAGATGGCTCTGGAGGAGGGCACCATTCTGGCATTGCCGCCGCCATTTGTGATGTTGCAAGATGGAATGAAGCTTTGGATGATGTATCGACAAGTCGAGCCTTTCTGAAGATGGGGATTCGAATGCGCGAACCAAGGGACAAAGGCGAACGGGTCAGGAGAGACGGCGCAAGTGATGCGGTCAACCTCAGGCGCATCGACCAGAAGACGGGAAACGTTGTTGTGAGTTGAGGTGGTGACTGTTCAGAGAAACTGAAGCTCTCGTGACGTTGCACCGTCGACTTTCTGACTCTTTCGCAAAGGCAGGCAAGCACATGCACATGCACATGCCACTTCCCTTTGAATTCCAGAACACCGCAGCACGGGAATGCCCCCCGCCGGCCCGCCCCCGCAATTTGCATCTGCCTTTGCTCCCGCAACGAAAAATAATCATTGTCTAAATTCCATCATCACCATATCCACGATAAAAGACTCGGTCAATTCCGCAACAATGGCCACGTCAGATCACCCGCCGTCGCCCTTTCTCGAGGCTGGAGCCACTTCCAAGGCCGACTCCCTGGCCATCCTCCATCTCAAACGCGATCAACTCATTCCTCTGATCATCAAGTCGACCACCGAAGCCGCCGACGGTTATGCTGAAGGCGCCGTAACAAATACGCGATTTGGCTCATTCCCTCACTCAACACTATCTGACCTGCCATGGGGAAGCCAAGTCCGCGCCTCCAAAGTCGACACTGGGTCTCGCGGTCGCAACAAGCGCAAGCACGATGAGACGGAACCCCCCAAACAGGCCATTCAAGCAGGAACTGGTTTCGTTCATCTTCTACCGCCCACACCAGAGAGCTGGACCATCAGTCTGCCTCATCGCACCCAAGTCGTCTACACACCCGACTACAGCTACATCCTCCAACGCCTCCAGGTCCGTCCAGGTCAGACAATCATCGAGGCTGGAGCAGGAAGTGGTTCCTTCACCCACGCTTCGGTCAGGGCTGTTTTCAATGGCTACGAACCATCCACCAAGAAACGCCGTCAAGGTCGCGTCTGCAGTTTTGAATACCACGAACCCCGCGCCATCGACCTGCGAGACGAACTCAAGGCCCACAACCTCGATTCTCTTGTTGAGGTCACCCACCGCGACGTCTACGAACACGGTTTCCTCCTCAACTCCGACGACCCGAAGCAAAAATCTCCCAAAGCCGATGCCATCTTCCTCGATCTGCCAGCTCCCTGGCGCGCACTCAAGAATCTCACTCGCAATCGTCTAGCCCCACGCACCGCGAAACTCGTGGCCAACTCCGATTCCACCGCCGAAACCACTGCCAATGGTACAGACACACCCGCCGAACCCCAAGACAATCAAGCACCAGAAGAACCCTTCATCTCACCTCTGAATCCCAATGCCCCAATCCACCTCTGCACTTTCAGCCCTTGCATCGAACAAGTCACCGCCACAACCTCTGCCCTCCGTCGCCTAGGATGGACAGAAATCCAAATGGTCGAAGTAATGCAAAAACGCATCGACATCCGTCGCGAACGTGTCGGTCTGCACGAGCAAGGTCTCCGAGGCGTCAACGCCACCGCCGCCTCCGTCGAAGAAGCTGTATCCCGTCTCCGCGAAGTCGAAGGTCGTTTCAAAGAATGGCACGAAAACGTGCGCGCCAAAGACGAGGAAGCAGCTAGGAATGGCCTACCCAAGCCCAAACCAACCAGCGAGGGAAGTTCGTTCGAAAGCAAGCAACACAGATTGGAGAGAATCAAGAGAGAAGCCGAAGGCAGGAAAACTTTCAGGGAAGGGAGGTTGGTGCATAGGACTGAGCCCGAGATCAAGACGCATACCAGTTATTTGGTCTTTGCCGTCTTACCCAGAGAGTGGACCGAAGAGCAAGAAGAAAAGTGCAAGGCCAAATGGGGTGTCGAGGTCAAGGGACAGGTGGTCGCCGAAGAGGACAAGAGTAAAAAAGCAAAGAAGGCATAGAGTACAGAAGATTTCAGGACTCTTTTGATATTATATGTATGTGTGTAGAAACAACAATTGTTCACGACACATGTTGCGTCCCTGCTTCGACAGCTCACGCAGCAGCCAATCTTGGAATTCTCAGACGGAATAAAGTAACACGCATGTTGGACACAAACTCTCGAACGATAATCTCTCTTTCAAGACCTTACCTCCTTCTACTCTCTGCACTAATTCTTCTTCAGCGAAAAGACATGATGCAAAGAAATTTATCTATTACAAAGTACACTGGTAATAAGAAATACTTACAAGGTAAAAAAAAAGCATCGAATACTCGACTCCTCCATTGTCGTTCATGTTTCTCCAAGTTACTTACCTTGATATTCAAAGTTCAAACTTCCATTCACCAGTGGATTGTTCGAAACACCGAACACATTCGTTCCTTGACTTCTTTTGCGGTCCATGTAAAACTTCTTCGTGTTTCCCTGAAGCAAAAGGTTTGTAAGTTTCCTGGACTTGGTTCCTTCTCAACTTCAGGTGTAGCCTGTTCTGGTTCGATATACCACACTTTGGAAAGACTCTGTTCGTTGACTCGAAGGACGAATTCGAGAAGGCCAAGTATTATTATTTTTTTCAAAAGTTTCTTTTTGTGTGCTTTGGGGCCTCGAAATCCTGACTCTTTTCTTGACTTCCTCTGTCTGCATGTAGCAAACACCCTCCCTCCCCTTCATCAGAAGAAAAACCTAATCTGAATTTGCTTCGTTGAAATCTTGCGCACACGACACCAGAGTTGATGGATGAACCTGAAAGCTGGCCAAAGCTCAAGGGAAACATCGATGTGCAATGAGCTTTTTTGCTGAGAGTCGAACGGAAGCAGCCTTTGATCGCACTCCATGAGACCAAAGACCTTTTGCTGAATGAGACAGACCACATGACAACCACCTCATAACCATGTACCCCTGAAGAAACAAGCCACATCATGTTCCTGCCTACCTACCATAAGACACACCAACCGAAAGAAAGAAACAAATATGACCTATCCTTTTTCATCCTTTTCCTTATACGGGCAAATACATACACACGGCAATTTTGTATCTAGCCACTCCAAATCCATCTGGACCAGGCGAGGTTCCGAGATTGGCTGGCTGACAATTTTTTGTTCCTTTAGGATTCGGAACATCTGACTGATTCTATTGGGAGTGTAAATGACGCCAAACCGAATCAAGAATTTTGTGCTTGTGGAGATGGAGACGAAGTTGTCTGAGCCGTGTCTGCGTTTGGTGATTGTGATGGTCAAGGAAAGAGTAGATTTCGACCAAGCGTGTCGAGATGTGATGAGAAAGCCACTTGGACGACTCAGGAACTTACAAAGTAGTGTACTGGCATTCGAATAAACAACCGAGGTGATTCCTATCGTAATCACAGAACCCGTGCCTCTCCAATTGGCTCGTAAAGTGAAAGTGCACGTCTCTTTTCTCGCTATGTGTTGTCGTCTTCTGCTTCGAACCTCGCGAAGAGGCATGTAACTCCTTTGGTCAAATGTTGCATAGACCTTTCGTCATGATTAAGAGCACATCAGACACGGCCGGCCAGGTCATCCCAAGTCAACTTTGTACGCTACCAGTCCAGCCACTTACAAAAGAGTCTAGGCAGATTCGCACCGAACAAACCACTGTATTCATGTATGCACCCCTCTTTTGATTTCCCCTCTCAAAGAATGCATATATGTGGTGCATGATGCACGACCTGATTTGAGTATTGTAGAGTGGTAGGATCATAAAGTCCACGTACCTGAAGATCCCAGGCATTATCGCAAGAAAGCCAAGACAAGGCGGCAGCAGCAAAGGGTCATCTGTCAAGCAAACGCCACGTTCAGGTACTCGTAGATAGTCAATCGAAGGCTTTTCTGACCGATCACTGTTTTGAGTCGTTGTCGTGTACTATCATGCTCGCCTGCCGAGGACGATCTCCCCACTTGGGCTTGACAGTGACAGTAGTGCTCTTGCTAGAACAGAGATAAGCAGTGTTGTTCGTCCATGAGAGACTGCTTCAGCCGCTTAGAAGGCTTTCATATCACATACCCCCACGTAGCACAGACGGACATGCGAAAGCACGACCGTGCAGTGATTGTGCATGCAGGCCAAGCGGGAGCGGCCCACGGAGATCTATCATGCCGTACAGATGCAGTCAATACACGAGTCTCCGACATGACATCTCTGTCTTTATGACAAGAAGACTAGGGGTGCTGCTCTAGCCGTAAGAGAATGTAGTAGATTGCGTGAGTCGTAACACGGACTACGCCATCACGCTTATGATAAGCAGTATTCCATATTACTAGAGAGATTAGCGAATCATAGGGCGAAGTACACTATGCCCGGACTCGACTCGGCCAGGTACAAAACACTCTATCATCAAGTGTGTCTGGTGGCGTTTGCGGTCTTGCAAGGGAAATGAAGACTCCGTGACTGGAAGTTCAAGACAGTTGTTCAAGCAAAGTGACGATGAGAGGTCTTTGTTGTCGTTGATTCAAGGTAGGTGGGGTGCGATGTAGAAGCGTGAACCACCTGTTTCCTGCATCTGCCAGTAACGCGCACGTTCTGCCGAGTAACTGCAGATCACAAAGAAGATTTGCATTCAAGCATTCCTCTGTTTCTCACGATGTGCTGTTGCGCAACACGACAGGAAGTATGATACAAGCGAACAATAGACGACAATCAAGGCGTCATAGCACTGCAATCGTGTCATCTTGATACTAGTAGCATCGCCCTTCGAATGAAAGTATCTCAGTCAAACATAATGCGAACAAGGCGATTTAGAAGTCTCCATCAGAATTAAGACTATCAAGGAAGGATCCGCTGAAGGCCCAATGTAATTGTACCAAGTTGAGGACCCCAATGAACTTTTCAATGGCTACTATTCGTCTCTCTGTACATACATAGGTTATCTTTGGCATTGTGTTTGCTGAGAGGTGTCCCTCGTGAACTTTGGTCCTTTAGTGCCGACGGCTGTTGGGAATGCAAAGTGGATCTCGGCTCGAGTCGGAGATTCACTCAGATAAGACCCTTGATCTCGAGTTTCTGATTCACGAAAGTGTAGACCCGGCCCCTCTGAGTCACGTAGAAAGTAAAAGAAATAGATAACACTCAAAATCAACCAACCACCTTGATGTATTGTGTGTAGCAATTTTTTTTTCTTGACTACGTCCTCTTCATGATTGTTGTATAAGGGATTACTAGTCGTATCTTTCCTGCCGGTTTCACCCTTTGTCTCCTTCCATTGTCGTCGGAGACCACCGACAGTTGCAAGGTTTTGAAATCCTTGTTCAGTTTTCGTTCTTTTAATCATCCAGTCTTCTCTCGATACCTTTGCTGCGTGTGCTTGTGCAGGAGTTTGATTTTCTGCAACTCTTCGGATCAACAACACCCCCACGTCTTTACTCTCCCTTCCGACCAATCTCTTTGTGGCTTGGGGCTTGGATCATCTTGATCACGCATATTAACCCGCGCGGTCACGCACCTCGACCCCTCTGCAATACACGCAATACGCCTGGGCCCAACCCCGCGTTTCCCTTTTTCTGTTCTACACAGGCACGAGATCGAAGAGACGGAGGAGCGACCGCGCAATACACTAAGCAAACCAACTTGTGATACTTTAAAGTCATCCAGTCCTTAGTCTTGCATGACCTGCGCTCAATCAAGCTACTGTTTTACTCTACACGCTAGGCCAGAGTATCAACGTACCGAGTGGCTCATCAATCAGCCTCACTCGAGACACCATCTTGACTACTCCACTTTCTGTGCTTGACTTCAAATATATATTGGATCCGCTCTTACTGGACTTGTCTGGATATTTCTCACTCACATCATTTACTACTACTAGCGACTGTCGAGCGTCTTCGAGGCAATTCAAAGTAGCTTTTGTCTCGGGGCTCCTCCCCTCGTCTTTCACCTCCGTCTTTTCTTTGGTTCGGATTATGAACTTCAAAAACGACTACTCTCACTGGCCTGCTGGACAAGAATACATCAACCGCTGAGATATTTCTGATTATCATTGCAGTCAATCTTTTGGCTGCATCCTGTGACACTTTCAAACAAAACATTGTGCCGACAAGGCAACCACATTCGGGACTGGACCAAGATACATCACAAATAAGTTTGGAAAGACGACATGCCTATGATGGATCGGTCCATGGTCCTGCTTAACGCGGAGGTCCAATTTCTGGTATGTCTTTGCTTTTCCTTTCTTCTATCATCCGCATTCTGACACAGAAACATTGCACACGAATGCTTGCCATTTGCAGTCCAGCTGATGAAAATACTACAACACAGGACACAAGACTTGCCATCGTACATATACCACTACATCTATATTCGCACTTCATACAGCCCATACTCCGTCTGTTGACGTTGCCAGAACATGTGGATTCCGATCAAGAGCAAAGTCCACCACGTAGAAAGTGGGCTTATACTTATCCATTCACCAACATCTCGGTCACGACTATCGAGTGTTCGGTAGTCTGCCCTCGGTTTCTGGTTGATGAGCTTTTCAGCCCTTTGATTGAAAGACTCGACGCAAAAGCCAAGCAGTCGGTCATAATCAGCAACGATGACTTTGTCGTCATCCAAGTTGGCGGAGAAGGCATGGAAGCAGGTCAGCGTGTGCTCGATCTAACAGCACCACTTGCCCTAGCAGGAATGTGAGTAACTTTGTTCTGCCAATTCCAATACCCGTCAAGAAGATTTTATGCTGATGCAAGGTTGCTTAGTTCCATCTTCTTCATCACAAGCTATTACAGCGACTTTGTCCTCGTCCCCTATAACGCCAAATCCACCGTCATCGGTGCTCTTGAAGAACGAGGTTTCGCTTTTGAACCGCTATCCGACGGCCACAGTGCAAACATGAGCAACATATCCTCCCCCTTACACGGCCACAATAGGAACAGTTCCTCGTCTTCCTTTGACCTCCTTCAACCACCCGGCACACCACCGCCCTCGACAGTCGCAGAATGGCAGACGAAGACATTCTCAACACTACGCACGAACGGGATCGAGCCGCTTATAGACGACACGCTCGAACTGCGTACCTGCGCCGGATACCGCAGCGATACCCAAGACGTGCAGGACAAAATCTTCTACGGCGTGTTCAAATGCCTTTTATCCGAACCACGATTCATGTCCATTACATTGACCGAAACCGACACCGTGTCATTGACTCTGGAGAAGAAATTGCTAGGTCACTTCGTCAACGACGGGGAAGGTGTGCTGTTGCAAAACGATCAGACGTATCTTGCCATTGTGTTTGATTTGCGCAAGTTGCCCGAGGAAAGCACTGGTATTGTTTGTGGCGTGGCTGGCAGACTATTGGATAGACTTGGTGATCATCCTGGACTTCCGTTCAACATGAGTTATCTGTCGACTGCAAGGACGGGTAATGTCATTGTGGAGGAGAGTGAAGTTGATGACGTGCTGGATGCTTTGGTGGAAGGTGGTGCGATTCGTGACGATGGTGCATGTTGAAGAGGATCCAAGGACCGTTGTTGTAAAAATAAAAGTTGTTTGATTTGTATACACCTCGGTCGGCTGCTTTTTTGCGGCTAGGTACTGTACAGCGCATGTATGCCATCCATGTTATCTGTTTCCTTTGCCGAGTTGAGTGTGTTCGTCATTTTCTGTATCGGACTCTGCATTAATCTCTACTGGAGCTGTCATGTTGGAACTTCTACTCCATGGATCCAGTTTCGTCTCATCATAAATTCATACAGCCATGCAGCTTCCACAGAGCAAAGAAAAACCTATACATTCTCCTCAACCAAACGCTTTATCCATCTGCGCCCCTAGGTCAGAGCCATCCTGCTCCCTAGCCACTTCCTCAGGCACCCTGTCATCCACATCCAACAAACTCGCCCCCGGCGCCGCATCCTCAACTTTCTTCCCCGTCGTACTCGCCGGTCTCAAAATCTTGTCCTCACTATCCAACCATCCGGGCGCTTTCCTCCTCTTCTCCCTCAACTCCCTATCCTTAATCCCATTTCTCCAATCCTCGATCGTCTTTGCGCCGTCGCTACCAGCGGCGTCTATTTGTTGTCGCAAAGCATTGTTCTGGGATATTATTGTGGAAGGATGGGCACGGAAACCGGAGGATGAGGTCACGTAGTTGGGGAGTTGAGTGGTGGGATCCAGGGTGGAGGTTAAGAGAGAGGGAGGTAGGGTTGAGGGGAGGCTGGCGTAGTTGTGTGGGAGAGTGGGTGCTTTTGGGAGGGTGATGAAGGGGGAGACTGTTAAAGGGACTTGAGCTAGGAGGGGGTTTTCTGGTATGGATGTGTTAGTTTTGGGATTTTACTTGCTTGTATGTTTGCTGCGGGGCATGTGAACACAACGAGGACATGGACTACTCACGTTCGGAGCTCATGGTGTTGGTGGTGTATTCACTGTTTGGCAACAGTAAAGTGTGCAGCTAGCTGTTGTCTGTCGCAAAGCCGGTGACGTCCTCAATCCTCGTAACAGTCGCGAATGACTTGGGTTCGTCGCGTGCACGGAGCGGTATGCAGTGTTGTACAATAGGAGTCTAAGTCAAGTTCAGGCTGCTGACGTTGCCGAGTCGAGCTCAAGTGGTAAAAGTACCGAGCCGTTCACCCTGATCTTGCAAGACCCTGTCGACGTCGTGTTTGGACCCCTCGTGGCTGTCTCGTGAGTCGCGTCCATCTTTGGTGCTGTCTCTAACCAAAACCCAACCCCACACCACTCTCAGACAAGGCGCGCTAGGTAACGATAAATGACGAGATGGAGATAATAAACTGTTATTATTATTGTATGCCACCAAAGATGAAAGGTCCGGGCTTCTATAGAAACGATTATACCCGGGCCGTGTGATGCTGATGATGTCTATGATGTCTATGATATGGACATGTCTAACTACGGTAGTTTGGTGAGGATGGGAGTTTGTAAAAAGTCCAACCCGTGGAAGACAAGGCAAACAGGTGTGCCCTCCAAAAGACATTGTACCTAATCACCCTGCAGAAGAGGTGTTCTCTCTCCGCAAGCTCGCGAAACAAGATCAGATCCAGATGTAGACCCTGGTACACGTGCGCTTGTGCCTCTCTACGGTCCTTGTGCCCCTTTCACTGCAAGCCACAACCCCTTCGCCCAAGAAAAATCTACACCGTCACTATTCAAAAAGGCCATATCACGACTCGCGCGTCAACTTGAATGCAGAGGTCAACAACGGCGGCAAACTCGAAAGTGGCAAGTCTGTTTGCAAATCTCTTCCCCTCCAATTTCTGAAGCTTTTGTGGTTGACACAAGGCGCCATGGGTGGCTTGGACTTGGCAGAACACTATTCGTACCTATCCATGGTTCCTTTGCCAGGTTCACCGTTCTCAGGTAATGCCTCGAAGCCTTTTCGCCAAACGGACCTGGCTCCTCGAAATCTGAGCCTTGACTACCACGGTCACAACGGGTAAGTTTGTTTGACTCTTCTGTGAACCTCATAGGTCGAGCTTTTTTTTTTGTTTTGGCCTGACTCTCGACTCTCGATTTTTGACGGCATGAATCGTCTCGGTCTAGATGCATCATAAGACTATTTGACCAAAATTTGGGCCTATCACACTAGGTCGTGGTTGTTGCAGTATATATCTCAGATGTATGCTAATCTACAGTTGCGAGGTGCTTTGTAATCCTTGTCTGATTTATGGAGGGATACATGACCTGATATTTTGTATCATTGGTTGGGGTATTTGATTGATCAACGACGATATTGTTTTGATCTACAGCATCCTCGCATGATAATAATTTGGGAGGATTGGAGCGATTGTCACCCCAGGTTCAAGTCGCCAATCCGTCAGGGTCTTGTGCATGTCCAGGGCAAAGATGAGACGAGATTTTGTGTATTCCTCAGATTTAGTTTGGCCAACTCAAGATCCACATGTATGGAGATACAACAGAGAGGACCCATGAACGAACAGCACAAGGAGCAAGCAAGGTTGAAAAATGAAATTTCGTGATATTTGTAACATGTGCCATAACACATTAGGGTACAAAACTTGTAGGCGGCGCTAATACACCTTGTAAACCGGTCAGGGACACCTGAAAATGTCTGACAATGATGATCCGGAGAAAATGCTCATGTACCAGTACCAACACCATATGCTGAAAACCACCAACAGAAGAACACTACTCTGCAGACGGGCCTGCCCATCAACAATGAATCAAAGAGAAATCCCAGAAACGCCACTCATGAAATCGTGGTGTCTGTCGATCTAACCAAAACAGACACGACTTGGTATCGTTGAAAATCTTAAGATGAGGCGGACGCCATGCTGAGGTCGCTGGTCTCCTTACGAAGAGCAGACATATCGTGCTCAGGAGGAGAGCCACGACGACGGGCCGAAGAGGTGGCAGTCTCAAATTGTGCCTTGGTGTGTTGGTGCATAAGTCTGCAATGTGTAAGTTGATGTACTACGACTTTATTGAAGTGATTGCTGACCTCTGATATGAGAGACGAGCCTCATCAGGGTTGCTCATGTCGTAATGATCTTGGAATTCGTACTGAGCGGCAATGGGCTCGTTGAAGTCTGAAGAAACGTAGACTTGCTGCATGTTGGAGGGGGCAGACATTGTGTAGTATAGGTGTTTGTGTTGTGGTATTAGAGGTTGGTTGGTTGGATGTAAAAGAAGAAGATGGCTGATGATAGAAAAGGCTTTGTATTGGATGGAATGATTAAGTTTGAAGATACAGAGAAGACTTCCATCTTATATGTGTATCTCTTGTGCAAAGGGCAACTGACATGAGCAGCCAGAAGGATTGGCACAACGTCAGACCCTGCGCCTTTAGACCACAAGAGAATTGGCGCTAAGATCGGCATTAAATGCAAGCCTAAGCTAGGCGACATCAACGGCCCAGCCATGGGCCGGAAAAGACTTCGATAAGGACAGCCCTCATCCGGGGGGCGGACAGCTCTGTGTATCGGGGTTTTTTGATTGGACTTGACAACCCGCAATGCGCTCATCGCCTATAAGTGCGACGAGGAGGGCTAGACCCTCTTTCAATTTAGTCCCGTCACCTACATCATTGATGAACAGGGTCTTCGCAACGACTGTCGTTGATGGTGGGCCTTCAAAGCCGAACGTCGCGTGTGCACTTTCCATATCACATACTACATCATCCCTGGGGAGTCATCTCCGCCTTATAAGGTCTGGTAGTAGAGGAGATCTACCTCATATTGGCACTCTGGTTTCCAGATTGACGTCGTTTTATTCGGAGTATCTTCAACCATGTCACCATGATGAGTCGTGCACCGAAAGCGACTGAATCTTGTCTGGACATTTGTACAGAATTTCGGGACGAGAACAAAACACAAGAGTCACGAATATGCAGAATGGTGACCGTCTGGTATCATCGCCGCCTCCGTATGTATGTACAGAGGCACGCATCCGGTGACTCGGACCGCTCAGTAGTCACACAAAAAGATTCTACATCATAACCCTAAATGACGTAGATTTGTTCATTTCCCGTGGTGGTCGTTTTTTCAACTCATCGCCTCGAACTTCTCTACGAGAGTGACAGCTGACGTCGTCCAAACCACTCTGCTGGGACGCTTTCAACCTGGAGGATGCTGCACAGACAACCACCATGATGTTCGTTGTGATGCAAGTAGGTCTCCCTCTTTGGAGTCCACCTCCTACTTCACTCTATCTCGTATTATTATTGTTGTTGTTGTTGTTTTTCTTCCCCTCCCCACCATCGACCTCATAGCTAATCTACTTTACTTGTGGGGTATGCTTACTTTTCCATCGATCATCTTTTGATTTACCATTTTCATCATGCCAATAGGTATGTAGCCAGGTTATCACCGACGAGATTCGAAAATGATGTCCACTTTCGTCATATCACCTGGCGTGTGCATCTAGAGTTTCCCTCTCCTCTGCAAGGTGAAAGGAAAAAGAATAAAACGAAGAAAATTGGGGATTTCCTGTCATAACTGATCGCGATTCGACCTCTGTCGAATACATCGAGATGCTGGTAAGGATCGCATCTCAATCGAAAGCAATCATCTGTCGCTTTTGAAAGAGTCAGAAGCCACTGAGACGAATGGACATGCTTCCAATCAGCATACCTTGATCAATCGCCGTCCGGCGCATCGAAGTACTGTACAAACGGCAATGCTCATGGTACATGACTTCACCCTTCATCTACCGGGCATGACATGGGCAATTCCAGCCTTTCCAACATCTCTTCTGCTTGTCACCTAGCTCGCTCAACAGCAGGAAAAGACCAGCCCGTATCACTTGGTTACAGAAACGTCAACAACTGACATGAGAAGAAAATCGGAAGCCGTAGGTTGCTGGAGACACTTTTCTAGTTGATGATCTCTCCATTCCTTTTCATTAAACAAACATCCAAAGCATCGTCATACGCGACTTGCCAAGTCATTCCTTGGCCGAAAGAGTGTTTTCCTCCACCACGTCCATTTTCACTGTTCAGAGCCTTTTCAACAGTTCTCGTTATCTGTCGTTGCGAAAGTATGGCTGTGAGGTGAACGAAGAAAACTGCTGTGCATTCCCGCCGGACCCCAACGTGTTCCGTCATATTGCATCTCACCAGCCTTAAGGGCACGTTTCATGTGCAGGGTACATGTGTGACTTGATTGATCTTACGGTTTCTGGATGGGTGATGACAGGCAAGTCGTGCCTGTGAGGTGAGTGACGTCTGACCCTATTTCTGTACCCACCCCTAATATCTCGTACCCACCCCCAGTACCTACTCCATAGCAATTATTGCATGACATCTTATGCATGCAGCTGACGGGATCCTTACTGGAGTAATCTCGAACACCAGTTCATTTGTCTCGTCTCACTCGTATAGCTGCCCTCTACAGCACTGTGATTAGTATTCTTGCGGCATTCTAGCCGTAAATGCTTCTTGTTGTTGATTGAATCTGCATCCTTGTAATGATGGTCTCGCTTCGACATGACAAGTTTTCCGTTCATACAAATTGGGGAGATGAGACATACACTCTGCACAGTACTGAAGATGCAATCTCAAGCAACCTCTATCAAGTGATAGATTTCTAGTTCTTGGAACATTATGCTTATGTTCTGCAAAAGTCTAATGACTTTTTTGAAAACTAGAAAGGCTGCGTCACTTGCCACATGAAGGTCTTCTTTGCCATCGAAAGTCCAGCAACATTTTCCTGAGGTGGTGAGTTCAACATTCAAGTGATCATTCATCGTGCGATGTAGCCCTTTCGTCGCCGAGGAAGACATGGCCGCACAAAACACGTCCTCTATCTATTCAGAATCGTGATCGATACATAGAGACATGTGATCGATTTCATCGAGACGATGTGTGCGATTTACGATGATAATAAAACTATCAGGAGTATGATGAGCACAACGATCAATACCGCGATGCAGCAACTCGAGTATGTATCTGTACAGAAGAAGAAGGTAGATTGTCAGCAAATGCAATGATCCCAGGAAGAGAAAAAAGAGGGGATGATGATGAGGGTTATGATGATGATGATGATGATGATGGATAGCAGGGAAGTGAAAAAGAAGAGGAGAAAGGAGAGAGAGAGAGAGAGAAACACACCCTCGTTCTTCCTGATGACGGAGCCAATCTGCTTGAGGCCATTCTGCAACTTGCCACCTACTCGATCGGCGATACCATCAACCTCATCGAGCAGATCCGCCTGCTCCTCCAACTCTCTACCCATAGTATCTGCCTGGGCGCGCAAATTACCCACAGTTTTGAAGACATCATCGAGAGCCTCGTCCTGCTCATGCATAATCTGTTCCTGCCTCTGTTGCTCGAATTCGCCGTACCCATCCTGACCGTCTCCTTCTTCATCATCGCTGTCAAATTGACTTGGATGCGGCAATCCACCTGTATCCACCCTGCCTTTTCCTTTTGCTTGTTGTGCGTGTTCGACTGTTGTCGCGAGTTCTTGGTGCATTTCGTCGACTTCGGCGCCTACATCTTGGACGAGTTTGCGACGGCGTTCTACTTCGTCTAGTTCTAGGCCATAGCGGTATGGATCTGATTCGACAGCCTTGACACTTTCGATCAGGTCGGCGAGGTCGGCTCCTAGGTCTTGTAAGGTGGATTCGAGTTCTGAACGGGCTTCGACGAGTTCGGGTGAGGCTGCTGAAGAGGCTGAGGAGCGGATTCGTATGTACGAGTTGAATAGTGGGCGCGTTGTGTCTAGTAACGAGAGCACGTCGCTTTTGCCGTTGTTAGCTATATCATGTCCATGCAGTCTGTGATCTCGTCGTTAACAATGGTCTGGTGATAACTCACGCCTGAACCTGTAGAAAGGGGTCTTCGGATGTCATGATGGTGGTGGTTTCGGTGACATGTGCGGCCTGTCCTGTATGCCGCAAGTTGCCAGTCTAGCTCATTGCTAAGAAGGAAAGTAACACGGCTGGAGATGGTTTGAGGTTGATTGTCGGCTCCAGGCAGGTTTATGAAGACAACAGCTTGTCGTCGATGCAACAACTGTTGACCGCGGCCTTAGCCGGCGTTAGCCTTTCCCGCGTCGACATGAATTTCGTCAAAAGTTTTTGTCTCGTTGCGCCGATGGATGTATACCGGTGAATATATCAGAAAGTGTCGAATACATCATCAAGAAGACAGACCCGAGTCTTGGTTCCTGGTTCCTGGTCCCATGACAGAACACCCATATTTCCCGTGAGAGATCATATCCCATCACTATGGGTCCCGAAAGTGCCTTGCCAATCTCACCAGAGTTTGAGAATCCAGAACAATATGTCGATACATTACTGGAATTCGTCGCATCTTCCACTATGCTCAGGACGTTATGTGGTGGCGTACACGTCCTAGACTTCTTTACACGGCAACCTGATCTCTATGCCACCATTTTACCTTCGGATTGGCGATCATTCTTTCGAGCCCACGATATCATGGAGATACTTGATTTGTTCATGCGAGAAGATCTGCAACCACTGGAGAATTCGTCTTTGGAAGCTTGGAGAGAAGGTCCTTTACCACCTTCAACATTGATACAATACATCAAGAACATCCGCAGACTTTCTTTACAGCGTGACTTTACACCTATAACTAGGCCGGGAGAAAATGAGCATACCACCGAACAACGTAAACTCGGACAAAAGATCCTGGTCGGAATGAATCTCAAAAAAGTCCACGAAGTCGATAATTTTGCTCGTTACGTGGACAGATTGACCACACAAATAGCAGACTCCAAGGATCATGAGATTACTCATCTCGTGGATTTCGGAGCCGGTCAGAATTATCTTGGTAGAACTTTGGCAGCACAACCGTACAACAAACACATCATTGCCTTGGAGAGCAGGAAACACAATATCGAAGGTGCCAGGAACATGGATATATTGGCCAAACTGGCGCCGAAAGAAAAGACCATCGTAAACAAGAAAGAATGGCGTGCCCAACAAAGATCACTGGCTGAGCAAGGGCTCCTGGAGAAGAAACCGACCAAGAAACCTGATGCCAAAGGTGAACGAGGTTTCTTTGCAAAGGACTCGACACCGCTGGAACCTGAAGATGACACCGGACTGGCCACTCTCCAAATTTCCAACTCGGGAGTGGGAAGCGTACAATACGTCGAGCACTACATCAAAAACGGTGACCTTTCCCGTGTCGTCCCACAGATCGTCGACCAAGAAGCCGTCCGTTCAAAAGTCTCTTCCACAGATATCGAATCTTCAGAAAAAGATCCTTTCCTCGAAAGCAACTTCCAAATCGACGACGACATCAAAGCCACCGACCCAAAACTCATGATCATCTCTCTACACTCCTGCGGCAACCTAGTACATCACGGCATTCGTTCCCTCCTCATGAACCCCAATGTCTCAGCCGTAGCCCTAGTAGGCTGTTGCTACAACCTAATAACCGAACGCCTGGGTCCCGCAACCTACAAACTGCCCTCCCTCCGCTCCATGCACCCACGCCTAGATAAAACCTCCTCGGCCTACGACCCTCACGGTTTCCCAATGTCCAACCGTCTTTGTAACTACACATCCCCTCACGACGGCACAGGTCTACGTCTAAACATCACAGCCCGCATGATGGCCGTCCAAGCACCCCAAAACTGGGGTCGCAAAGACAGCGAAGCATTCTTCAAACGCCATTTCTACCGCGCCTTGCTGCAAAAGATGTTCTTGGACAAGGGCATTGTGGAACAACCGAAACAGGAACATGTGGAGAGCAATGACGGAAGTCCTTTGGGTTGGTCAGGAGGCACTGCACCGATCATCCTCGGCTCTTTGCGGAAAAGCTGTTATAATACTTTTGTAAGCTATGTGCGAGGGGCCTTGGAGAAATTGGTGCAAGATGATGTCAGGGGTCGAGAGTTCAAGGAGAAAATGGGTGGCTTGACGGATCAAGAGATTCAAGGTTACGAAGAGGATAACAGGGAGAGAGGAAAGGAATTGAGTGTCATGTGGAGTCTGATGGCGTTCAGTGCTGGAGTCATCGAGGCTGCTATCGTGGTTGATCGATGGTTGTTTTTGAAGGAGCAAGACGAGGTTGCCGAGGCTTGGGTCGAGCCTGTGTTTGAGTATAAGCATAGTCCGAGGAATTTGGTCGTCGTGGGTGTCAAGAGATAGAGCATGACTAGGACGGTGAGATAGAGGACATCAGCTTCGTGGGATACACAATTGATTGAGGTGTTTTGCGCAGATTGAATGACAGGAAGAAGTCTCGAAACAATCAATCTCATAGTGATCTATGAGTATGGCTCGGTAGTTGATGAATGAGGCAAGGATTATTCACCATCTATGCAAAAGAACGAGGTGGCTAGCCAGGATAAATAACTAACACAACCACTTCAGCACCAACACGTCTGACCACAAACAAGAACAGACCCAGACAGATCTGACCCAAGGAGATCAAACAAAACAAAAAATGTCGCAGCCGTGAATCGAACACGGGGCTCGTGCATGGCAAGCACGAATTTTACCACTAAACCACTGCGACTATATCATGTCATCACGTGATAAAATAATGTTTGCGGCTGAGATCAATATGTTGAAGACGCTCTCCTGACTCGAAATTCATGAGCAAGGCTGCCGCAACCATTCCTTTCAGTCTCAGATGGCCTATGTATGTACTGAAACTCGGAGATCAAGGAGATACATCTCTAACGAAAGCTTTGAGTAACGGACAATGAGATGAACCTCACTACATGCAAAGCCCACCTGCCGTCAAAGTTTTGGATTTATATTGCTCAACATCAAACTCATTACATACGACGTCCGTCATGATCTGCAACACACAACCCTTTTTCTTTGTTTCTTCAGCCTTCTTTCTCCCAGAAGTTGGCACATCCCTCGAGATCATCAACATTCAACAGAGTAACACCCTCGTTCCAAAGAGTGCGCCAGATGGCGTTTCTAGTACCGACAGGCCAGCCAGGTTGATCCTGTTACACAATCAAGTCAGCAAACGCAAATTCAAAAAGACAAAAATATCACTAAGACCCGAAAGACAGGAAAAACATACCCAGTATCTAGCACCAATACCCTTGGAGTTAGCGTGAGCAATCTGCGAACGCAAAAGAGCCAATTGAGTCGAGTTGAAAGTCTGGTTTCTGATGTTGCCGAACTGAACAACAAAGTCGGTGGAAGCAATGGGACTGACATCCGAAGTGATGTTTGAGAAAGTGGAGTTCAGGGTAGGAAGAGGGGCGTCCCAGAAGTAGTCACGCTTGTTGACACCCTGGACTTGGTTGAGAGGAGTGTTTCCGGTTCCGATGACGGTGACAGCACCGGGGATTACGGCGGTACCGTTGTAAGTGGTGAGCCAACCGCCGTCACGAAGAGGTTGGAGAGCCTTGACGACGTAGGGGAAAGTGGTAGCACCGTCAGTCTTGACGTCGACCCAGAGGTATAGGGTTTGGCCTGAAGCGGTGTCGAAAACGCCGTTATGAGTTTCACCGGTCACGAAGGAGGAGTTGGGGTTTTGTCTCCTGAGAGTGGAGAGGATGGGTTGGATGTAAAGGGAATCAAAAGTACGTCCATTTGTCAAGGCAGATTCCTCATGGCCAACCTACAATATATGAGTATGTGATTCGTTGGATTGATCGTTTTCTTTTTTGAAAGTCAAAATGTTCAGAATGATCCCGTACTTACATGAAGGGTGCCATTGTAAAGCCACACGTCTGCTTCTACCGAGACAGCACCTGCTGACAAGGCAGAGTAGAAAGGCTTGGCTCTCCAGTAATCATTGTGAGAGTGGAAAGCTTTGGGAACAATCTCTTGGGTAAAATCAGTGGGATAAGTATACAATGAAGAGTCCTGGCTTGCAAGGACGTTCTGGAGAGGTTGTGAAAGTGGAATGTCAGATTGAGCCAGAGTAGCCAAAGGAGCGGCGAGGAGAAAGAATGTAGACCACATGATGCAAATCAATAGAGACACAAATAAACAGATATCTCTCAATCCAAGCATACTCGAAGGAGAGGAAGTGACATTATATAGCGGCGATTGACATTGAAGCCAAAGCCCACAGAAACTCACAGAGAGACTTGCGAGTTGCTACGGGTATGACGAGACCTTGCAAAGACGTGCTCGGAGATTGGTAGCAACAACCAATAGGAATCGCCACGTGCCTGTAAGGTGGATGAAACGAGGGATTCGCATGGGCCGAGAGCTTGTGGTTTGAATTGTTTGCAAGACACGAGGTCGGAGCAACGGGTTTCAGTGGAGCGAGACATAAACTCGGCTTCTGCGGGTGTCGATCATGAACATGGTTATGCATGTGTAATTTAACCATGACTTTGGAAGATACGAGTCTGTAGAGCATGGCTGAAGTGTTGAAATTGTAACATACGAGGTATGAGAGCTCTGTGGGTCAGAAGGTCTTTCGCTGCGAGAACGTGGCAAGCGTAATCGGTTTCTCTTTGCTTTGCAGACTGGTTTCGTTAGGAAGTATGTGTGTATGAAGTCTTTACCTTCTGCAGCAGGAACCATCAGAGTCTTGCTCTTGACGACAGGACTACCAATGGATATCAGTGTCTCTTGCTGATGCACGTACTAATTGTAACAAATGCTGAGTTTAGCCGGAAAGCCATCACAATATCGAATCTCCAAGGACACAAACCAGCATTGAATTAAAAATGCTTGCTTCATTTTATGAACATCAGAATTGGAACGCAGAAGCCATCTAGCAAGGAGGAAGATTCATTTCTCTGAGGCTAGAAGTGGAATCACAGCACAATGTTGTCCTCAGGCATTTATTGATTGAAAGCATCCGAGGCGGCGGACATTGGCTTGGCGTGCATCGGGACGTCCGCTCGCGACTTCCAAATGCGGCGGAACAGACGATTGTAGAGTATGACGACCGAATCCGATAAGAGTGTCTACTGATGAACGAGGATTCAGAAAGTGCAATAGACATGCACAATATTACACAGTAGCTTGCCTCAGCAGCGACATTCGACTCAAAATAAAGAACAATTCCATGAGCGACAGCGGTCAGAGGCAGATTGCGCGGAAGGAAAAATTGGCGAGAGCGGAGCACAATCTACTCTAGTATAGAATTCGACGACGGCACCAAAAGTTTCCAAGAGGGCAGGAAGGCAGTCGCAAAACACGTCGTCTTCGTATGCTTCTTGACCAGACAAGACTTGGCCTGATGTCCCTCTGGTTTGCACCCTGACATGGCTGGCTCATTCGTGGACAAGGCCATAAAGACGCTCGGCACCATCTTTGGCAGCGAGAAAGACGACAACGACGACGACAAGGCAAGCCGAGACAAAGACAGCCGACGCTTCACTTTATGATGCACTCGCTGACTGGATTGAGCAAACAGCATGAAGCCACGGCCAAAGACACAGTCCCCACCAAGAGAGGCGCACAACCGCAAGAGTAGGAGGCTTGTTCAACATCTACATCAACCAGTCACTGGCGTCTGACAAGGTTGATATACAGGCTGGACCAAGCGAGTACAAGGAGCAAGCGCATGCGCCTCAGTAGCAGCATCAGTGCCGACGAGCAACGACTCTTCCACCACAACCTGTTCGCCATACTGTCCCCGCCCAAACCAATTTCTGGACCTACTGACTGACGCCTCACTACAGAGCCCCTCCCAAGGATTCCGTCACCATCGACGTGCCCAAAAGCGAGTGGACCGCCATGTCTTCGTCCAGATCAAAGCCCTTCAGTGGTGGGTTTCGTCCTCGCAACAACTTGACCAGCAGTAGCCCCCACATGTCGTCCTTGCAGACTTCCAACTCTATCGGAGTGAACGTACGGTCTCAAAAACGCCGAAAGCTGGACCACGAGCCTTCCCAGGCATCGGATGGCCATGATCAGGAGGCTGACTGGTTTGATCGCGAGACCTCCGATCATCCTACCCTTGGCAGAGCCCCCAGTGTCATCAGCCTCAACAGCCAAAGTCAAGAGACTTCAAGTCAACATCAGCGCTTTCGTCCCACGGAATATGAAACCCATAGTAGGATAATGGCCCCACCCAAAAAGACTTCTCGGAAGCCAAAGTCGTCTGCTTCGCATGAACGCCGCTCGAACAGTACCATGGGTACAGAATCTTCTCCGGTGCCGCTTGAGGACGATGACGATCTACGAGTGCTTGAGCCTCCCTCACACTCTCAATCTGCACGCAAAGCAACCATGGCCTATGAGGCTCCTGTCCAGGTTCAATCGTCTCCCGTACGACGTACTTCGCATAATTACCCTTCATGCAAGCCATTCGGAATACGTGCCGGTTCCTCGCGGGAAGTGGCTCCAGATTATACTGTCGGTAAAAACGGCGTTCGAGCCAAGGCCCGCATGCTCGAGGAATCGCCATCACGCCTAAATAACACTTTCGTGAGGGACACGAGTGATGCTCCCGACCTTCTCGTCGCAGAGAGAAAGTTACGGAACAAGATGAAAGCCAAATCTACAACAAACCCAACCCCAGATCGAACTCTGATCAACGTTGATATGAGTGAGGATGAGCTCGCGACTTCCCAAGTCAACATCCCGCGCTCCACTCCAAGGAAGCCTGCAGCACGAAGGACTGTTCGTTCTCCGTCGTCGGGTGACATCACATCAACTCATTTCAAAAAGAGCCCCAAAGAGTTCAACATAAAGGAGCTGTCCACGTCCTCTGTTCAGTTGAAAGAAGACTCTCTTCAACTCCATTTCTCGACTGACTACAAAACAATAACATTCTCGAAAGGAGAAAAGCCTGTGCTAAACAACAACAACAATACTGCTTTATCGCTTAACAGTATCAACATGCACAAAGTAACAAGCAGTGACCAAGATGCCAGCGGGGTTCTTCTGGAAGGTGCGAGCTCACCAAGCACTAAAGGGAAGGTCTGGCTTGAGTTCCACACCAAGGAGGACCGACAAAGGTTCTTGGATATCATCACTTCAAAGACGGTCGCCAAGGCTGTGGTCATAAGAAAAGTAGATGAGTAGGGGTTCTTTGCGTCCTTTGAACATATACCAGGCTAATCTGTTGACAGCGAGCGACTCCATGCCATTTACCACAACACTATATCTCATCTTGGGCAGAAGGAAACTTCTGCCAAATCCGCCTCAACTTCGCAGACTGCCTCAAGCACCAACCAGACTGCCCGCCAACGCTCGATGGCAGCTCAGCAAGGCATCTGTCATCCCGAGCGTGAAGTCATGGCACTTCGAAGGAGCTCAATGAAAGCTGAATTCTCCCAACGACCTGTTTCAACTCCAGCCAAACGTCGCAGTCCGTCCCCAGAGGTCCGCATGGAACCACCCGCATCAACACGAAGTAGCCGTAGAGTTCAGCAAAAGGACCCCATGACATCTAGCAAGGCGACTCAACCGAAGCCCAAAAAATGGACGGAGGAGAATGGCATACCTCAATGGGAGGCGCCGCTTGTCTATCCTGCCACTGGAACAAAGCGAACAACAGTGGAAAAAACCGATATTGCAGGATTGGATGATGACGAATGCCTCAACGACAATCTGATCATGTACTGTTTACGTCGGCTTGAAGAAAACAACACAGATCTCAAGGACAAAGTCCACATTTTCAACACCTACTTCTACAGCTCTCTGACCACGAATAAGGTGGGAGGCAAAGGCTTCAATTACGATGCTGTCAAGCGCTGGACCAAGAACATTGATCTCTTCACGTATCCTTATGTCATTGTACCCATCAACCAGTCTTACCATTGGTACCTCCTAATCGTATGCAACCTTGACAAACTGGAACGAACTTTGAAGGACGAAGACAGTGATCCTGAAGAAGTTGACCAACCACTACTGCCGTCGCAAGAACCTACTCAATCTCAGAATGACCTTGAGATACCAGAGTCGCCTCAGGAATCTCAAGAAGCCGCTCTTTCACAAGATGTCAAACGTATGTCATTGGAGACAGACAAGATAAACGACGACCCTCCTCCATCCGGTGACCTGAAATCTGTTTCACAACCTACCGAGAAGAAGACTCCAAAGTTCGATCCCGATGCTCCGACCATCATCACTTTAGATTCGCTTGGCTCACCACATTCAGCCGAGATCAAATACCTGAAACAGTACGTCGCTCATGAGGGAGCTGACAAGCGTGGTTTGGACTTTGAGTATAGTCTGCTCAAAGGGGTCACGGCAAAAGGTATTCCTCAGCAATCAAACATGTCCGATTGCGGTGTTTACCTTATTGGTTACGTGACAGCACTTCTCAAGGATCCAAGAGAGTTTGTACGAAAGGTGCTCTCGAAAGAGATGGACAAGAGCAATGCTTTTGCCGATTTCGACCCTGCTAGAAAGAGAGAAGAGATTCGCACGCAATTGCTTGAGCTTGCCGATGAACAAAAAGCTGCCAAGAAGGCCAAAAAGAGAGAAGCATATTTGGCAAAGACCGGCGGTGGGCAGACACCAAGTCGTGCCCAAAATCTAGGCAGCAAAGCTGCCACCCCATCTCTGCGCAGTTCCCCTATCAAAGTGCCAGTAGCTCGGAGCTCTCCTGTTCGGTCATCGGTACTTCCCAGTTCGCCCATCCGAGCAGAAGCCCCTGAGAACGAACCACTCACCAATAAGACTCCAGTCGGCCAAGACAAAAACGATGAAATGCTCTTCAAGGAATCAACCCCCCGGATCGGTGTTAGCGAAGCTGATTTCCGAGCACAGCTTAACTATGCCATAATACCACAGGAGCAAGATGCGCAGGATGCAGACGACGAAGGAGACTCATGATTGTTAACGACAAGCAATGAGATTGCCACGCAGTCATGTCATCATTATCCTGCACTCAACTCGGGTCAATCAAAAAGAACATGGTTTGAGAGACGGTTTGCTTGTCGCTCCCCTTGACATTTTCATTTCATTTCATAAAGACTGCACACGCATGGATTGATCCGTAAAATCAGGTTTCAGATTCACAAAGTCATCAATGCATTGCTCATAGCTATACAAGTAGCTTGTCCATAGATAGACAGTCGTATTCATTTTGAACTCATCCTATAACCGTGTTTCATGCAATCTCTGTACTGTCCATTTCTCCTTGCCCGACATGCAAACTTCCAGGCTGTGTTTGTGTTAAGCGTTTCCTATCTCATTGCTTGCTGACATAAACGAAAGAGACTGCTGTGCACACACTCATGCGTATTGACTCTTTACACGGCGCTATTGAAAGGCTCTTTCTCCTTGGCGTGAGTCTTGTCAAGGTCCTGAGAGATGGCACCACCGATACCTCTACCACCAGTGGGATCGACACCGTTCTGCTCCATCTCCTTGACAGCATTGTCGACATCTACGACACCGGTTAGAGAGCAAAACAAAAATCTCACACCATACTCATCGTCTGGAAAGAAGGTAAAACTCACCTGCAAATTCCTCCGAGCTTCCGACCCAGTTCTTCATTTTCTCCTTCTTGAAGGTAGCGAAATCCCACTCTTGATCCTCCAACTTATCTTGACCGGCAATCCAGATATACGTCTGCGTCTCCACTTCCTCGCCCTCTACATTTCCTTCTCCAGTGCTGTCATCACCCTCGAATTTGAGCAACTTGACACGCACGGTATCCAAACTGTACTCATCGCCTTCGAACAGATCAAGACGATAGATATCGCCTTCAGTCAAACCGGTAACGTAAGTGCCACGGACATCATGGGAAGGGTTGGGTGTTACGGCTGGGTAGTCTGCATACTTGACGCGGGAACGCAAGTGTTTGGGGAGTAGAGCGGGAGTGAAGGTCAGGCGTTGAGGGGTGTGACAAGAAAGACCGGCTGTGCCGAAAATGACGCGGTAGAGGACTTCTTCGGCCATGAGGGTGCCTTTTGTTCGAGGAAAGCATGTTAGATTTGTGGATGAGGATGGGAACAGAGAGGAGGACTTGCCGTAGAAGAAGGCGGTGCGGTCACCCATTTCAGTGGAAGCTGGGCGGTCTGCGAATGTGTATTGCATTTTAGTTTTTGAGTACGGAATCTGAGGTTTTGATGATATCTTGATGTAGAGATAGTGTGATGTCGGTTGTTTTTGATATGAGAGGTTCAAGGCCTACCTTAAGTGCGGGATGGAAATGTGGTGTGACAGACAAACAACAACCCTGTCTCGTAGTTATTGATTCTTGGAAGACTTAGCTTGATGTTTCTCTACAATGTCTTCTTTGTTCTTGTTGACCTGCATGTCTTTAATAACGGACAAGCGATGACGGCGATAAGCTGATAAGCTTGTGCCTGTACGGCGTTCTCAGCGGAGATATCTCAATGACTATGGTCCATCCACACAGCTACAGATAGCTACGTGTCATTGAAGAGCTTCGTCTTAGTATAGCACTGTCAGACTCGTAGCAATTTTGCCAATGATGGTACATATTGTCTCTGCTGAGAAAACATGAATCTCGAGACTCCTGTCGTGGCTGAAAGATGTGATGTTTGAGGCTGAATGCTTGTCTGTGCTTCAGATCTTCTCCAGGGTCCTCCTCATAGGGCTGAAAAGAATCTCCAACTTCAACGACAAGCTTTCTGAAGGTCAGCCCCCCCTTTTGGATATCAACAGGGCTGTCATCCTCTACTTTCTTTGATGACTTTTTCTTGATCGAGAGGCTTGTCTTCGACGAATCATCATATCACTTGTCAATCAGTTGACAGCCATCTGACGACAATCTCCAAGCCCACCTGTCAACAAACCTTGTTGACTCCAAGAGAAGAAAGACTTTGTGCCAAGGGCCACTATCTTTTTTACCTACCACTTCATTGGTATACACGGCAAACAAGAAAAGAGACAACAACCCTCAGCCCAGCTACCAAGCTATCATCAGAAGCAAGTCATGGCGGCTCTCATCTCTTCGCTCATCACGCACATTGCGCCGATATTTCTTGTAACGTCGCCTGTTACTAGTTATGCGGATCAAATCTACTCGATCCACAAGACGAGGTCATCCGCTGGGTTTTCGCTCGATATTCCCCTCATTATGCTGGTAGCCTCAATTTTAAAGTGAGTTTGATTTCGGTTTTTTGTTTCTACCTCAATGCTCGGAATCAGGTAACTAAACACGGGACCAGATTGTATTATTGGCTTGGTGCGCGCTTCGACTTGTCACTGCTGCTTCAAGCAATGTTGATGGTAGTGGTGCAGCTGGTGCTGCTGCGTGTGGCATTGCAGAATCGACCATTGGCCAGCGCGGCCACCAACATCCATCAACCATTTGCAGCATCCAGAGAAGGCGACACTCACATCAAGAGACCCTACGATTTCTGGCAATGGAAGCAAGCAAAGCCTTACTGGATGTTCTTGGCATACTTTAGCGGTTCTCTACTTGTGCTTCAAATCCTTTTCGGAAGCATGTCATCATATGTTGCGTTGCAAGGCTATGTTGCGTTGGGAATTGAAGCGACGCTTCCTCTGCCGCAGATCATGTCGAACCAACGCAATCGCAGTTGCAAAGGGTTCCGGCTGAGTGTGCTTGCCAACTGGTTGATCGGCGATGCCATGAAGATGTCATTCTTCTTCTTGGCTGAGAGCACTATTCCCTGGTCTTTCAAGCTGTGTGGTATCTTCCAGGCTTGTTGCGATTCTTATCTGGGAGTGCAATACTACATGTTTGGAGAGGGTCCTTCAGAAAGTCTTGATACCTTTACGAAAGAGATGAGGTCGTTGAGCTGAGCTGAACAGGATGGTCGATGAGATGGACCATGGATCATGGATCATGGGAGTATGATGTACGAACAGAACATGGTCATGTGCGAAAGTTTGGTACGATTTTGATGGGAATAGCATGGAAATTATGTCTGTCAACATGTAAAAAGGCATTTTTGCAAAGCTTGGTAGACTTCTTTCCTCGAAAAGCTGTCATGACCTTCTGTCACTTTCTTGATGTATAGAGCAGAGTGTAAATCCAGATAAATGGCGTCTATTGCAAGTCTCTGAATGTTGTCTGGATTGCTTGGACACGACACAAGATTCCTCCATGAGGATCTGCCCTTTTGACCATGTCCGTCAGAACAAAAGCCACACGTAGAAGTATGAGGAGTTGATTGAGGAAGTGTTGACCCACTTTGACAGTAGAGCTAGAGTGAGTTTAATAGATGGGCAGGTGCTGACCACAGTATATAGTCTCAATTGTCATCTCTGAATTTTACCTTTTCTCTTTATCGCTCACACTACTAACATCATTAGCATGGCGCACAACCAAGAGCAGTATCAAGCCAATCCTCAGATGTGGTGGCTACCAATTCAAGGACAACAAGAGCAGCAACGGGCGTATTCGTATCCATATTACGCGAATTGGCAGAACTTCGGATTTGGCACAGCGATGTCGGACTCGGAATACAATCTCCCAGGCCACACGATGACTGCACCTGGATCAGAATCAATCTTATCAGATCAATCATCGTACCAGCAGTTGTATCCCACCTTCCATACCATGACGACGGCTGCTCTTCCGCAGCAAGCATTAAATCTTCGCAACGACTCGGTCATCGACCAAAGCAGTCAGAGCCAGACTCTGCCCACTTTCCGTGTCTACTCTCATGCTGCTTCTGTCGACGCCGGGCGCATGAGCTCGAATGTTGTTGGTTTCGACAGCGGGCACATGAGCCCTGCTGCTGCCGCTTCTGCAACCACACAGTAAGTCGAGACGTACCATGATTGCTCTTCACATACAAGATTCGACCAAGAATGTCCTAATTCGTCAATTGCAGACCTCTCGGTGCTGCCTCTGGTACGCCAAATATCGGGCCACCTGCCGGCAAAGTCGCAATCCCCGCCTTGGACCGCAGACAGTCGTCTGCCGCCACACCATGTGGTCCCATCCGCAAGAATTGGGAGGTCCAGCCTCGTCCCAAGCCGGGACGTAAGCCTATGGAGAACGATCCCACTGAGAAGCGTAAGACGCAGAATCGCGTCGCTCAGCGAAACCACAGAGACAAACGTGCAAAGGCCGTCCAGTCGCTACAGGCTCAAATGGACGAGGAAAGGGAGAAGCACCGCCAAGAAATCCTTCGCTTGACCCAACACATGACTGTCTTGACCGCCGAGAAGGCTCTTTCTGACGAAGAGACTGCTCGTCAAGCCGATGTCATCACTCGTCAAGCTGAAGACATTGCTCATAAAGATGCAGAGATTGACCGACTGAAAAGGATGCTCGGTACGTTTTTATATGATCCCTCCACCAGTCCAGACACTCTTTCTACCTCATGTCATCTTGCTACCAGGATGACCATTTCCCTCATTCGCTGACTTTGACCTCGCAGACACCCTCCCTGGGACCCCACACACCTTTACTCAAAACTCTAACTCGAACTCTGTTTCTTCGGGCCAACCAGTATGTCTTGGTTTGGGCACTGCCCCGTCATGCTTGCAATTGTCGATACTTATTCGTTGCTGTCACAGATCAACCATCACCAACATGAGAAACGTCCTTCTCAAGTCATCTCAATTTTGACTCCCCAGTCAGATGCCGCAGATGACATGGAGATTGACTTCACCCATATCTACGCCAGGAAGCCAGAACCCCTGACATCGACCGCCTCCCCCATAGGCGAGGATGACACCTGCGGCTTCTGCACCAACCCCGACAACTGTCTTTGTCGTCAGTCACATGAAGAAACCATGCATGATCACGATCTTGACAAGGATCTTCCGCCTATGGACCCTGCCCGCGCAACAAACCTTTCTTCCCTATCGACTAATGCCTCCACCCCCACGTTCCTCGAGGCACCGACAAAGGCATCAGGTCCTGGAACTTGTGACATGTGTCTTGCTGACCCTCAACGAGCCAGAGAGTGTCGAGAGCTTGCTCAGACTGCTCAATTTACTTCAAGCTCGGTTCCTTCTTCCTCGACCATCGCTACAGTTCCTCTTCCTGGTAGAAACGTCTCCAAGAATGACGATCGCATGTCATGCTCTGACTTCTTCACCTCGGCAAGACAGAAGAACGTTCAGCTCGGCCCTGACGCATACCGTCAGATTTCGCACATTTACCCTTATCATCGTGGGGACGGTCGTTTAGAGCACTTGCCTGCTATGGAGCTTGACGCTCATGATGCCGCTCACGCATTGGCTGCCTTGTCCAGGCAAGACACCAGGTCTTCTGCTTCGACCAGTCATTAGATCCTTGTCTTGTTTCATGATCACTAGAACCTTGCTTGTTTTTGTACTTTCTTTTCATGATGTATTGTCGGCTGGGTGTTCATTTGAGATGAAATGTTTATATGGGGATGCTTGAATGATACACGCTCTTTCTGTGTCTGGCGTTGACTGGTTTTCTCTTCTCTGTTCATCGCAAGAGAAGGCTTTGGTTATGGAAGTGGCGTTCTGTCCTTTGATTGTTTTTGTACACTGCTTGATATTGTTTTAACGCTTGTGCTTTCTAGAAGAAAGAAGAAAGGCAAAGGAGAAGCAACATAGTACGCTAAGAGCAAAGTCTTTCAATATTGCTTCTTCGATTTGCGACAAACCTTGAATGTCATGAGCTAATAAAACGTGTCTTACGAAACATCATTCCTTCTTCATGATGATTATGCCAACACTTGGGACATCCTGATTGAATATTCTGTCAGTTTGTGGCAAGAATGTAAAGGTCTCGCCCTTTTCTAACTTTATCTACCACTGAAGCAGGTGGCAGCCGGCTTACGATGAATTTTCAATGGAATCTCGGACTTGGATTGTCAATGTTGCTGCTCAACGTTGAGTCCACCTATCTGCTTACGTTACCTTCGCCTCATTATTGTCCCTTGCCCCATTAAATCTCTGAACATGATCGTTACATCAGAACAGATCAAGGCAAGCATATCAAAGCTATTCCAGTAGAATCAGCTGGGAAAATTATATCGACAGGGTTACAACTCCAACTCTGATGATCAATGTTCAGTCCATATATACACAATATGCCGCATTTTTTCTCATCGGTTCTCACGAAGAAGCCGGTTGCAAAGCAACCAGTGATCATTTGACCTTGCCGGGGTAGCTCAATCGGTAGAGCGTGTGGCTCTTATTCACAAGAGTTGAAACCTCAAGGTCGCGGGTTCGAGCCCCGCCTTCGGCTATTCCTAGTTACAACTTCGTGGGATACGATTTCTTTTTCACCATTCATTTTTCCTTCTCAATGAATGTGTCAAGTCTTGGGTGTCATTTTTTTTCCCCCCGATGTTTTGTTGTGGGTACGATGACTATGTTGGGTTTTTGTTGCAGGGTGAGTGGCTGTTTCTGTGTGATATACAAGGGGCTCTGGAAGAAGACTTTCTCTTCCTTTCCTGTGACCTATCTTGAACCGATGTTTTACGGGTTTTCCCTTGTACGAAGTAGTCTGTTCTTCTGGAGTGTGCAGGATTTCCGTAATTCGCCATCCTGTTTTCTATGTTGTTCTTAGACATGAGCCGGGTTAACGTGAAGTGATTGTCTCGTTGGATACAGTTCACAAGGGCAATGAAGAAGACTTCGACTCTCTAAACTTCACCAAGGACGTGAAATCTTAACAGATACAGGTCTCGGAGATGTAAGAAAGTCTACTTGGCAGAAGGAAGTCTAGCAACATACAAATGTCAAGAACATCATCTTGTCTTGAAAATGGCGAGTATTTAGGAAACCACAAAACATAGCGATTCCGAACTCTAGAACAACAAAAGTCCAACCAGACCAAGCATTACTCTGGCAAACCAACCCTCCTGTCCCTTTCTTCCAGCTCCGGCAGTACTAACCGCACTAGGTCTGGAGACTGTAGGCACCCGAGACGATTGTCCAGAAGTAACAGTAGCACTATCGGTCCTCGAATTCGACGTAGTGTTACCAATTTCACTCCACACAAATCCACTACCGCCGTCCGTCTGTGAGATCAGACTCTCCGTCTTTGAGCCAATAAGCAAGATCCCGGCAGCACTGTCAAGACTGACTGTTTGTCCATCCACAGTAATGGCCGATTGCCCAGGTTTCAAGGTTTGAGATCCTATAACGTAAGTCTGAGATGGGTTTGGTGTTATAGTTGCCGCACCGACGGTCATCGGAGGTAGTGCGGTGGATAGTGGCTGTGGTTGTGGGTTTGATAACGTCGAGGTTGAGGATCCGACAACGAGAAGAGTTTGGGATGGATTTGTTTGGAGGGCTATAAGGGTTGTTGAGGTGCCTGAGCCGAGTGTGATGGATGAATCAGGTGTCAGAATCTTTCCACTGACCACGTATTGAGTCTGGGAGTTGGGGATTATTGTAGTGCTACCGATTATGATTGGTGGTGCTGCTGGTGCTGAAGTGGAGGTTTGATTGGTGCTGAATGTCGAGAGTGAGGAACCAATCTGTAAGACAGTCGCAGAAGCGCCAGTGTTGATGGCTACGACGGTGTTGTCGACTGTGATTGAGGATCCAGGTATCAAAGTCTGTCCCTCGATCACATATTGTGATGATCCTTCTGCGGTTATTGTACTGCTACTGATCACAATCGGAGGAGCGGGTATCGAGGTGGCTGCCACAGAGTCTACGACTGTGGAGGTTGAAGAGCCGACTTGCAATACAGTCCCTGAAGAACCCGTTGATAATGCAATAAGAGTAGTAGAATCTCCAGAACCAAGGACGACAGACGAGCCGGGCACTAATGTTTGACCAGCGACAATGTACTGAGATGAACTGTCTGGTGTGACGGTGCTGCCGCCAAACACGATCGGTGCTGCATCGGTCTGTGACGAAGCTGCCAGGGAAGCTTGTATGGTGGAAGCAGATGTTCCCAACTGCAGTAAAGTCTTGGAAGGACCTGTCGAGAGAGCTACTACAGTGGTTGGATCCCCTGAGCCCAGTAGTATGTTCGAGCCAGGAGCGAGGGTTTGTCCAGAAACAACATATTCCGATGAGCTATCTGGCAAGATGGTGTTACCTCCAACCACAATTGGTGCCGCATTACTTTGAGCAGACGGGACTGTTGGAGGGGCTTCTATGATCGATACACTTGTCCCTACCTGCAAGACAGTTCTGGAAGCATACGTTGATAGAGCGATCACGGTGGTTGATTGTTCAGATCCAACAGTGACCGGGACGGCTGGTAAGAGCGTTTGTCCAGATACGACGTATTGAGACGAGATATCTGGACTAATAGTATTATCACCATCGATGATTGGTACAGCATTGTTTGTCGTTGGCGCAGCAGGTAAACGTTGGAGAGTGGTAGCAACAGTACCAACTTGTAAAACGGTCTCCGAAGATCTGGTGGACAATGCTACGATGGTGGTTGAGCTTCCCTCGCCGATGGTGATTGGTGCATCGGGGGCTAAGGTCTGGTCCGACACGATAAAGTGAGACGAGCTATCAAGAGAGACCGTCGTCGAACCAACGATTATAGGCGTCGACAGTTGAGTAGTTACCAGTGCTGTATTGGTGCTGGTAACATCAGAGGCTTCTGATTGGCGGGGGACTGTGAGCGTAGAAGATACGACAGACTCGAGAGGTGCAACCGAAGCGGAGGAAGCAACAGACACGGAAGAAGCAGTAGACCCGGAAGATACAATAGGGGGTGGCAGTATACTCAGTGCGTTGGTGGTTGGCTGCATAATGATAGTACTGTCAAGTCTTGAATCCGAGGTGGCTTGAGGCACTGTGGCTGATTCTGGCGTCTGAGTACCAATAGACACCTGTGTGTTTGATGGCGTCGGCGCAGACGCTACAGGTTCCGTTTGCGATTCAGGTGAAGGATCACTCTGCCCACTAGGCGTGGCTGTTGCAGAGGCTGTGGGCGTTTGAGATGCAGGTGGTGGTGGATTGTTTTTCCCGCCAGACGTGCCGACGGTCGCGACAGGGCTCGATATCTCAGATGAAGGTACCTCTGGTTCTGTAGTCGCCTTGACTGGAGTAGCACCCACTGTAGAGGGTGATGTAGATGCAATAGCACTAGGAGCATCGCTTGATGGTGAGTCACGACTGGACCTTGAAATAGTCGCTTCGACCTGAACAGACGTTGTTGGCTTCGACTCTTTGCTTGGTTGTGTGACTGGATCAACTACGACAGAGGGTTCTGAAGTTGTGGAACTAGACTTCGAGCTGGTCACTTCGACCTGGACTGATGTTGGTTGTGTCGACTCTCTGCTTGGTTGTGTGACGGGATCGACTACGACAGAAGGCTCTGAGGTTGTAGCACTAACTCGTGACGTGGTGACCGTCTCAGTGGCAAACAAGTACATCTGTGATTCAACTCCGGTAACAGGTGCCGCAGTTGACAAAGTCTCACAATACGCATAAGGACAGCCAGGATAGTCAATACCAATCGACTGCCCATTCCATAAGGATGTGATCTCGCTGGACCCAAAAGACCCAACATGAACTTCTTCCAGGTCATAGAGCCAGCCTGATGGGTCGGCTCTATCAGTCGAACCAGTCGCTGAAGGAGTGATCAAAGGTCTAGGAGTGGAAGATGAGGTAATTGTTCTGATGCAGCATGAGGAGGTGTAAACTTGGGAGACCGGCAAGATGACTTCCCAAGTGAACTCTGAGTCATATAATTGAAGAGACGTTGGATAAGCACTGTTCGACTTGTAAGCAAGCTTGCCATGTTCAGAAGGAAGGTGCTCGAACAGCGTCACATAACCTACACTGAGAGATTCATGAACATTGGCCCACCAGTGACTGTACCAGCAGAGTTTGTATCGGTGCGAGTTAGAAATTGACCACCAGTAAGTGTCCCGTTCGCAAAGTATTCAGTATTGGTTTTGGTAGTAGTAATTGTGCGATTGGTATCTGTGTTGATGATGACTTGAACCCTCCAGTATTTGGTAGCCTAACTCTCGGTGGATATGACACAACTCGCTTCGTGCCAAATAACGCCACCTTCTCCTTCGGAGCAGACTTCTCACGAGATTTGATAGTCAGGTTAGACTCTATCACTTACGACACATTTGGTAGCCAGCCATTGTTGACGGACAAGATTAACATCTTCATCGACTCTACGGTATCACACTTATGGCTTCCCATCGATGTTTGTCAGAAGTTTCAAAATGTCTTTGGCCTTACCTGGAATGGGACTTCACAAATGTACTTTGTCAACGAGAGTACCCATAACACTCTCTTAGCCCAGAATCCAAAGTTCGCTTTCAAAATCAGCAACGGAAGTTGGTCCTCGGATGGCGCTGCTATGGTTGGAACTGATGTTGACATTGTCCTTCCGTACTCGGCTTTCGATCTCAACATCTCCCAGCCTGTATCACCCGCTAGCAGACGCTACTTTCCACTTAAGCAAGCGCAGAATTCTACCGAGTATACTCTCGGTCGAGTCTTTCTACAGGAGGCATATGTTGTTGCGGACTACAATCGACACAACTTTTCAGTGTCTCAAGCTCTTTTCCCACAAACAAGCATTACACAAAACATAGTCGCGATAGTACCCCCAGATCAAGATCCAGAGCAATCCGTACCGCATAGTCAAATTCTGGGCTCAGGTGCTATCGCAGGGATCGCAGTCGGTGCCATTTGCTTGCTTGCCGTCTTGAGCGGGACAGGAGTCTGGTTTGGTTGTCGTCGCCACCGCGACAAGAGAAGACAGTTTGAAAAGCAGAATCTTATCCATCATGTTGACGCTAGGACTCCAGAGCTAGACGACGAAGGGACAATGGTGCGAGAGTTAGACGCTACACACGCAATCAAGCCCGAACTCCAATCCCATGATTCGGCAGCAAATAGACACGAGCTCATGGCACCTGTCAGAATACATGAGATGGCAGGACAACATTCGGCTCCCGTGGAGCTGGAAGCACCTTTACGATGATAGACTAGATAACAATCACAGTACAAGTCAACTCAAGAATAATCTTTGACCTGCTCATCAGACCAATCCCAGAAGATCTGTGCATGACCATTACCGCCCTCAGATACCGATTTTGTCGCCTCAAGCAAGTCTTCACGAAGTGCATAAAGTCTCCCCCAGGGCACGACCCAATCACCAGATCTGTGTATAGTAATCTCTGACGACAAGGCAGAGAATATCTCGGTATACGCACCATAGACCGGCGGATAGGCGACAAACGTATTGATGAAGGCCTTGAAAACCATGCCTCCGTCACGGTACAGATCAGAGCGTAGATGTCCGGGATTGCATGGTACAGAGACAACACCATCTGCTTTATATCGTCGTGCAAATTCAACTGCGTATAGCCAATTTCCGGCCTTGCTGAAACCATATCTCTCCAGAGGTGTGCACGCAGGCCAATATCTAAGATAGTCGAGAGTGATACCGTAAGACTTCTCGCCTATCATCTCCAGACCAAGAGACGAAACCCAAACGATGCGGACAGTGTTGGGTGGTTCAACTTTTGCTGTTTCGACAAGCATAGGTGTGAGCAGTTTTGTGAAGAGAAAGGTGCCGATAATGTTGACACCCATGTGTATCTCATAACCTTGCGCTGTTTCATTGGCTCCATCAGTTTTCAAGGCTTGGACAGCAGCATTGTTGAAGAGAACATGGATTCGGGATTCTTTGGAAATGATGCCTTCAGCCGACTTTTTGATCGTGGACAAATCGGCCAAGTCGAGATGTTGATATTCAAGAGAACCTTTGGATTGAGGCCAAGCTTCTTCAATCTCTTCCATCGCATTCCGTGCCTTTTCTTCGGAGCGAGCCGCGATATATACTCTCGCGTTCTGGGAGTACAGGATACCAGCGACTTCTTTTCCTACGCCGGTATTGGATCCAGTCACGACATATACCTATGTCCGTTTAAGTTTGGTCATAGTGCTTTGCTGTAAACTTCAAGCAGACCCACCTTGCCATACAAATCGGGTACGTCCTTTTCTGTGAATGCAGGAGCAGGAGGATACATCTGTGTCCAGATGCTGGAAAATGGAGGCTTTGGAGGACGTGGTGGTTTGGCCGCCATTATGAACTAAACTTTTACCCTTTTTCTGTTGGAAGGGAAGGATTGGAAAACTGCTGTCGCGTTTCGGAAAAAATGCTACGCATGACCAGAGAGAGGAACGATGCTGGGGATTTTGTACTCGTGGGTTGACGACCACGTGTGAGTCAAACAGCAAGTGTTGGCTGGAGTGCCGCTATCGTGCATGATCAGGCCAGACTATCGGTACTGACTTGTTGAGTCTAACAGGCAAGGAAAGATAGCCACAGCTTGAATCCTACAATCCCAACAGTCTTTGCTCCCGTGATCAAATCCGTTGAACAATCCTCTAATGAGAAGATCAACGCGAGGGTGAGCCTTCGCGTTTGAGCCAGTCACACAGTACCATCAGGTCATTGCATGTTTCTGTAACTACTGCTAGGCAGGGTATATTCAGTGGTGCTTGTGGGACGAGAGATGCGAGAAGCAAATCAGGCTGTTTGACACTTCGAGAGTTCCCGCATTCCTCGAGAACATTGGCCGCATCGGGCTGGTTTTACCTCGATAGCTAGCCCGATCGGGCTAGATCGCCCGACAAGTCAGATCTGTCTAGCCGGTTAAAAATTGGACATCAGGAAAACAGACCTTTCAACCTGAGAGGCGTTTCGATCTCTATTGCCATATGCTCCATGAAGAAAGTCATCATAAGAGCAAAAGCAAAACGTACAGCAGCAGGGATTCCCACGTGGTCACCCACCGTAGTACTAATCTGCCGTTCAACTGCTTATGTATGGCAGAGCGGACGGGATGCCCAGTTTTCAGCTGACTGTGGCCGTACGTGTAATTTCTGCTTCTCGATGTGAATATGTCCCCTGATATTTGTGTTTGAAGTGATTCGCATGGTCTTGAAAGCTGTCAGAAGTTGCATTGTGAAAGGATATGATCCGTGGTTAGAAGGGCCAACAATGCATGGGTCTGTCGCATATGGAACCTCAACGATTTGTCATTGACCTGAGTGTTTGAACGGTCATGTTGCGACTTATTTGATAGCTCGAGGCCTGACAGAGGGAGGAGCCTCCGGTTTGCAGCGACAATGCCCTGGACGAAAACAATTCGCCCCTATTTTCGAAGTAGGTCATCTTGAGCTGAGCTGATAATCCCCTCTATCAGGATCACGAAACTGTCGAGATGACGTCCGAGGAGAAGAGATCCGGATTTTTCTGCCACTGCAGTCAACCTGATCCCTGAGCCAAGAGTTAACTGTAGTAACATCTACTTCTTGTGATTCTGTAAATTCAAACTTATATCAATGGCTGTGCTTTGTCGACTCCGAACTTCTGACCAAGCACCACCCATTGCGCCAATATCCAAGCAAGTCTAAAGCTCGATTCGTCACGTTTCTCAAAAGCGTTTGGCACAATGCCTTGAACCTTCTCCCATTGAATGAAACCTAGCTGTTCAATGTTCTCACGAGAGATCAACCGCTTCATCAGACTATGCAGAGGTCCGTCAATAGGCCATGATGGCGGTGCTGAGTAAACGTGCTTCTTGCGCTCGTAGATCTCCTGGGTGATGAAGGGCTTACAAGCCTCTCGAAGAATCCACTTCTCCGTAGCTCGACGCTCAACGGGATCCCATCGGAGCTTCAAGCTGGGAGGGATCTGATTGACGTACTCCGTCAGATGGTGGTCCAAGAAAGGCGGTCGGGCCTCAAGACTGTGTGCCATCTCGGCTCGATCGGCAAGCGAAGTGAGGATTGCGTTGGCTAGGAAACCCTTGGTCCAGATATACTCCGCTGTGTGAAGAGGATGCCACTTGTCAGCCATAAGGCTCTTGACACGACCGTCTACACAGTTGGCTATGGTTTCCTTAACATCGTACTGGCCGTACTCGGCAGTCCAATCGTTGAAGATATTGGGTAGAGGTACACCGATCGCCTGCAAAGTGCTAATGTTGTTGAGTTGTGTACTTGCAGTGCTCGTCGCCATCTTGTCGTCGTTCTTGATGTTGAAGAATTGGCTCGATTGATGCTTTGGATCATTCCAGATGGCAGCACGCTCCGTCTCTCTGAGATTGTACTCAGGCCAAGCATGGTCACTTTCAGCAAAGTAGTCAGACAAAAAGGCAGAGTATCCCGCAAAATGCTCATCAGCGCCTTCACCGGTCAAGACTACCTTGACACCATGCTCTCGGGAGCGCGCGAGAGAACGAACTTGCTGATGAAGTTGAGGTCGGACATGGTATGCTCACTGTGCCAAGTCGCTTCTTCGAAATTATCGGCAAGGACCTGTTCTGACAAGTGTGTCTTGTGGAACTTGACATTCAGGAACTTCGCTGTTCGTCTGGCGATCTCTGTAGACTTGATCAGAAAGCACTTCAAACAGTAGTAGGGACAGTGTTCAATGCGGCACGCAACAACAACTCACCAGACTCATCAAATCCACTGTCCTCATCGAAGCCGACGGTGTAACAATGGACGTTGTTCATTCCTTCATTGCTTCCAAGCTTCACTCCCTCTGTCCTCACCAAGTGCGTCACCATTCCTGCGATAACCGACGAGTCGATTCCGCCGCTCAGAAAAACACCGACAGGGACGTCTGCCTGGAGCCGAACACGTACAGCATTCAGCAACCGTTCTCGTACGCCCAGAACGAGTTCTTCCTCACTTCGTTTCTCAACCACGTACTAACGAAATCAGAACGTGTTCCAGCAGCGGAGCATGTCTACTCACCTTATCCGGATATTCCAAGTCCCAATAGTTTTGGTGCTCGAGATGCCCAGTGGAATCGCAGGTGAAATAAGATCCAGGTTTGAGCTGTACACATGTTAGTACGGGATGGCAGAGCAATGTGGTTGATCAGCTGTCACCTTTTGTATTGTGTCAAAGGCTGTTCGTTGACCGAATAGCCATCTGCGGTCCAGTATACTCTTCACGTCCCAACGTGGGCGCCATCCAAAGGGAAGAAACGCCTTGATCTCGGCAGCGACATGCAGGTGGCCATCGATCTGAGTAAAGAACAGCGGCTTGATGCCATATCGGTCCCGCGCAGCGATGAAAACCTTTTTACGTGAATCATACAAGCAGAGAGCGAACTCGCCACGCAAGTGTCGCAAGAAAGATGTTCCCCAGACTTGATATAGGGCGATAACAATCTCGCAGTCGCTCTTGCCTTTGAAAGTAGCACCAGTGTCCTGGATAAGTCTTTGGCGAATGGCTTCGGCGTCGTAGATTTCTCCATTGACAACAGCGTGGACATGATCGTCTGACGAGTGGAAAGGTTGTTCTCCGTCCGGACTCAAATCATTGATCGCGAGACGGACATGACCCAGAGCTTTATGGTGTTATCAGCCGATGAGCTGGAAGACATCTAACAACAAACTTTACGCACCGACTCTGCCATCCTTGCTCATCCATGTGTCGCGAGCATCAGGACCTCGGTGTTTGATCACTTCGAGACTTTGGTCAAGTTTCGAGCTCAAAGGGTTGTCGTTCTCCTCAGGTTTGGTAATGCTCGAGTCCAAGGGCTTCGGCGACAGCGAAACGACAGCAGAGATACCACACATCCTATTCAAACAATGTCAAGAGAGTCGCAAGCTGCTCGGAAATGCAGGATGTTTGCTCAACATTGGCAAAGGATGAGCCTCCCCTTTATGCATCCTTGCTCCATTCCACTTTGGACAAACTAAAACATTGATCATATCGCACATCATGATCACTTCCGATGAGACTCATTGACGTTCATGGTAAATGCGTTCGAGATGGACCTCAATGGAGGATGTCGTTGCGTCAGATTGTGTAGTCTGAAGCAATTGGAGTGGAGACTCGACCTTGTGACGTCTGCTCTCAAAGATCGTGCTCTGCCCTAAAATAGTTAGGAACGTTAACGGTCGTCAAAGCGCAATTCAACAATCACCATTTCAGTCCTCTCCAAGCACTAGGATGTACATTATCCAAGTCGATCGCCCTAAGAAGGTGGTGATCATGGTGGATCATATATGGCGACCACATGTCTGACTCCGGATGAGGCTGTTGCATATCCTACATGCACTTTTGTAGCTTGTCTTCCAGTGCCAGACGATCATTCTTTCCCAGTGGAGTCTTGCATCATCCCAGCAGAGAACTCAATAAGTATGCTTTCTAGCCCTGTCTCTGCGTTTGATGTCAGTATACAAGCATGTCATCGCAACACGTCGTCTTCACCTTCGCCGGTCAAGGCTACCCTCCTGTCGAAGCAGCTCGTGATCTATACCGAACATCTCAAGTTTTTCAAAGTGCAGTGTTGGACGTTCAGAGTACAGTCGACTCTCTGCTGAAAGTCAGAGCGATCGAGGATCGAGTCCATACCCCACTGGCAGAGTATCTGGAGGAGGATGAGATTCGCCCACCATATGCAACGTCCTTCGATCAATCCACGACTACCTCCGAACGCCCATTGCCTCCAACAGAATCGTTAATCATCGTGACCGCTCAATATGCCCTCGGCAAGATGCTAGAGTCATGGGGTGTTGCTCCTCAGAGTGTCATGGTCTACTCGCTCGGCGAGATCGTGGCTGGCGCTTTCACTGGTTCCTACACCTTGCCTGCTGTGATGAAATTGCTTGCGCGACGAGAGTCACTGCTAGCAGATCGGTCTTTGGTTCCTCAAAAGGGCGCCCTTGCACTCGTTCTCACCGATGGTGATAGTGTCAAAGAAGTTCTGGCCAAAGAAGGACTTCTAGGCACCGTTGACATCGCAGGCTTCTCGAGTCCAGTGACAACTTATCTTGCAGGCGACGCCGATGAGCTGGAAGTCGCATTGGAAAAGATCGAGGCATCAAACATCGGTATCAAGCGCGTGAAGTTGGAGATTGGGATGGTGAGTTGCGCTGTCGCACACTAAAACATGTTGTGTACTAATCGCTGGCGACAGCACTTTCAACACGTTCAGGCTTTGGCTGATCATGTCCGCTTGAGCCCTGAAATTTTTCCAGAGACTGAATCGAAAGAATGCAAAATTGTACCGGGGATCGATCATTGGTCCTCACTGGGCTTCCAGATGCCAACTGGCTCGCCGCTAAATGCCAATCACTACGCTACAGTGTTGCGGCGACCATTACGCTACAAGGATTGTATCCAAGGGATATACCGCAAGCACATGACTGAACAGCCAGCGCAGGATCTGGTGTTTATTGATATGGGCATGGGTCCAGGTCAACTTTACAAATCCATTATGGCCACACTGGAACATACGCCCGAATGGCGAAAAGGACAAGTCAGAGCCACTGCAAGTATTGATCCAGTAGAAGCAGGTGATACCAAGATGAAACTTGGCTGGGCGAAGTCCCAGTTGGAAGACAACCTCCGAAATGCGAATGTGTTCATGCAACAAACACCACTGACACAAAGTACGTTGCTGCTTTTTGAGTATCTATTTGAGGTTTCACTGACGTGCGAACTTAGGATCAGCTGGTCAGTATGAACAACGAAGATCTATTCATACTCACACGAGATATCCGTGGCGAAATGTTGCACATGTCAGCCGGGTACCCAAGTTGCCTCTTTCTGGAATCAATGTCCGGCATTTGGCCCGTACAGTCTTGAAGATCTGAGAAACAGCCGTGATAGTGCTCATGAGTACTCACTGACAACAAGATTTGAGCAAGAGGGCATCTTAATTGCTAGCTCAAAAGGATGGAACGAGCACAGTGGAGCAGGTTTGGCAACCTAGGAAGATGCATCGGAGGCAAGACGATCGGCTACACCGCAGGCATGTGGAAGTTTGTCCTATGTACGTTAGAAGTGTGCATAAGGTACGTGAAGCAGAGGTATAGGTGATGCAAAAAGAACAAACTTTCATGTCCAATAGGATAATCTACACAATCACCCACCAGAGCACTTGCCGTACTTAGCATTACCAAAAAAAAAAAGAAAAAAAAAGGGGAGGGGGGGGGGGAGGGGCGAATTCCCTGCGTCTCGAGGAGTTTTCGAGTCGTGTGTTGGCGTTGCAAGGCACGATTGGAAGGATGAACAGTACTTGTGTATGCGGTAACGCTGCAGGATGTCGCTTTTCTCGTTGGTGGCGCCTCGCCCTTCTGTCATTATCATGGTTCAGCTCGCCATTCCAGCGTCAATGTGGTCCAGCAAGTTTTCAGCTTCGAAATCGCCTTGCAGGTTGTAGAGCCCGGGAAACCAGAGACTTGTTTGAAATTCGGGTTGTAGGCGATACGGCGGTCAGTACGGATTCGCACTATTCAGCTGACTCTGGCCGTACGCGTCGGAGAAGTAGATTCCAAAAGTTATATACATACAACGTCTCGCTATCAGTGCCCGCCTAGATATTGGTACCCAGAATCCTGCTAGACCTTTGTAACAATATACAGAATCCGGCACTATCTCAAATCCAGCACTCCTAGCGCAGTATATCCAACTAATGCTACGAGCCTAGTACCATTGCTTCCTCAATCAATCAATCTATTTTATGTTAATGGAAGGACTCAATGTGATTCGAGTTCATGGGGCTCCTGGTGAACCGGCAGTTCCTTGCTCATCATGTTAGGCGGCATTTCTTGGACTAAATTATCGTGTGGCATCTCGACGAAGTATGCATCACGCTCACTCGCGTGTTCCTCTTTGTGATGCATATTCGAAGAAACTTCAGAAGTTTCTCGTGACACGGATTTCAAGGACTGCTTCTTCCGTCGTGTTAAAAAGTAGACGATGATGGCGACGACGAGAGCAAGACCAGCGATGACGCCGACTACAATTCCAGCTATCGCCCCACCAGTGAGACCGCTATGGTGTTTGCTAGAGCTGTTCGACGCGGTGGTCGTCGAAGATGTGGAATTGGATTCGGATGGTTTGGAGTCATTGAGAGGCGTCCAATGGTTCGCCCAGGATTGTGCGAATATGGTCTGATCGTTGGATACATCAAGTGTTGTAGCGCCATCACTCATGTTCTGAGGTTCATAGCCAAGTCCATGGTTGGAAGCTCCAGGTCCAGGAGCTTGCGCGAGCCACATTGTGTTGGTTTGTGTGTTGTAGCCGAGGAAAGCGCTCTGGAGAAAAGCGCGACCGAGACGCCACTGATCCCCACGAGGAATATTGAAGGGCATGCATGGGAAATACTGCACGCTCGAAGATACCACAGGGGAAGTGAGGGTGAGATTCAGAAGTTTGAATGGGACTTTAATTGTGACGTTAGCCTCGTCACCAGGGGCCGGATTGAAATGAAATCCCAGATAGGCCGGCGAATTGATGATTGTCTCGTAGGATGGATCAGATGTGTTCCAAAGGTAATACTGGGTGGTCTGGTCAAAATAGATGGGAAGCTTCTCCGCCAGAGCTGAGCAGGTTTGGGCAGGCAGATGCAAGCCTGGAGGCATGGGATCCGGCTTGACTATCAGAGAGTCGGGTTGCCCAAGAGTGTTTATAAGGAGATTTGAAGCGTGCCCAAAAGAAAAGGGACTCGAGCCCGTTTCGACATCGATTGATATGTCTAACAGAGTAGCGGAATAACCAGCATAGCTCGTATATGGCCCAATAGCTCTTCCCTTGTCGTAGCCACCGAGAATGAGCGAACCACCATACTCCAACGCCGCAGAGCCAATGTGCAAGCCATATGAATAAGATGGAATGATGGATTGGTTATACAAAGCGCCAGCGACAATCCAGGGATCAACACCTTCTTTATCGTAGTTGGAAGCTTGAGTATTCAGATCGTTACCGCCGTTCAGTGCAAAGAAGCCAAGTTCCGGAGCTGTGGTCTTTTGGTTCGGGTAGTCGACCGAGAAAGTATCGATAGTGGCAAGGTCAACGTCGTAGACAGTTTGTTGCTTCTCTTCAGTGCCAATGGTGACTGCTGCGGGGTATACAGTCCCTGTGATATTAATAGCAGACGGAGCATCCCAAATGTTTGGAGGCGATGAACTTGGGACGGATGTGTCTGGATCCCATTCTCCTCCGGTCCCACATTGTGGACCATAAGGTCGGCAAGCTGAGCTCGAAGGTATGTACGAGGCATAATAGCTGCCAACCAAAAGGTCTACCGAGACTTGTTCCGAGGCAATGTTACTGCTATTTTGGTTGCCACCCACTTTGATGTTTATTGCGTTCCACGGCCCATCCGGTCCATAAGTTGTCGAGCTCCAATTTACTGCAAGGTATTGTTGCGCCGTGCTAGTCTGGATTGCACACAGTAGTGTCGAGATCGAGACTACCGCGTGCCATGGACGAGACATTTGAAACATCGCAGAAAATTGATGATTGAAAGGAGAACAGAAAGAGAAAACAGAAATGCCTAAGAGTGGCGGAGGTATCGAGCTTACATGATTACAGCATACTGCCTCGCGCCAGATCCTTTGACAATCTGACAATATAGCAGTGCTGAGATTTGACTGCACTGCGCCATGCCGCGTAAGTGGCTACTGCAGTACTTTACGTCTCGTTCGGCGATCGCCCAATCTTGTATCGCATCCAGTTCAGCGACCATGGTGTCGCTCCAAACTCCTTTTCTAGGATCCTTGTAGTGCATACCGTGCGTGCAGGAAGCTTGTGATAAAGCTTGTTTTGCTGTTCAGCGAACCTGACATGATTTCAATGACATTGATTGGTTATGTGGTGGGCACCGGCGGCCGAAAATTGCATTAGAGCATCCTGCAGGAGTTACTCTCAGCCTCGTGAGGCATGGGTACGACACCAGAAATCAGATAGATAAAGCAAATACATGCATTTCATGTGTCTCAGAAGCTAAGCGGCTTGCGGACCTCCCAGGGAGCTCTCTTACTGGTCACCTCTGGGAGTTAGTCGCCAGGCACCATGATGTATCGTTCAGATGAGATATGATACAGCGGGCTGTGCAGCAGTGTACACACATTGGAGAGTTGGTGGATTGCAAGAGGATGCAGATAATTCGATGATCAACAGACTGAGAGTGTTGGTTGCACGTGCGGATCGCAGGCGCAATGAATGATTTTCGAACCGTGCTCCGTTCGGCGACTAACCACTCCCCGAGCAGGTTATCCCCGAATCGAGGACGTCGGTTCCTCCCTCGCGCGACATCTCTCTCATCGGTACTTTTCTGTCATTTAACGTCTGAATGGCAATAGGATGAGAGAGGATGCAAAGGAATCATAGTCTTTCGTTTACTTAATAAAGAAGTCTTCGATGGTCCTATCTTTTCGTCAAGGCAAACCTGGTGCCGAGGTGGATCTTGCACGAAAGTGCCTATCGACTTGTATCTTTGGTAACTTGAGAAAGACATGGTGTTCATTCCAACAAAGCCATACCAGTATACGCATCGTCCGTATCTTCATATACTCTTTCTTTCTTGCCAGTGTTCATATCAACCTTCCATAGCGAACCTCCCATGTCAGAGACAAGAACAGCATCACCGTGCAACCTCAATCCAATAGCTTCATTGAAGTTCTGTGCCACAATATGATGCTTCAACAATCCACCTTCTAAAAGCTTAGCTTTGCCCCCCTTGTCGATTTCAACCTTGTTGAGTGTATTTCCAAAAGGCACATCCCCACGATCAGTCCACCAAAGCATATTATTCTCTTGCTCAAACTCGAGGTCAATTGGTTCCGGCAGGTTGTCGAGGAGACATTCGATATCATCACGATCTGATGCGGTTTTTCCGGCAGGCATATCGATGTTGGCGCTAAAGATACGACCTTTGCCCAGTTTGGGAGGTCCCTTTTGAGTCCAGAAGAACTTTCCGAGTTTGGTGGAGACGGCGATGCCTACGCACCATCTGGTCATGTCCTCTTGATCTTTCTCGTCTTTCCAATTTCCGGTTTGCACGAGGGTTTCTAGGTCAGAGCCATTGAGGTTGCAACGCATGACACGGAGGCCTTCACGATCGCAGACGTATATCTTTTTTGCGGTAGGTTCAATGATGAGTTGTTTAGGGGTATGGATTCCCCCACATGGAATGACGGGCTGCATGTCGCTGCCATCTGCTTTGCAAGACATGATTCTACCGTTGTTTTGAGATGGGTCACCCATGTCGGTCCAGTATAATCGCTTGTTCTCGGAGCAAACTTCGATACCATCTGGGATACCCATTTTCCCTGCTAGTTCTCTGACGGTCTTCCCATTGTTGGAGATCTCTAGAAGTCTTCCTGAGTTGTAGATTTCTGCTACTCCACGGTTTGGTAGAGGCTGCGAAAGGCCGGAGTCGAGGATCAAGATCTTGGCCGGTGTCTGAGAGACCGACATTATGGTAAGGATTTGAGATGCAAGGGACAAAGATTATTTGTCAAGATTGGGTGGTATAGGGTTCCCCAATATATGTCCGGTCTATCGTCATGACGATATACCGTTACCCAATTTATGCTTTTTGCTGTCTTCCAAATACCGTGATTTAGTTCGCAATGCTAAACATTTTGGCGAACACTACAGCTCAATCATTCGTTCTAACCTACAAATCTCTTGTTCAAGCATGTGACAGTGTCAGTAGACAAAATTTGTTCTATACGCAGTACGGTATAGAAACTTAGTCGTAGTGGTAAAGCCAAGAGAGTACTGGCGAAAATGGTGCCGGAGCCCAGATGGAACGACTGATGTCGTCAGTCAGGGTGTAAAACTTTCTTGGCCATCCATTCAATCCGCCTGACGCGAGCCATATTTCGTGTGTATCAATACCGCCTCCTCATACAAGTATTTTAAAGTCCAAACAGAAACAAATCTACGTGCAACAATGCGTGTGTCAATCACAAAGGCAAGTACTGAGATATCTGCTGCTTACGCGACCCTGTCTTCAGATCTATCAGATCTAACCTGATTAGGTCAATGCTGCGAGAATTCTCGCCACGCCAAATCACCCGTTTCACTTCTTGTATCGTTTTCGTCTAATACTACTACTGTTACCACGTCTGCGCATACCAGCTACGGGATTGTATTACTCGGAAGAACAATCTATTATGAACACTCAGACTGCGGCGTTCTATTAGGGCTTCAGGACTTCCTCTTCTACGCTGGCCAGATATGCAAAGCTCCAGTCCTCTCGAAAATTACGAAGAGCACATACAGTTTCTGAAATCCCTCTCGCATGGAAGGTACTGTGTTTTGCCGTTGCACAATTCTCTCTCGGTGCCTGTCAATGGTATTCTTCTCTCTGGGGAGACAGTTCTCGTCGGAACAGCTTCGTCTTCTGACAGAGATTAGTCGTCGACATCTGGTTCTATCGATACGACCAAATCTTGACGAGCTCTTGTCTTTGAAGAGCCTCAAACCATCTCAGAAGACGGATGGCGGGCAGAAAGTAGAAAACCAAGGAGAGCGAGATGCCCAACCTTATGCCTGTATGCCCAAGGGTTATACCGCCACTAAAGAACAATGGTCTCGGGTGTGCCCTGGCCACGCCCTTGTGATGGCCGGTCTTCGTCTTCGGTCGACGGGTTTCGAGATTCTCATGATGTAAGTCGAATATCCACGGCTGATCATCCACTTCAATCGTTGGAGGATCTCGAGAGAAGCGTTTGCATGCGTGGGACCAGGTCTGGAATGCGAAAAGGCTTTGTCACAACCTCATCCATGCCAGCATCTATGGCTGTCTTGATCTGTTCGCTTCTCGCGTTGGCAGTAATGGCGATGACGGGCACATGAGCCGTGAGCTGTCCAGCATTTTCGAGCTCCCTGATCTTACTCACGCATGTGAGGCCGTCACAAACGGGCATCTCGAGGTCCATCAAGACAATAGAGAGCGGGATGTTGTCTGAGTTGGGTGCAAAAACGGTCTTGCTAAGAAATTGAAGGCACTCCAGTCCGTGGTCAGCTGTATGGACAGTACATCCAAGCTTTTTCAATTGCTGCGACATGACACGTTGATCTAGAAGGTGTCAGAGGTGCAATATCAAGCACAAGCGGGGTAGGCTTACTGATTTTGTTGTCTTCAACAATTAACACATGAATATCTTGCGCAGCAATGGGCACGGGAGGACGCGATCTTTGTCGAGTGCCCTCACTCACGGCGGCCTTTCTTTTCTCAATACTAGTCTCCGGAAGAATGATCGGACTTGTGGCTGTAGGAGTAGAAAAGCTCGGTTGACGATTCTTGAAATCCTCTACGCAGCGCCTAGCTTTGATGTAGAACATGAAGACACTTCCTACGCCGGCCTCGCTCTGAACGCCGATACGTCCACCTTGCAATTCAGTAAGTTCTCTAGAGATGAAGAGACCAAGACCAGAACCCTAGTTAAGTTTAGATTGGCGACTGCACATTGTTGGATGGAAGAATTCTTACCCCATACTGCTTATAAGTCTTGTGGTTGGCTTGGCTGAAGCGCTGCCACAACAACTTCATTTCATCACTGGTGAGACCTTTACCCGTGTCCTTGACGGCAATCTGAATGTACACCTCCTCACCAGAACCCCATTCTGGAGAAGTGAGCAGTGGCCCAGATGATTGCCGCTTGCGAGGTTCGATGAAATCGACTTGATGGTCGGACCCAGAGGGGGGTGCTTCGAAAGCTGAAAGGAAGATTGTAATTTTCCGGGTTGGCTGATACTGTGTGAATTTGATGCTATTAGTCAGGAAGTTGATGACGACTTGCAACACTCTGCTGGGGTCGAGCATGACAAAGTCCAGTTGTGAGTCGAGGTAACTTTGCTGTACATCCAAAGAAGCTTCGATGTTTGCTCTCTCAAACTCGGCATCGTACATCTTTAATGCTTTCTTCATGAGGATTGGAGGTTGCACTCTGTCAGGCGTTATGACTAGCAGAGACGAGTCGAGCTTACTAAGCGTCAAAATATCGTCGACAATACTGAGACAAGATATGGTTAGCGCCCTTCTCGAAATCTGGAACTATAGACACGATCATGCTCGGGCGGAGTGCCTTCCAGAATGATGATTTGACGAGATGACGGAGGCTTCAGACCGACCCCCGTCATCACTGAAACCAAAAACTGTCCTGACAGTAGGCCACAGCAAACAAACCAGAGTATGTTTATATGGTATCTCGATTGGATCTGACTTACGATTTCTGGTGTTGGGCGCAAAGTGTTATGGTTTGAGCAGAGTCAATCATCGTGGTGATAGTTTCCGCAGGCAAGGACACGACTGGTTCCTTTGGTGACGAAATAGAACTCAGAATACCGTCAGCCAGCTGAAGTATGGCACTGAGAGGATTTCGCATCTCATGAGACACCTATTAAAAGCTCGAGGTTAGCGGTGGTGAATGACTGAAACAAAATAATGAAAGCACCAACCATGTCAATGAAGTTTTCTGATGCTCTCTTGTTCTCAAGAGCATCGTCCAAACGTTGTGCCATGAGAGTCGCAGTCATTCGCCGATGAGAGATGTCTAAAAGCCACCCTTGGACTGTCACGACTGAGCCATCCTCATCTAGCTCGCTGAAACTGATACATTCCAGCCATCTTTCTCCAGGCGGTTCGCCTGGCTTCTGATGATTATGACACTTGACCCGATATTCAAATGTTGTGGGTCCCTTTGCAGTCAACGACGCACCCCATATGTGTTGGATATAGTCGGCGTCTTCTTCAAAGATACTATCCCTCCAGGCGTAATGTCCAGATGAAACAGCGGTCTCGAATTGTTCGCGTGTCAAATTCATGAGCCGAAGGTATGCATCATTGACGTATACAGGCCGGGCGTTAGCATCGAACATGTACATATGTGACGTTAGCTTGTCAAGAAAGCAGAAGCCACAAAGGCCTGTCCATATTGGTGGAGGCGTATATAGACAAGAACGAGAAATGATGAGACTCACATGCCAAAAGGAGCGTTTCGTGCCATGCGAGTGAACGTTTCTTCGTTCTTCTCTGCTTTCAAAGCTGTGATACGGAGTTGCTGACTCAAAGCATAATTTATCTGCTCAAACTTCTCTTGATCACGTCTTTGCTCTTCTGGAAGAGAAATTAGTGCTGCAGCCTTGGAGACCAGGTCGCCGACATGATTGATGAAGACTCGAAGCTCATCATCGAAAAATCTTCGAGGGTTCATGCCTAAAACAACGAAAGCCAGCTGCTGGCCCGAAACACTAGTGACTGGTAAAACGCAAGCTGTATTTACGAAGCCACGGTCTGGAATCAGAAGAGCCAGTTCAGGAGGTAGCCTGCCATCTCTGTCCTCTAGCACAACAGCTTGCTGGGTTCTACGAGCTTGTGCGAACGCAGTGCCCAAAGTGGGTGTCTCGGACCGTGGGCCAGGATGGACGACTGTTGCGAACTCCTGCGATGCAATTCCCACCGGCGTTCTAAGGTTGAAGGTGTCAACCTGACTTATGACATTCGCATATCCTTGATCGAGTTGCTCGGCAGCTGTGTAGATTAGGGTGTAACATGCATCATGAAGATTCTCACGAAATTCTGAAGCGACAGCATCCCAAATCTCTGGAAGAGTGTTGACGCGCGGAATCAGCTGCTGTATGTGATCAATAAGTTTCCGTCGTTGGCTGTGAAACACGTTTGCAGTGGATTCGCGATATTCATTCAAGACAGCGACCATGGTTCCATCCGGACCAGAGAAAGGTTGTAGTTGTATGCTCCAATATGTTTCTTCAATGAAACCGCTACGTTCGAGGATGGCTTCAAAATCCTTCACGTCTACGGCCTGGCCTCGCCTGATGGCGACCCTGACCATCTTCTTGTGTCGTTCTTGTATGTCAGGGCCCCAGACCTCGCTAAATGGACTTCCCATTGCGAAGCTCGGATGTTTCGATCCGAGCAACATGGCGGCAGCCTCATTGTACAACATGCTGTACTCGGGTCCCCAGTAAACCATTCTTGGATCTCGCGAAGACATGATCAAGACAGCAAGCCTTCGCAAGTCATCTGGCCAGGCAGACATTGGCCCGAGAGAAGTCTTCTCGAAGGGGTAATTCTTTACAAATTCTATCCATGGACTTGATTTGACCTTCTGAGGATGACGAGTCCAGTCGATGATCTTTGTTTCTACTGTTGCATCAGGGTCTTCCCAAGCAGCCGAGCCAAATGAGGAGCAATCGGACATGTATGTATCTTGCGAAGGACTGTGAGGTCGCGTTGGGGTTTCGACGACGCTGTCCAGCTTCTTGTCGTCGTCCTGTTGGCTGCAGTAGACTACTCTCCAGGCATTGCGGAATTTTTTGCTTGACCATGCCCTTCCTCCAAATGGTCTCACGGGTTTGGAGATGCCTGTCGAAAGGGTCCGGAGCCAGTCATCGAACGAGTCGCGAGTAACGGTACGACCGAGGAAGGAAGCAAAAGCAGCATTTTGGTAGACAATCTTTGGTATATGTGGCACTGCGACATCAGAGCTCAGCACTTCGAGTATAAGAGTGGGTCTATCATCGTCGGCGAGAAACTCAGTGAGCGGGCTGATGTCCTGTAGCGTCGAGAACAAGGAGCCCGAATGTGAATGCGATCGTTGCGAATGTGAAGAATTAGAGCGTGGTGACACCGACGTGATCCCCACGGCTCGCCCAGGACTGTAAGGACTGTGCGATAACGACGTGTCTGCAATTTTCAGAGAGTGGCAGCGAGTGTCGCATTCATGATATCGATGCCTGTCAGTCTACTCTATCAATCGGACATCCTCCCTATTCACACGGATGTCTCATAAAAAACGACAAGCGCCTTTGCCCACCGCGGCCAGGTTGCATGACGTCGCGCCGTTGGTGATCCACTCGGCCAAACTGCTCCGATCGATCAATTTATTAATCGAAGTATCTACGGAGACAGATCTGAGATAAGGTGAGGCTGAAAATGAGCCTCATGTAATTACATACATACTTGTCCTTGGTATGGACTTCTCGAAGATTTAATGCCACTCATTGGACAAGAATACGACCATGCTTACATACGCATGCTAGCAGTTTCTGCGCGCGCAGGGCTCTCCAAAATAACGCCGCTGTTGTTCGGCCATACACTGCAAATGGTTACAAAGGGTGTTCGATCGCCGGCACTTGGAATCTCAATCAGGGCGCAGGGATCGGACTGGCAGAATGAGCAGGTCCATTCATATCAAGGCATCCCTAGAGCACCCTGGTGAATCAGGATTGATATGGCTATTCATACTTTATGCCTGCTTGCGATGGACAAAATGGAGCAACTGAGATGGAGTCCCAGTGCTCGATACAGGACGATGCAGATGTTCTGAGGGTGCCACAAGCGAATAACACTGTCTGTTCATTTTCTTGCACCCCAAAACTCATACAATCTGGCGACATGATCGATCAATTTTAGACATGATCGTTATTTGAAAACAATGCCCCATCGAGTCGATGTCACGATTCTGTACGAGGCTCACTCCACCTCTTCTCCAAATAAGCTATCTCATGCGTCATATCAACATGACGACATCATCTTTGTGCAGGTACAAGTACAAAACCTTCTCGATGTTCTTTACCTCTCCATCGCATCCATCAATCCATCTCACGTTTATAACAAAACCTCCACCCTTCCCAATTCAACCCACCCCGTTCAAATCAACATGCCTCACACCAAGACTCCCGGTGGCCAAGCCATGTCCGACAAGGCTATGAAGCAGCAAGCTCAGAGTTCGTCTTCTACGACCCAGAACCTTTCGAGTCACTTTGCTAACTACTTCTTCAGCTCACGGCACTGGTGCTGACAACGCTCCTGGACACACCGAGCCCAGCCGTCCCGGTGACGCTCCTGTCGCTTCTGACTCTGGTGCTACCAATGTTGGAATCGATAACGGCACCAACCAGCCCGGCGAGAAGGGAATCAAGGGTGTCCCTGTGTCATCCGAGCCTTCCCACTCCAATGCCAACATGAAGTCGTAAATCACGACTACCGATACGACGATAGCAACCAATATTACAACGTTGCACGTCAAGCGATAGAGGGAATAAGAGGACTATGTCCTCAAGGTTTTATGAAGTCATGAACGACATAACTAAAAAGAATCATTGTATAATATCATGTATAAATACCTCTAAGAGCGTTGAGCTGTTCCAAGAAACCTATTTTTCTTCTAACTAATGCCATGGCATGCTGAAACCTGCTCTCTAGCAACTCTTTCCAGAGACATATCTTTCCACCTCCGTATTGAGATCTATCCCATAGAGCCAACTCATGTCCTCCAGGCTTTCGTCATCTTTCGCGCCTCGAGCACCTGTCAACTTTGGCATTCTCTTTCGATCGATCTTGGCATTGAGCTTTAACACTTCGTCGACTCTGTCCTGCCTGTATTTCTGCCAGAACGCCAGACTCTCTGCATCACCTCTACCTTTTCCTAGCAACAGTGACAGCATGGCCACATCTTCCACAGCTTGATTGATGCCTTGTCCTGAGCTTGGGGGTACAGCATGAGCTGAATCACCTACAAGCAATACCCTCTTCTTATCGGATGCCCAGCTTGGAAGCCGAGGAATGATATAAAAGGGCCAGATGTTGATCTTGTCCTTCGATAAGAAACTTGTCGCACTGATCGCGATGTCTCCATATGGTTCGTTATTCGCCTGCAAAAAAGCGATCGAAGCGTCCTTGTCTGCATGGATTCTGTCCCATTCTTCTCGCGAGAGCTCTGGCATCCGTTTCTGCTTGCCAATAAGAACTTCGGATCCATCTGGCTTTTGAGGAGCCATGACGAAGGCGCCAGCCGATGGATGTATGATAGTGACGGGAAGCTGGTATCCTGGAGAAGGGAGTTTGACCTGTGCTATCTCGACGGCTGCAGTGACACCAGCCATACCAGTGAATTTGGGCACGAGATCTGGGTACAGATATCGTCGAACACGAGAATGGATTCCGTCTGCACCCACGAGCAAGGATGCTGTCGCAGCCGTGCCGTCCGTAAACTGCCAGGTTACCTTGTCCTGTTCCTCCTGAACTACGTGGGAGAACTTGTGGCCGAATTTCAGGATGATATTCTTGTCTTTGATCATGTCGAGCAGAGCATCGATCAACTGAAAACGGTACACTCTGAGTCCGCTGTATCCGTACTTCTCCATGGATCCGAACTCCTGAGTCTCTTTGAGCTCACCAGCAGCACTCCGATAATAGAGTGTTTCGAAGCTGTAGCCATGAGTTTTGAGACGGTCGAAGATTCCTAGCTGATCGAGAATCTTGAGAGAGTTTGGTGAGAGCATGACTTGAAATGAAAGTACAATCAGCATGTTTTCGAAAAACAAAGGGGTATAGGTCAAACACAAGCGACCGCCGCTTATGAGTGATGCCAACTAGGACGGTTATTTGGCAAGAAACCTATCAAAAGCAGACACTCCAGACGTCAAAGTCTTGAAAGTGTTTCAGCCAAACCCTGTCCTGAACGGCATTTCGTAAACGGTAAGTCATTCTTGAATTTGCACCTTCGGCTTACGTACCAGCACCGCCAATGTTGAGTGGTGCATCCCGGCTTTCGTAGACGGTGCTGTGAATACCCTGGTCATGAAGGGCAAGAGCCAGTGTCAAGCCTGCAATGCCGGCACCAACAATGGCTACTTCTTTTGCCATTTCAGAGAAGTCTGTGTTGGACGTGGATACGGGTCGGAGTCGGGAGAGACATGGTTCGAGACGGTAGCTGAGTAGTTGTCCAGTGCCTTCGTATTGAGGGCATGAGAGATGATATTCATGACGAAGATTTAACAATATATATATAGGTCCTCATATGATACACCTTCGGCCGAGCCCTTCCTCAGAGAGTCGGGCATAACGCCTCTGATATGCAAGCTCTCATAAGATATGAGCCTATCTGCAGGACAAAGATTTGAGGCTTACAATCCATCACAACTAATGCTGACTGATTGGAAAGAAGGGTCGAAATCCTCTCATGCATGGTGTAGTCTGTGGCTGGCTTTCCTCGGCTCCGAATTGTCGGACATCCGAGTATGCTCGCAAGAAGACATCTCCGCCTCGTTCACAAGAAACATGGTTGCCTCATCTTAATTTATTATCACAATAGTCGAACCAAGTAGGTAGGTATATATAAACGGTATGTTACACATCCCCGACTCTAAGTCCATCATCTCAACATAACACGATCTCTTCTTCACATGCCGACAACTGCAATCAGATATTTCATCAACTTTCATAGAGGAGTTCTGGAAGTCTTTTCGATTGTACCACCATCAAGCACTTGATACACTATCTCCCAAGACCTCTGTCTATTGACTTCAGAGATCGGCGTCCTTGAGGAAAAGACCAACAATCGTCTGTTAGTAACACCACTGATCAATCACTCATCCAAGGACAACATTATCAACAGCATAACCAGCACCAGAAAAACCATGTCATCGGCTCCTCCCCTCTCCCACATCCTCCTCCTGGGAGCCACCGGCCGCACCGGTCGGCTCGTCCTCGCCGACGCTCTATCCCGTGGCCATCTAGTCACCGCCCTCGTCCGCTCCACTCCCACCACTCTCCCAAGCTGCAAAAACTTGACCCTGATCCAAGGAGACCCTTGTTCCACCTCCAGCATCACAAAAGCTCTAATCTCAATTTCCGCCCCTGTAGTCGTCATCAGCACTCTAGGCCAAACCCGCGTCTCCGGAAACCCATTTTCGGCCACGACATCACCACCTCGTTTTATGGCTTCCTCTGCCGCTGCTGTCGTCGCTGCAGTCAAGGAATCCGATGCTACGGTTTTGAAGTTCATCGTCATGTCCATGTTTGGCACTGCGTCATCGTTCGCCAATCTGAATTTCTTGATGCGATGGACTTTTGTGCATTCCAACATGCTTCAAACGCTCCAGGATCAGAATTTGGTGGACGAAGAGGTTAAGAGGTCGGGCTTGAAGTATGTGTTGGTCAGATCGGCTATGCTCAAAGGAGAGGATGTGGCCCCGATCAAAGTTTTGGGGGATCATGGTGAGAAGGCTGGGTTCGTGCCTAGTGTGAGTGCGAAGAGTGTTGCTGGGTTCATGCTCGATATGGTGGTAAGTGATCAGTGGGATTTTAGGACGCCTGTTGTTTCACATTGATGTGACTGAAATTGGAGAACATACAATTATGATAGCAGCAGTTATGAATTTTCATAAACGACAGAAAGAGTTGCGAGGACCTGAGACAATGTAAGGTACCGAAGAAACGAAGGCTTTCAAAGCATTGATCTCTTAACACTTCGACTTTAAGGACGAACGCAAGACACTGATAAAGAAGAACTGAGCGAACGACAAATGGAATAGCTGGGCACATCCGCATGAAGACCACAAGTAAGCTGGTACTTACCTACAAAGTCCTCACAGCAGTACCGCCACCTCTCATCTCGACCGAAGAAGCATCAACCTCATTTGAACCTTCAGCATCAAGCAACCCACCTACATCCCTGAGCTCAATAGCAGACTCATTTGCCGTATCACTACCCACAGTACCTGTGACCCTCGAATTCCCGCTCGATCCGACCCATTTCCTGAGCAGACTAACCACTTTACCACTCTCAGCACTCGGTCTTTTGAAAGCTGCCTCGATAGCCTCAAGACTTTGCCCCCTGGTCTCCGGCATCGTAAACATCAGCACAACAACACTCAAAAAGCATATGCCACCAAACAAAAAGTAAGCTCCAAAACTCGACTCGGCCAACAAGACAGGCGTGATAATCGCAACGATCCAATTCGTAAAGAACCCAAATCCTTGGGCCACACAACTGGCGGCCGATCTAGTGGCAGCGGGCTGAATCTCGGAAGCATATATCCTACCTACAATGGCCCAGGTGGAGGAATACGCGAGTCCAAAGACGAAGACGAGGATAATGACGACCCAGCGAGCTGACCCGTCGTTTGGGTGCACTGAGTCTGAGGCGTAGAGACTACCGATCGTGAACATGCAGGTAGTGAGGACTATGCCTCCGACTGTCATGCTTGTGCGACGCGATACTTTGTCCACAAAGAGGAGTGCTGGGATACTGATCAATAGAATCAGGATGGCAGAAAGTCCGGAGGCTAAGAATGAGGAGGTTTTGGCTGAGATGCCGGCTTGGTTGAAGAGGGTAGGTGCGTACTACAAGGCAGAAAGGCCTGGTTAGCAAAGAAGGGTCTTCACAAAACGCATGCACAAAGAAGGGAAAACCTACATAAAGAACTCCGTCAATGCCACTCAGTTGTATGAAACCAAGGACATACAACGCAAGGAGCGTCTGCTTACGGTATGGCTTACGGAAAATCATCAGTAGTCCCTCAACAGGACCAGGTTGTTTCGCCATTATCCGCTGTTCGGCAGCTGGACCAAGAAGATCCTTCTCAGCCTCAACTGCACTGAAATCCAGTCTCTTGAGCTCTTGAATTGCCTTATCACGATGGCCGTGTAGGAGCAGCCAACGAGGTGACTGTGGCAAGACAAGTCTCGTAGTCGCTAGAATAGAGGCAAAGATGGCTTGTATAATGTAGGGAGCTGGATGAAATATCAGAAGACCGTCCAAATGATAGATGGGGAGGGAGTAGAAGGGAATACTTACCTCTCCATGACATATCAGACTCCAACCTCACAGAAGCATAACAAGTAAAGTACCCCGAACAGATTCCCACCGCGGTCATAAGTTGCGGTACTGAAACCAACATACCTCTACGAGCGGAAGGCGCAATCTCCGTAACATAGACAATAACACAACTCAACCAAAGTCCTTCGCCAACACCACAAATTGCTCTTCCAACCATGAAAATGACCAACTTGTTTGCAGCACCCTGCAAGATAGCTCCGAGCACAAACACTAAAGCACCTGCACTGATGACGCTCAATCGTCCCCATTTATCGGCCAACTGTCCGGCCAAGAGACTTGGAATCCCACCGGTGAGCAGGATCAAAGACACCGTGAAACCACGCAGGAAGGGACTGAGGGTGCCAATTGTCTGAGTAAAATGGGGCATCTCTGTTACCGCGCCTATGGAGCCAGTGTCATAGCTAAAGGATTGAGTGAGCCAAATATCGCAGAAAAATTGATAGAATGGGGATGAAGTAAACGCTGATGTGTGCGCATGACAGGGGTATGCTACTCACCCATTCAAAAAGCCTCCGATAGAGACGAGGCCTGTCGCTAACACATAACGTGGTGTCGAGAATGCAAGCTTCATTGTTTCTGAACTACTGTATTACAGCTTCAGAAGATCATAGATGACAAGATTAAGAAGCTAAGGTTGCGAAAGTTCAGGATAGAAGAGATAAAACAGGAAACGGATACATGATAATATGAGAAAAGTCGTTGCCTGAAAGGCAGGGAAGATCATCTACAATGTCTTATCGCGCTGGGCGTTCAGTCAAGAGGAGTCTGTTGTCGAGGGTGGAAATGATCCTCGTTTTGTAGCACTAGAGTAATCCTTCGAACCAGGTACTTGATACCCCAGAAGGTTTGCCCGTTAGCTGTTGCGCAGAATTCAGTACAACGAGAAGCCACGCTTACCTAGCATCACCTTCTCCGGATTAGTGGTACTTCCTCTAATGGAGCAGATTAAGAAGCCGACGTACTCACCTCGATTCTGTGATATGTACCGAAAAGAGTGATCATAGATCGGGAGGTGTGTATCGAACGACTCAGATGTTCGGCCAGACCAGACACCCTGTCCGAGTCAAACAGTCCGAAACATGTCTATCGGTACCTACAATTGTACATCCACGAGCACGAAAGAAACATAAAGTTGATAAGGTGTATAATGAAGCTGATTGCATGAACGTAAAAAGAGACATTTTCATTTCTAAAGGAAATACCACAAAAGCATCAACTGAGCACTTAAAAAAGAGTAAACAGACAAAACAGATAAAGAAGCAACCCATAAGCCTGACTTCTTTTGGTATCGTCCGTTTCTTTGCCATGCGATTAGCATGATCAGAGAGTCTTGTCTGCCTTCGTTGCAATAAATTTCATCCAGAGTCAAGTCTACCCAGTCGCGTCAAAAATCGTGAAAGGGCATGCTCGAGCATATGCCAGAGATGCTCATGTGGCAAAAGGGAAGGCTTTCCATCATTCGTAGACAGAAATCCCTTAGAGCTTGTCGTAGTAGTTCTCGTAGCCGGGAACCTCGGGCTTGAGACCCTTGCGCTTGCGCATATCCTCGACGACCTGACCGGGGAGAGTGGTCTTGTCGGAGGGGCTGCCACCGGGGAGGACCTGCCAGTGGTCGAAGACCATCTGGGGGAAGGCTTGACCACCAGTGTTGGAGCGGAGGTCGGCGTTGAAGCCGAAGGACTCCTTGACGGGAAGGTAGGCCTTGATGTTGAAAAGAGGAGTACCGGGACGCTGCATCTCCTCGAAGACGTGACCACGTCTGCGGGTGAGGACAGAGTAGATACCACCCATAGCGTTCTCGGGAACCTGGATCTCGACCAAGAAGACGGGCTCAAGAAGAGCGGGCTCGGAGAGAAGCACGGAAGCGTACAAGACACGACGAGCAGTGGGGATGACCTGACCACCACCACGATGAATGGCATCGGCGTGGAGGGTGACATCCATGATGTTGAAGCGGACGGAACGCATGGGTTCCTCGGCAACGGGACCTTCCTTGGTGGCCCACTGGAAACCGGAGACAACGGAATCCTTGATTTCGTTGAGGTACTGGACGGCCTTGGTCTGGTCGACCAGCAAGTTGGCACCGTTGGTGTCGGGACCGAAGCACCAAATCTTACGGGCATCAGTGACGTCCCAACCGTGGTCGTCAGCAAGGATACGAGCACGAGCCTTGAAGTCGTCGCGGGGGGCGATCTTGCCGGCCTCAATGGCCTGCGAGACCTCCTCAGAGAGGGGCTGGGCGGTCATGTAGATACGGTTGTGCTTGTTGGGCGACTTGGACAGAGCCTGCATCGAGGACTCACCAGCAACGGTCTCACGGTACTGGACGACAGGGTCGGAGATGCGGAGAGGGACACCAGCGTGGTCCTCCTCGAGATCCTTCAAGCAAATCTCGAGATGGAGCTCACCGGCACCAGCAACGACGTGCTCACCGGAGGGGGTGATGTAGGTAAGGACGCAAGGGTCGGACTTGGACAGACGCTTGAGACCTTCGACGAGCTTGGGCAGATCGTTGGCGTTCTTGACCTCGACGGAACGCTGGACGACGGGCGAAACGGAGAACTTCATGACCTTCATGTTGTGGGCAGTCTCGGAGGTGGTGAGGGTACCAGACTTGAGCAAGAACTGGTCAACACCGACCAGACCCAAGATGTTACCGGCGGGAACATCCTCGATGGGCTCGGTGTAACGACCCATCATGAGGATGGTGCGCTGGATGGACTTGATGAACAAGTCGTCCTTCTTGCCAGGGGTGTAGTTGGGGCCCTGGATGCGGACCTTGAGACCGGATTTGACGGTACCGGCGAAGACACGACCGAAGGCGTAGAAACGACCCTTGTCAGAGGTGGGAACCATCTTGGAGACGTAAAGCATGAGGGGACCCTTGGCATCGCAGTCACGGATGGCAATGGCGGCCTCATCGTCCTGAGGACCCTCGTACAGAGTCTCCATACGGTACTTCTGGGCGGTGGCGGGAGAAGGAAGGTGGAGAACCATCATCTCAAGAAGAGCGTCAGCGGCAGGAAGGAACTTGCGCATGACAACCTTGAGGAGCTGCTTGCCGACGAGCTCCTTCTCGTCACCAGTGAGCTTGATCTCGAGCTTCTCGCAAAGCTTGAAGACCTCCTCGTTCTTGGCGTTCATGACAGAAGTGAAGATGCGGAAGATGGGGTCAAGAACGAACTGGTTGAAGGCACGCTCGGCACCCTCGCCAGGTGTCTTGGTCCACTTCTTGGTCTTGGCGTTGAAGAAGTTGTCACCCCAGAGACGGGCCATCATCTTGTTCTTGTCGACACCGAACTTCTTGGCGTAACGACCGGCGAACTGACGGATGGTGAAGGCCCAGCCGTGAAGACCGGAACCGAAGGCGACGGTACCCTTGTCGGGGTAGACCTGGACGTCACCGAGGACTTTGTCGAAGTAAGTGGCAATGACGACGTTGACCGACTCAATGACACGGGAGAAGTTCTGGTACAGATCCTCCTGGGAGACCTGGAGCTCGAGAAGAGCACGATCGACCTTGTTGATGATGACAACGGGCTTGATACGCTCACCAAGAGCCTGACGAAGGACGGTCTCGGTCTGGACACAGACACCCTCGACGGTGTCGACGACGACGAGAGCACCATCGGTGACACGGAGAGCGGCAGTAACCTCGGAAGAGAAATCAACGTGACCGGGCGAGTCGATCAAGTTGATCAAGAACTCGTTCTTCTCGGTCTTGACGGGAATGTCCTTGAGGTCCTCCTCATCCTCGAGCTGGGCGAAGAGAGAGATGGCAGTCGACTTGATGGTGACACCACGCTCCTGCTCGTCAGGACGAGTGTCGGTGAAACGGGCCTCACCAGCCTTGGCCGATGAGATAATACCGGCTCTCTGGACGAGGGAGTCGGTGAGGGTGGACTTGCCGTGATCGACTGTGAGGCTGTCAGTCACTGACTTGACTTGGTCTGATAGAGGTAGAGAGGTGATGGAGCTTACCGTGAGCAATAACGGACATGTTACGGATGTTGACCGGGTTGTCCATGAGACCACGGATCTATCGCCATGTTAGCTGCTGTTCTGTTTCCAAAGTCGTGGTCGCAAGCGCTGGTATGCGTTGCGGGTGATGGAAGTCGTACCTCCTCGACGGTGAACCTGTTGAGAATTTGTCAGCCGGTATTCTTTCAAGCACACTGTACAGAGCGTGCAGCTCGTGTGCTCCCTCATCTCCAGGCGCGTCTGAATGTGTTTCTTCTTCTTCTTCTTCTTCTTCTTCTTCTGCTTCTTCTTCGCCCGAGGATGAGGAAGTGGGAGGCGACTTACTTGACCATCTTGGCGGTGTTGTATGGGTATCTCTTTAAAAAAGTTTTACTGGATTGGCCCCGCTCTCAGCGCTGTCGAAGTACCTCAAGCACTTCGTTTGCGATGAAAAAGAATTGAAAGAGAGCCTGCCTGCCGAACAATTGTAAGCGATTGATGTCCAAAGGAAAGGCGATGTGGACAGGAAGAGCGACTGACCTAGGACGAGGCGATGAGTCGGTGAGGGGGGAAGGAGAGAGAGAAGAGAGCTGGCTCGGTGTGTGCGAAGGCAGCTTTGATTTTGAATGAGTGGGGCGGGCCTTGCGCTAGTGGCGCTTGCCCACTGAACATTTTTTCCTGGTCGGCTCAATCCGTGCTCACGCTTTCGCACAGCGCCCGTTCCTTCCCAGACCGCACGGCCTGACATGGACACCTCTGAGCGGAGCCTCCATCTCGTCACTACATGCTCCTCGAGTATAATGTTAGGTACTATCTACCGTCTCTGTTGCATTCATTGCAATTCAACAAACGTTTCCGACATATGGGTCAAGCCTTGACCAATCAGTAGCTACTGCATGCTGAATTCAGTGCACCGCTGCTAAAATCGCTCGCCTTATTTACCATACAACCCCCTCTAGTCACCGACCCTCGAGAAGAGACACCGCTCTCTAAAAACAGTCTCGTCCACTATGATTATGTGATTTCTAAAGGAAGTTTCTGCCTCTTTCACTTGATTTTGTCACTACTAATAGACAATTTGGTCTTGATAAGCAATTCATTCGCTGCTTACACATGGTTTTTGCTGCCCAACAAACGTGATCGACATCTACAGCCCGTTTTCGACAACAGCCCGCATGTGCGGCACGACCGCTTTAAACCTGCATACACGGGGGTGTCAAGATTCATGAGGGTCTCCGCAAACACGACGCTATTAGAACGACTTATGGATACACAGAAAGCTCAGAGTCAAAGTAGACAGGCCCGTCAAAAGCCTTAGATGTATACTTCAAGTAAGGGCTCTCAATGGAGCCCTCCTTAGTAGTCATGGTCTTTCTGTATGTAGACGAATCGTGTTGAAAGCGTTGTATTTGCGGAGACCCTCATGGATCCTGACACCCTCGTAATAGCGATGATACATCATGAGACAGATGAACAACTGGATAGTGCTTCGAATCATTCAAACCAAAGCCCGATGATATTGTGTATCTTTGGGCCATTGCTTTTCCGTTGTTATTTCGGTCCGCTATTCATGCTTTGGGAGTGAAATGATGAACCCCATGTGAGACGCCTGAAAGATGTACGAAGGACAGGGAGATGGCAAGCACATGATCAGACAAATTCATGCTTTTTCATCTTGTCGACAGATGCTCAGCATCACCATTTTTCAGACGCATGCAAGAGAATTACGATATGTACGATACAACTATTTATGTGCAGGAAATGAATCTAAAGAGGAAAGGAAAAACAAGATGAAAGAATTATATACAGTTTCACACGTTTCATGAAGACCCCAAAATCCTCTCGTATGCATCCTCGACTTCCTTCGCAACCTCCAGCAGCGTTACGATCACTATTTGATGTGTAACATTCGGCAATTTCTCCCTATGCAATCCAATCCACTCAAGTGGCGGCGTCGCCTCACCCATATCCCTTAATTGCGGAGTTTCTACAATTGGTGGCTCCAAAGCTGTGTATTCATATTTGGATTGTGGTACGTTGACCACAGCCGTGATTTTACCAGACTGTTTGGTTGGACTTGACGGTGGTGGCGGTAGTTTGTCTTGCTCGTTACCGTTGTTGCTGTTGCTCTCTGCTTGCGCTACACTATTGACTTTTTGAGAGGTCGGTTCGCCAGCTGTGATCTTGACGGCGGACTCGGGCAGAGGTTTACCGAGACGTGAAGCCAATGAGCGTGAGTGCGTGTTCCACATGCCACGAATGAAGCTAATGCGCGAGTAGTTCCATCCAACATCGACCTTGCCCTCGAATAAACTCTGGAAGATAAAGTCGATGTTGTTGTCTCTGGGTTGTTGCCACGTCTGCATCGAGGCGTTGACTTTGGGCACCCGAAGAATAATACCACCCTTCGATGTCGTGGCGTTGACTATGACTTCGTTGATGGAGATATCACCAAGAGTTTTGGGTACACTAACTCGTTTGACTTGGGCCAAGGCAACCTGGAGCTGGCCGAGTGTCATGCCTAGAGTACTGTGTATACGCTCATTCTCCTTGCCGACTGCGAAACGGGCCTGAATTTCCGAAGCTTCCAGCTTAAGTATCTGGCTGTCGAAGAATGTGCTGGGGAAAGCGCCGATGCAGACGGACTTGAGCATGACTACGACATCTGTATGCAGAGTGATAGGAAACTTGTTCTTGTCCTTCGTGTCGGAAATTTCTTGTCGCAATGGCGATGGGGAGTGTTTCTCATCCCGCTGTAGTGGGTTGGCAGATCTCCTTCGCAATTGCTTGTCCAGGTCGGTCATGGATTGCTTGTAGGCTGCTTGTTTCTCCTGCACGAGGCGGTCGAATGCCTGATAGAGCCCGACTGCTTGTGCCGGACTTGTTGCTGTACAGAAGACATAGACTTTGTCGCCTTCTAAGATAGCCACTAGACGATCCGGGGATCCAACGTCATCTCTTACATTGTACATGAGGAAGTTGAATGCCTCAATGTCTGCAAAAGCAAATGGTTGATAATCCAATGCACTTTTGGCCAGAATTTTGCCAAAGCCGACAGCGGCTTGGACCAAAGGCGCCTTGTGCTGGCCTGACTGAGGCCATTCAATTGACGTGCGGACGGAGACATCGCTGAGCTCGATGAACCCACTCATGCGACCCGTGCTCTTGACGCTAACCTCGTCAATGCCAATACAGAGGTCTTGCTTGGACGACGAAGACTTCTTGGACGAGGCCCACAGATTCTTGATATTTAAGCATGATTTTCCTATGCTTTGACCCAACTCAAGATCTACAGCGAGATCTGCAACTGATATCGTAGCATTCCAAGGGAAGGCAGCGGCAGCGCTGACTTGTTGATATCTCTGTACAAGCATCTCTTCAGGTTCGGGGGTGGTCGGAGGGGCAGGGGCTGCCTCTGTACCTCGTAACTCCTCAGGGAACCAAATCTCACGGAACAGTAGAAGATCTTGAATTTGTCGCACGTTCAACGCCGTCTTTGTCGGGGCTATCTTGAGGACCGTGGAGAGACCGCTGGAGCCACCGGTCAAGTGTTTACTGTTCATCAACGATAACGAAATTGACTCCATGTCAAAGCTGAAGGTCGAGTCTCGGGAGTAAACATGCTGCACCGATGTACTCAAGTGCGTTACCATAGCAGACAAAGCGAAGAAATGGCCAAACTGACCAGAGTTGATCGTGCTCATCGTGATGTAGATATCCTCAATCTGTAATTTGGCATTGACACGAGCCAGAGGCTGGCAGCTCAGTCCAAACTCTTGCCTGCAGATGCGGAGTCCCAGGTTGAGTTTGAGTTGTCCGAGCAATTGACTAGGATCTGTCATGAGGACTGAGTCGTCTTCGAGCAACTTGGAGGCCGACTTCTGGGCTTGCTCTCGTGCAGCCTTAGGTGGTGCTGGAGATCTGTCTCGCTCTTCGGCGTAGCGCACCACCTCCTTGACACTATCTGTGATCTGAAGAATGATGGGCACCAATTCGGGATAGACGGTGTTGCTGGACGCATCGACCTTGATCTCTCCATTTAAGGTTTGCTCCTTGTCCGAGGCAGTCTCATTGGTGTATTCAATCTTGATAGCGATGCCCGGTGCTCTCAAAGATGTAGCAATAACGTCTTGCGAAGCAGCACTAGAGCGGTTACGCTTGTGTGATGGATTTGCTTGAGGTAGACGCAGCGAGGCTTGTCCCTGCGACGGCGCATCGCCTTGGATGTAGAACAGAGCTCCGGCAAAGTTGGCATCCGCTTGAAGCGAGGCCAATCGTTTGTCGCCAAACGGACTCTTCCGTGGAGTCGATTTCGTGTCGTCGTCTGTCGCTTCAGTCTGCCAGCTCAATTTGGCAGCACGATATTGATCTATGGCCTTTGATATGGACTTCTCGAGCATGCTTACGGGAACAACAAAGCTCGAGTCCAGGCGAATCTCGAGAGCTTGACCTGCTGCCTGGAAAGCAATTCTGATGCCTTGCTTACCAGTATCATATCTGACGGTGAAGACGACTTCTGGCAATAGAGCCGAATTCTCTGTTCGCTCGAATCCTTCGTGTTTCTTGGGGACCACTTGCAATTGAAGATTCTGAATCGATAGGCGTGCCTCGTTATGCTTTTGAATAGAAAGATGGATTCGAGAGCAAGATAGTTCAAGGTCTTGCGGCTCATGGTCACCATAAGTCGATGAAGGTCGATCAACAATCCAGACCAGACGAATCTTGCGTAGGTCCAGTGAGAAGTCAATCAGTGTCGGTTGGACCTCTATGGCTTGTCGAGTCCTGTCATCAACAGCGACTGTCTGTTCATCGTTTATTCTCATAGTGGCTGCGTCAACAGGAGGTGCAGTCTTCTTGTTCCGCTTCTCTCTAGAGTGTCTCAGGCGTCTGAGGTACTCTACCTCTTTAGATAGGTCAAGATCCAGGATCTTCTTATGTACATGTGTCACAATATCCACGACTGTGGAAGCCGTGTCAGCATAAAGATGGACATCAAAAGATTCACTGCGGGCCTTGACGTCTCTTGCGACGTGTCCTGATCCATTCTCCTTGGTGGTAGAGTCTGCTGCTATGCTCACCGTGACATGACCACATGGTCGACGTTTCTCACGCTCAACGAGTGTCAACTTCGCACCAATGTTCTGGATGGTGGCATGAATATCTGGAATTGCGGTCTTGTCTTGAAGCGCCTTGTTGGTAACACTTGCCTGCACACGTCCGAGGCCAAATGACAGTTCTGCACGAGCCTTACCTGCGGTCAATACTGGAGCGGTCGCCGTGATCCTGAAGCCAGCCAAGGTAGTATCGATATCATAGATCAGCTGCTTCTGCTTCTGCTGCTCCTTCTGATCGTTTACCTGAACCATCTGCGTTGTATCGTCCTTGAAGATTTCCGCAGATCGATGTTCAATATCCGTAATCTGATCTCTTATGGCTTCTAGAACGCTCTGTACTTCTGAACGATTGATGATGGTAAGAACACTCTGCACTGCAGCTGCATCGAGTACGACTTCTTCTAGTACGCCTGAGAAAGAGACGTCAATCTTTTCTTCGGAAAAGTCAAGACCAATAGTGCTGCTCGCAGGTGGGCTATGGAATATTGCCCTTTGTGCCTTAGATTTGCCATCTTTATGAATGAGTGCCTGCTCCATGGCACCCAGGTGTAGTTCGACTATCCAGGAGGAATTTGGCCCAGCATGTGGTCGGATGCGAAGGTTCGCAGAATCACCACGCATTGAAAAGCTAAGTGCTTTGAGAAGAGCCACATTCAGGGCGAACGGTCCAGCCAACAAAGCCACGTTCAAGCGCAGATCTCGCTTGCTCGTTTCCACTCCTCTAGTTTCGACGCTTTGTTTCTGCTCCTTCATGATGTGTTTCTGGAACTTTAGAATGTGTTTCACCTCATCAGTGAGTATCGTATCAGCCAGCTCGAGTAACCCGTGTATCTCTTGTTCGAAAGTGATATTCAGACGATCATATGATCCTCCAACGTTGATATTCGAGACATTTTCGGTGACCATTTCTTTCACATCGAGGTAGATGCTTGGACCAATCAGGTCGGTATGCAAGACCTTCTCATTTGGTCCATGAAGCTCCGTAAAAGCACTCCTAGCCGACACAAGTACGCTGATACATTTTCCGTAGTCTTGTGACGCTCGATCAGTTCCAATGATGGAAGTCCTCAGGTTCTCACTGCGTGAAACATGACGCAAGTTGATTGTCTTCAACTCAATACTACCTTCATCGGTCGAAATAACAACATGGAAATCTTCTCGGAAAGACACTTCTTCTGGTGCTTGATCGACAGATGTATCTGGTAACGTGTCAAGAGTCTGAGCCACCTGTTCAAAGTAGACATCGATGAATTTATCTGCTTGCTCCATAATATCCCAGTGAAGACGGATCACAGTTGCCGTGGTGTGGGCCTGCAATATAGTTTTGGATCGGAGATTCTCTTCTACGAGCATGAGACCGGAAGGCAGGCTTGGGGGTACCTTCGTAACCCCAACTGAAAGGCTTCCTAGCGAGACTTCGCTCGAGTTTTTACCAGACTCAACTGCGATACGGACGGTCCCGGCTTGTAGAGTGAGATCAATGGACTTGATTTCGTCTTCTGGAATCTTTGGATCGGCGTCACCGAGGAGGAGCTTGAATATTTGTGCTTGCTCGATGTTGGGAATATCCCAGCTGCACCATTCGGCCCACGTCTCGATCACTGCGGACGTGTCTTTCAAGGTTGCCGAATCATCGATGAGATATTGCTCCAGCTCGACACGCTTGTCTTCAGGCAAACATTCGTAGATGTGACGAAATCGAGCAATGATCTTCCATGAATCTTGATTCCTGAAGTGATCAGGGAAGGCGCGAAGGATATAACTCATACGTGATAGATATGGTGGGTCCGAAGACACACTGCCGTGATCGGTCAGAAAATCTGTCATGCGCCTTAGCCTTGTCTTCCCGCCAATTTCAACGGCATCGGCCTGTTTCTGGACGGTCGTTCCAATTGCTGCATAGCGCGAGAAGACTGAAGCCAGATAGTCTGCTTGTTGGCCAGACACAACGCCAAGGAGATCTTTGAAAGAGACATGCACAGATTGTGATTGTGAAAGAACCAGCCAGATGAGAACGTCGTCGAAACCTGAACGGATCGCAGCCTCCGATATAGTCGAATTTGCTAGAGGGTTCGAAAACTCCACAAGCGCAGAGTCCAAAGTCAAGTGTAACAACAGTGCAGACTCCAATTCATTCTGCGATGCAGATGGTTTTGAACGGAGGGTCAAGTTCAGATAACCCATACTAACGTCCAGTTGGTCCTGAACTGGCTTCGGAACGGTTTTGCTGGTATCAAGCTCTTGATCGTTGAACAGACGTGCTTCGATGCTAGGCACAACCAGGTTCAGTTCGAAGATGCCGCGCCGACTCTTTTTCTGATCTTGTACCTGTTGCACGTTTCCCATAACGTCCATGTGGAATGTATCGATAACGTCCTCCGACCTCTTTGGCTGTAGTGTGGAGACAATATTCACGATAGAATCACTGATGCGAGGCTCTACGTAGATGCGGATGCCAGGTACGAGACGCACCATGAAAGTCATCTGATCCAGATTGTTTTCATCTTCAATGTTGATGCTCATGTTGCTACGTGAAGACGTGTCTGAGAGGACGTCAGCTTCTTTCACGGTGTCCACATCCCTGGTGAATGTTGGAACTCTGCTGAAATCGGCGTTGACATCAAGAAGGTGTGGGTCAGGCACAGCAAATGGACTCGATAAACCCATTGTGCTGGAGGGTAGTCCAGCTTCGTGTAATTCGTGTGGCGCACTTTGCAGAGTCTTTCCGGTGGTGTCGGGAAGGTTACTCTCTGGTAAGGCCTTGGTTGTCGTTGTGTGATCAATAACGGCGTGAGAACGAATCGAAGATTTGATAGAGGCTGTCCGCAGCGGCCCACCATACTCTTTGACAATAGGATCGGGTAGCTTGGGCAATCTCATGGAAGGTGGCTCGAGATCGTTCTGTTCGCTTTTAGCTTCCACCTCGTTATCGTTCGAGTGCTCCAGCAAGAATTTCGCACGCCCACTTCTCACATCCTGAGAACGTATGTGATCTTGTTGTTTCGCTGTTTCTGCCTTAAAATGGGCTCTTCGCTGCACCATGTTGACCTCCAGGCTAGTCTGCACAAATGCGATACACTTGGCAGGCTTCTCGTCTCCCCGAGAACGATGATGAGCCACTGAATTTGCATCGATACATGTTGCGGTCACGTCTGGAATGCTGAGATGCAGACGACTAGAAAACAGACTGTCTGCACGATCGGTCATGTTTAGAGCAATAGGTGCCGTATACATCCGTAGTGCAGATTCGCCTTCATTCAGCCAAACACAGACCGAACCAGTCTTGAGACGCAAGAATACTGCTTCTGGGATTGGGGCCGTTTGCGCAAGAGGAAGAGCATTTTCGTGATCATCCATTGCGAACGCGAATGCACGTCCCGCTTTGGCCAGCTGTTGCACGAAGTCGAGTGTGCAGTCACCTGAGACGTTGCCTAAGCTGACATCCCAATTCGAGACGTATGACGGCTCTGTGGGAGGCAGACCGAAAAGTCGGTGACCAGTGATGATGGCACTATCTAAGATCAATTGCGGCGACGAGCTATCGAACTGATCTTCGTCACGAGGTATACCGTGCCACGAGATTGCTACAGGACTGACGTCCAGAGCAAGGTCAAGATAATAGTTGGCTACACGGAGATCCACCGAGGCGATTGGCAGTTCTATTTTGATGTAAGTCTCTGCCGAATAGAGATTGGCGGGCATCTTGATGACAGGGTGGTCAGTAGTAATGGATAGCACTACATCTAGGTCGTTTGCGGGCCTGAAAGCGAATCGACCTGCCATGTTGGCTTCAGCATTTGCAGCATCTGCTCCACTGTTTTGGTATTCTTCGAGAGTTTTAAAGTGCAAAAACTCCCCAAAGTAGTTTTCTTTCACGTTGATAAAGAATCGTACGAGGTATCCGAAGGCCTGAAGCTCCAGCTCCGACCCGCAAATGTCCATCTGAAGCATGTCCACCAGCCCAGGAGCCTGGTCCACGAAGAAGGTATGGCTTCCGCCCAGGGTCAGCTTCTTAAGCGTTGCTAAGCGCTTTTGTCGCAGCAGACTATGCAAGGTGATACGGGAAGGGTTACTGATGTCAAGTGACATGTTGTGAGCAAGTACGTCAAACTTGATACCATTCTGAGCTGGCCGGTATACATTGAGAGGAATCTCCAAATCAGCGTGTAATTCTTCGCCATTAAGGATGAGAAAATTGTTGTCCTCCACGTCTGAGGGGTCGTTGACAATGTTGGCATCGTTCGCGTTCAGGTAGAGGCTGAAGTTCTCGAAATTGACCTCCAAAGCATATATGAAGGGGACGAACGTGTAGAAGTCTGGCGGAGGACCGGTCGTCCAATCGGCAATCAAATCGGTCAAAAGGAAAAGATGGTCACGAAGGATGAAGAGATCGAGTCCGTCACAGTCAATCTTGAACTTCCACTTGCGCAAAGCATTCCATTTTAGGGGGTTGGAAAGATCACCCTCGACAACAAGGTTGCCGGCCTTCCACAAAGGGGCATGATTCACACTTGAGGATATTTCGGTGCCCTTGACATCGACGGTCATGGTATTGTGGAAACCATCGTGGCGTGCGTACATGTCCATAGCATAGTTGATGGTCGTATCGGCAGCGACCGTGACATCGATCCATCCAAAAGGCCGTACATCTGCACCGCTAGTGGTTTCTTGTTGCTTGCGCTTACCAAATTTCCTAGAGGATTTGCCTCGACGTTTGCGTAAACCAGAGTCTCTGCTTTTGGCCCTCTGATTGTCGGCACGGCCTTGCCACTTCCAATCCTTGGAAGACTCGCGAGTCGGTATGCGCAGAACAACTTCACTCTCTAAGCAGAAAAAGAGCTTGAAAATAGTCGCGACTCTATCCTGATTGACTGCCAAGCGCCCTGCGGGCTGAGCGTCGTGGAACGAAGCAGGGAAGAAAATGTTTTGTAGAATGATGCGCTGCCTATCGGCCCATGGGCCATAGTTGATAACAGCGCCATCAACAGAGAGATCTATGCCGTATTCTGGCGGCGATTGACCGTTCATCTCATCAGATTGGACGCGACGAGTATGCAAATCAGATTGCACAACCTTGCCTGGAACGTCCCAGTAGAATTTCATGCTGGCCTTCTTCACCTGGGCAATGTTAGAGAAGCGCGCATACTCGACATTATCCCACTCGTTGTGCTCGTTGCCAGTCTCATCCAGATAGCGAGCCAAGCCATGCCATTCTGCTTCGCCAGGTATCTTTGGAGAAGCATCATCAACGATATGAACCTCGGCTTGACTGTTGATAGATGCGGTTCTGACGGAACCTTTGCTGCTCTGTGTTAGGCTCATTATCCAGATGACGGGCTGTGCGAGAGAGCGTAGAATCTTGCGTGTACGTCTGATCGGATGCAGACCAAATATTGCTCGACCTTTCTCTGCTTTGCGCTCATCCTTGTCGCTCGTGCGTGCTGCAGCCTGCATCTGGGACATTTTGTAGTCGGCATTAGATTTGAGATGGACCTGGATGTCGTTGACGTCGAACACGAAGAGTAGCTTATACAGATCTAGTGCACCTGCTTCGTCGGCGTCAATTCTGCCACTAGCATTTTCCACCTTTGCGGTTAAGATGCTCTGGGTGTTCTCGTTTCCAATGGCGGCGGCAGCCTTTCTGCACTCGACCTGGACGGGAAATATGTTCAAGAAGGCAGGTATTGAGTCTTGATGGGTGGTGAGGTTACTGGCTGTGGTGGCCAGAAAAGATTCACTAACGCTGGTTCTAGTATCCCGATGGTTCAAGTCTGGGTCGGTGGAGGATGCATCATCTGAAGCTGCAGCAGGATTGTCCTGAGTCGGAGTTTGGGGCTCTTTGGCAGCTGATTCCTTCTGGAGATTGTTGATGATATTGTCGTAGACAGGGCTCTGGTTGTATATGAAAGCTTCGACACCAGAGACTTTGATAAGTATGCGACAGGGAAGCAGGCGCTGGCGGTTCATGTCAGCCTGCTCAGCCTTTCCCACGCTCTTGCTTCTCGAACGACTCTTCTCCTCGTTAGAATCTTCCGAGCTGTCGGCAGTAGTGGAGTGAGGTGAATGTGACGACCCGGATCGTTGGTAGATGCGGGCGTCCTGGACCTGGCGGAGCCAATACCTCCAAGTGATGTGGCCATCATGAACAAGGACTGTCTGGTTGTGGCCGTGGTATCGAATTGACTTGAAGAACAAGCGGCCTCCCAAAAGTGATATCTGTAGCGAGGTGATGTCGATGTAGGCGCGATACTTGTGCCAGGTATAGGCGCGGATGGCGTATGAGATGGTGGTCGCAAAGACACGGTTGAAGTAGAAGAGGAAGAAAATGGCGAGAATGCCGCAGACGATCACGTCAACGAGAAAGACCCAGTTGAAGCCTCCCTGCTGGCCCAGAGGCTGCGCCGTGAGGCCGTTGGTTGCCATTTCAGCTCGCCAGCAATCTGTGCAGACGTGTGCGCGAAGACTACTATCATCATGCGACTACCCAAGGCGCAATGAGGTTGGATGCGCCGATGCCCAGCATGCCGATACACAGTTTGGAAATTGGCGATTGTTGGTGTCGAGTACGGATAAACTCAATATGTACACGAGGTGTAGAAGAATAAATAATTGGTAAAGGTAATTACTGCACTTTCTTAGTACGGAGTAGGTAGTGACGACGGTGAGTTTCACATGCCACTGCCGAGAAATGACAGGGGATCGTCGCTCTGGCCCAGCTAGGCGACTCACTCACCGCCCTGCGACTGCCACATCCGCACGCTGCCTTTCGTTGTGATGACGGACGGCAGGCAGGCATGACATTTTTGGACATGCGACCAGTTTTGCTGCAAGTCGCCTGCCACCAGATTCCCTTATAATACTGCCACTAGAAACATGCCCTGGACTGCAGAGCAGACCCGTTGACCAAGAACCTTTCCAAGGCTCTATTTACCTGCTTCACCGTCATGTCGGTCCAAGTGCAACAAAGCGGAGGAACAGGCAGCCGTTTCGCCAGCGCCGTCACCATTGTCGCTGGTGTTGCTGCTCTCGTAGCTACCCTGACTACCTTCCTGTATGTTCTTATGCGGACAAGTTCTTGTATCGTCCCGCTTTGCATTCTCTTGCTAAACGTGTTGTCCCAGCTCCACATGGCTCCAATGGTATGTCGCCTGCTAGTAACTATACACTCAGCATCAACAAACTCATTTCACTAGCAAAAACTACCGCAAGCCACTCCTCCAGCGCTATGTTGTTCGCATTCTGATCATGTTCGTACATCCATGTTGTCTTGTCCAGCCATCCTCCCTTTGTGCTTATGTGTGACAGGGTGCCTATCTACTCGGCTGCCTCGTGGGCGAGTTTAGTCTCGACCAAGGCCGCCTTCTGGATCTCCCCCTTCCGTGACGTCTACGAGGCCTTTACTCTGTATGCCTTTTTTCAACTCTTGATCAACTTTATCGGCGGCGAACGATCCCTCATCATCATGATGCACGGCCGAGCTCCCGTCTCCCATCTATGGCCCATGAACCACTGCCTCCCAAAAGTCGACATCTCTGACCCCCATACCTTCCTTGCCGTAAAGCGCGGTATCCTGCAGTACGCATGGATGAAGCCAATACTTGCCATATCCACCATCGCCATGAAGGCCACGGGTACATACAAAGAAGGACAACTTGCCGTAACTTCGGGCTATCTGTGGACTGGCATCATCTACAACATCAGCATCACTCTGAGTCTGTATGCGCTCGCCCTGTTCTGGGTCTGCATGTCCCAGGACCTGCAGCCATTCCGCCCCATGCCCAAGTTCTTGTGTATCAAGGGTATCATCTTTGCCTCTTACTGGCAGGGTTTCTTCCTTTCCATTCTCGTCTGGCTTGGGGCCATTCCGGATCTCAACTCAGAGTACTCTGCGGACACTCTTGCAGCATCCATACAGGACGCTCTTATCTGTTTCGAGATGCCCATTTTCGCTGCTGCTCATTGGTATGCTTTCTCGTGGCACGACTACGCAGATCGCACAATCTCGGACGCGCGTATGCCTGTCAAATTTGCTCTTAGAGATGCCTTTGGACCTCGTGACCTGATAGAGGATGCAAAGGAGACGCTTTACGGAACCAAATACGAGTATCGCTACTTTGATGCCGAGGACAACGTCATCGCTCACGAGGAATCGGCATCGCGTGCTGCTCGGATGAGAGAAGGCATGCGTTATGGTAGAGGAGGAAAGGGCAAATATTGGCTGCCCGAGAGAGGTCATGCCGACGCAAAGACTCCTCTGCTCGGGGCTCTGGGTAACAGCCGCGCTCGCACCATGAGTCCCGGAGGCGCCAAATCTCCTTCGCCTCACGGATCTTTCAGGTTTGGTGCCACCTCTCCGGCGGAAGAGCCTGAGCTAGATGCTGAAGAAGAGCGTCTTTACTCGAACGCGAGAGCGTTGGAGTTTGGTGACTGGAACGTAAGTCTGGCATGACAGAATTTATTCTGAAGACATATCTGACAAGAGTAGTATCCTGTGATCAACACACACTATGCGAACACGGAAGATCGCATGCGAGCAGAGCCAGGTATCATTACGGCATCGACTAATCGCAACCTTCTCCAACCGACAAAGAACAACCGTGAGAGGCGCAAGAGCAACATCAAGGACTTGCAAGAACAAGCGCATCAAGGTGAACCTGGTGGACGTGGCAGCAACAACCGCGACCAGTCACGATCAAAGTCGAAGTCGAAATCAAAATCGAAGTCTTCAGTGCCTGTTATTGGTAGCTTGCTGCGACATGAGTCTTCCGAGTCTACAACATCTGCCAAGTCACGCAACAGTCAGCTGGTTGACTTGGTGGTGGAGGATCACCAAGCAGAGCAGATTGAGCGAGTGAGAGCCCGCAAAGAGGGAGGCCCTGGGTGGAACGAAGTAGAGCAAAAGCACTTTGTGTGAGTTCATCTGATCCAGTTGGATATAGTCGTGTAAGCTGACATTCTTCATAGCCAGACGTTCCCTCAAGAAGGCGAGCAAGAAGAGGTGCGTGAGGGCTTCAACCCAGATCGGCCCGAGACCGCAGAAGACAGTCATAACCTCGATACACCGTTTACGATTGGCGAGGATGGAGAGAGTGACGACCTGCCACCTCAAGACGAGCTGGACCAAAACCAGCCGTGGGATCAGAGAAAGTACAGCGGATCATCGTCTCAGCAACGCACACCGGAATACGGTAGCTTTAATGAGGAGAGAAACGCATGGGGTGATGATAAATAGCGAGCTTGTCTGAATGTACTTTTAGTTGTAGTCTCACCTCGTCTTGTGACATGGGTTCTTTAATGTTTCACGGTTGCACGGGGTCTCCCACTTGGCAACACGATAACAGACGTAGGGCTTTCAGAGCACATTCAAGATTTGATGGGGTTTCATTCTTGAGTTGCGAGGGTGCAGGCGAACCTAGTCAAAGGCACGCCAGTCACTCACACGCGAGTACCTAAATTCCAACTATCTGATCCTTCCATCCTCTCAACCTAGATTCCATATTCCCGACGGATGCATGCAGTACGCTTAGATCATAAGTCTCTCGACCTTGTCCTTGAGAGCACGGATCTGGCCCATGAGGTCGGAAGCCTCGTTGGTGGTGATAGAGGCAGCAATGACGGCACGGCTGACACCACAAGCGCGACCGAGAGCCATCTTGGAGGGAACGTAGATGTAAGGGACGTTCTTGTCCTCGCACAACAGGGGGATGTGGAGCAAGATGGCAAGAGGGGCGGTGTCGGCGGCGAGAACGACGACCTCGGAGACACCACGGTTGAGGGTCTTGGTGGCCTCGTTGGCACCCTTCTTGAGTTGGCGGTAGTGCGAGGCTTGCTGAACGAGGTCCAAGATGGACTGGGTCAGGGCGGCGTCACTGTGAGAGCTTATCAGTATGGTGTACCCACGCAGAGATTGTCTAGAGAATTAAAAGACGTACGCGACGGGCCATGCAGCGCTGTCGTTTTGAGACATGGTTGATGGTTGGTCTGGTGGTGGAGGATTCGAAAATTTAAATTCTATTGCTCGCCCGAAGGTTCCTTGCGCTGGCTCGCCCGGGGGGTTCACGGCCCTTGACTGTGAATTTATTTGGTGGGAAAAGGAAGTGGTGGTTGCAAGGAGGAAGAATGGTCGTGACGAAACTTTTTTTTCCTTTATGGAGAGACGGGCAGGCTACGGCGTTGCTGCTGGTCTTGGCACTGGGTGCGTGAAAGTGCGGGGCGGGCCGGAGGTTTAATGCAGCAGCCTGTAATTATATACATGTACCTACCTTCTAAATACATAAGCCTGACTCGTCGACGGTTTTATGGAGTATTGACAGGTTGCATCCTTCTTCTTTCTCCCTCACTCCTGCCCTGTCATATATACAGCAAACATGGTAAGTGTGAAACTCGAATAGACAGGCTGGCGCAGTGACTGACCTACACTGTGCAGAACTCAATATTCAACTCGGCGCTGCGACAATCCAATGCTATCCGCAAAGACCTTGATTCCTACGCCGACTCTCCCACAACATCCGCCGCTCTGCAAGGTACCTCCTCACACGCCAGCATCATTGTGCACTGCGTCCACGCTGACACAGCTACCACAGGCCAGCTCACCACATCCCTCACGTCCTTCAGCCGAACACTAGACGATTATGCCCGCAGCGCATCACAAGAACTCGTCCCCGAAAAGGCCCAGAAGGCACAAGACCGTCTGTCCAACTTCCGCGCCGAACTCCTCGACTACCGCAGTCGCTTCGCCCTCCTGAAAGCAGAACAAGAAGAGAAGCTACACCAAAACAACCGCAATGAACTCCTCGGTCACCGTCGCCCACACGGCGCAAATGCCACGCCAGAAAATCCCTATGCAGATGCCGCAATAGCCAGCTCTGCCCGCGAAGCTGGTGCCAATAGCCTGTTCAGGACTAGAGACGGTTTCGTGAGCACACCAGCTGGAGGGGCGCCGGGTTCAAACCCTTATTCCTCCTACCAGAGTCCCTATGCCCTGTCTACCGATTCTGGCGATAATGCAAGAGAAAACCATGCTTTGAGAGAGCAGAGCTTCTTCTCGAGCACCAATGCCACGCTCGATGAATACTTGGAGAGAGGTCGCGCCGTCCTGGGCGATCTGGGCGAGCAAAGAGAGATTCTAAAGGGTACTCAGAAGAAGCTTTACAGTGTTGCAAACACATTGGGCGTATCAGGCGACACGATACGCATGGTCGAGAGGAGGGCAAAGCAGGACAAATGGATCTTCTGGACTGGAGTTGTTGTCTTTGTCCTCTTTGTCTACTTTGTTTTGAGGTGGTTGAAATGAGGACGCTTGTTTGATTGTCTTTCCACCACTCACTATAATAGTCAGCTATTTTGGTCTTTTGATTTAGCGAGGCGTTCTGGGCTGTCACTGCCTTTGTTTATGAGCTCATTGATAGTTTCACCTTACACTTGGATCTATGCACCTTCGCCCTACTACCAGAATACTCTAGATATAGATAGACTTTTCGTTCTATCTGACGAACCGTACGTACTGTAGAGCATGACATGCTGTGTTCTCGCGATACAGCCATTGTTTTAGGTTGGCACTTAAGACGGGGAAAGACGATCGAGAGATCTCCGTAGGGCTGACACGAGTATGTACTGTTGACTGCAGCAGTTAGCTACTATTACCCCGATTGTTTCCTTCGCAGGCCTTCAATGTTCTTTTCTATCCTGTATGTAACCTTGCAGGCAAATTCACCTCGCATACGGTCTTCACCATGCCCCACGAAGACCGATCGCCTCATGACCAAGACACAGACTTGCCCGACATCTTGATTGATTTCTTCCAACACGATGATCGCCCGACGATCGTCTTCCACAGCCAGTCCGAGCGCATCATCTATCGCAACCCTGCCTTCGAATCGCATGTTCAAAATGTTAGCTTTGAATCCTCCTTGGATCTCTGGATTACAGGCCTGCCTTCTTCGCTTCATCATAATGGTCCCGGAACAATCAGTGTGGGCACCTTTGCTCAGGAAGAATGGCTAGCAAAGAGCTTGGGACGGTCACTGGTTGCCGTCTTCTGTCAACGAAACCCTGTATCAACGACTGGAAGCATGAGACGAGGCACGGCAGGTCACACATACGAGGAAGAACCCAACAGCACCGAGCCAGCGCTCAAGGATATGCGTATGAAATGGCTAGAGCCATTTTCAGATCCTTGGACCTCGTTCATCCGCAACTATCCTTTCGAGAAGACTGCCCTTGGCCGTATGTCGGCTTGGCCCCAGGAGCTCCGTGGGGTGGTTCAGACTCTCATGACTTGTCCAGAACCTCGAATCCTTTATTGGGGTCATGAGCTTTGCATGATTTATAATGAAGCCGCTGTGCCTGTCATTGGACAAAAGCATCCTTGCTTGGGAAGTCCCCTTGCCATCGAATGGGGCCAGGCTGTTCGTGAGCAGATTGTGCAGACTATCATGGCTGTCATGCGCCAAGGCAAAGGCATTAGGGCGCAGGATGTTCAGTTTATCCTCCAGCGCAATGGCTTTCCTGAAGAGACGTGGCATAGTTTCCACCAGCTGCCAATCACCTCCCAAGATGGCCATTTCCTTGGATGTCTTTGCGAATTTACTGAAAACACTCTGACTTATGTGCAGAGTAACAGGGCCAGTGTGGTTGATTCTTGCCTACAAACAGCCTCCAGAGCTGGCAAGCTATCTCAGTTATGGACCGAGTTTTTCAACCGCGTAGAAGCAAACTCGTTGGACATCGTGTCAGGACTTGTGTACTCTGTTTGCACCCCTGGAGATGGAGGAGATACGTCCGCACCTTCTCGAGGCTACACGCTGTCAGCTTCATTTGCCTTTGAAGATGCCGTCTTGGGAGCAGCTCCACGACCTTCCATGACCAAGATCTTCAATTCCATACCGGATCTCGAAGATTTTCTCATCTTGACGAGAGAGGACAAGACACTCCCTGCTGACCTCGCATGGAATATTGTTGACCGTGGTCCTATAACCACTGCCTGTGTTCTGCCCATCAGCGACCTGAACAAGAATCGCTTAGCTTTTGTCGTGCTAGGTATGAACCCCAGACGGCCATTCGACAAAGGCAGTCAGGCGTTTGTGCTTTATCTCGCCGATCTGCTCCACAAGTCTGCCGTCTTCATTGCCATCCCTGAACAGGAACGCAAGAATGAGCAGATCACCTCGGCACTTTCCCATAAACTAGAGGTTGCTCTCCTAAAGGCCGAGAAAAATGAGGCCACTTTTGCTCGTCTGGCCCGCGACGCTCCCATCGGAATGTGCGTACTTCTTCGCGCGTAGTTTGAAACGTCTTGGCTAAGAATTGTACAGGTATATGTTACGGCCAGATGGCTATCCTATTTTTGTCAATGACGCTTATCTCGAACTTATTGGTACGAGCCGAGCTACATTCTTCGAAAGAGCGGAAGCAGGTTTAGGTAAGACACAATACTCTAAATTGGTTCACCTGTAATCTCCAAGGGTATGACCTCTACGTGATCCAGAGAAATGTCGCTGCGGGGTCTAAGAAGTTTAACGGTTTCTCATCAAACACAATACCGCCAAATCGAATCGTCTATACAAAGAGATCGGGACTACGAGGAAAGGAGCCATTGAGAGCTCCAAGTCAGGAAGACTACTCCAGGCTCTCAATGGGCCCTCCTTCTTGTTCTGATGCATATAGGCAGGTCGTGTTGACGATGTTGTGTTTGCTGAGAAACCCTCATGACTTTTTAAATCCTGTAAACACACTTCTCTAGGTCATGTGGTTCCTAGTCTCTTTGAGGATGCAAGTGTCTCTAAGCCCAGAGCTGTTGTTCCTACCCCATTCGTTCCTCAAAGCTAACGATTCGAGATAGGGTGGACGTCATCCGTATACGAAGAAGACTTAGATTTTGTGGCAAGCGTCTGGGATGCTACGCTGACAGGAAATAAGCCTGTGCAGGCCGAACTGCGCGTTAAGGCTCCGACCGAGTCTTCGCCCAGCAGGGTACGGTGGTTAGAGTCTACCTCGTATGGAGAACGTGACGAATCTGGCAACTTGAATTCAGTTCAAGGTTGGTTGGTGGAAATCACGCCTCGCAAGCTGGCGGAGAGATTGACGGCCGAGAGACTCAACGATGCTCTTGAGACCAAACGAACTACAGAGACTTTCCTTGACATGGTGAGTAAGTTGGAAGCATTAGTCTGTCTAAAACTAACTCCTCCTAGGTATCTCACGAGATGCGAAACCCTCTAAGTAGTATTCTACAAACATCGGACGGTCTCTTGAGTCTGTTCGGCGAGCCGGAAGTAACTTCCGCACTGTCCAAAGGCACTATCGCGTCTTTTGTAGATGCGACTGAAACGATTGCGCTGTGTGCCTCGCATCAAAAAACGATCATTGACGAGATCTTGACCTTTAGCCGATTAGATTCCAATCTGCTTGTTCTGAGTCTAGAGAGAACTCAGGTCACGAAGATTGCACAAACAGCATTGAAGATGTTCAAACTAGAACTGCACCACGCAGACATCAAATCCGTTCTACAGATTGAGCAGAGCTATCGCCACCTGCTGGTGGATTACGTCTTGGTGGACCCTGGTCGTCTCCTTCAAGTTGTCATCAACCTCCTCACCAATGCGATCAAATTCACGAGGACATCTAAGAAGCGCGAAATTATCATCAAGCTTGGAGCTTCCGTGAAACGACCGATCGAGGACGACTGGGGAATTAGTTTTATCCCACCACGCAATGCTCCCAGAGATTCCAGTTTTCCACCCACGCCTTCAACCCCTAGCATGAAAGATTGGGCCACTGGCGAGGACGTCTACATACTTGTTGGCGTGCAAGACACTGGACGTGGCTTGACCGAAGATGAAACGAATGTTTTGTTTCAGCGATTTGCGCAAGGTGGGTGTGTCACATTCTGTTTCCATATGGGTTTGATGATTGACAATCACTCTAGCATCCCCAAAAACTTACAAAACGTATGGCGGTAGTGGGCTTGGTCTCTTTATCTCCAGAGGTCTGACCGAACTCCAAGGAGGCCAAATCGGAGTCAAGAGCAAGTCTGGCGAAGGCTCAACATTTGCATTTTACATCAAGACCCAGAGAGTGGAAGCGCCGAGCGAGGCATCTCGTACAAACTCGGTCGTGTCGTTGGAAGCTTCAACTGATGTGGCCTCGCTGCCCCACGAGACAGGCCAGCCAGATGTTAGGATTTTGAGACAGTCTAGTGTTTCGGAGGTGGGTAGCATACTGCCCAATGATCTTCACATTCTAGGTATGTTCTGTTCCATGTTCTCATTTCTTGGTCAGTATGATTGACAAGTATCTCACAGTGGTCGAGGACAATTCAATCAGTAAGTTTCGGGCTCCTCATATAGAATCTTTAACGACTGCTAACGATACTTGCAGACCAAAAAGTCATTGCACAACAACTTCGCAGGCTAGGCGTCAATCATGTGCATCTCGCAGACAACGGCCTCGAAGCACTTAAGTTCCTCTCCTCCACAACCTTTGTCCAGTCAGTGGATACCGAAAAAATACCCTTGTCTCTCATCTTACTCGATGTCGAGATGCCGGTTCTCGATGGATTAGCTTGCGTGCGTCGGATCAGGCAGCTTGAGGCGACTGGGGTAATCTTGGGACATGTGCCTGTGATCGCTATAACGGCCAATGCGCGTGGAGAGCAGATCGCCATAGCGCTTGATGCTGGTATGGATGAGGTCGTGGTGAGTAAATGCTCCTCTTAAGCCGCTCCATGGGTTTCGTTTCGTTGTTGTGTGCTGACGAATATGCTCAAGACGAAACCGTTCCGGATTCCGGAGCTCATACCTCGTATGCAGGCTTTGGTAGAGAAACACAAGAACTCGGACTGAATAAACTCAGAATCCGGGTTCTTCTCACATTGTCTCAACGTGCTCGGGAAACCCTAAGACTTGCAAGATTCCTGAACAAGATTGAAAACCTACTGTGTAGGTTGATTCGGGCCACGGGACAGCGTACGACCTGGCAACGATATTACCTTCTGTCGGAAAAACATCTTTCGTGTCCAAGTGCATGTTAGATAGTACTCTGAACTTGTCACTCCGTCCAAGAGCAGTCTCGGTGAGAAAGATAAAGGTCAAGATACTTCGAATCTTTGATTTGGGATTATTGGATGTAGGATATTGGAGGACGACAACGACAAAGGGAACAACAGAGAGGGGACTGGAAAGAGAAGCAGAAAAGTCGCTGTTGACGAATCCATATGACTCAATGCGAGAAGAGGGCTGATGTGATAGCTTTGGAAGATAGCAACAGGACGCCAAATGTGGAAGGGACGAATCCGTGGTTGTGCATACCAGAGCACTATGATGTTTACGATGAATAGACATTGCATCTCGGGAATTTTGCAGAGGATTGAATTTTTTTATTTTTTATGTTTGGCGATATCGGACATCTGGCTCAAGAAGGATGGTGTTGTGGTAAGCTGAGTGCGTGCACTGAGCCTCCTTCGTGTCATTGTACTGGATCCGAAACTCTGGATGTGGTCGTTTGGTCGGTCGGCTGGCGGCGGATCACCGTGACAGGTGTCGGTCATCTATGATTTTGGCTTCGACATTGATGTTCCACACTCGTGTTTTCAGACATGCGATCGTGCAATTTTGAGAGCCACGGCAAATACTGAGAGCCACGGCACTTGGATACACATCTTCCAACTGCTTAATGGCGGTACGGTCGACGAGGCCAGCTCCTGATAACCAAGCAGGTACTGTACCGTACTGATACTGTAGTGAGGAGCGTGGTGGGATGACTAAGTACAGTAATTATGTATGCATGCCTTGGCGCTTACAAGAGGCTGGAGGATTGGAGCCTGAATGCTGGAGGCCTGGCTGCCGGTGACTTGGTCATGGGCCGTTGAAGAGCCAGCAGAAACTTGCATTAGTCTGGTCAGGCACCATGGAAGGAGGTCCAGCGACTGTTTTGATGGCACCGTTGGCATCACGGCTGCTCCGAGTACTCCTTTTCTCGCAAGCGCGGCGCTCTTGCTACAATCACATCACATATCAATAGCAGACGACAGATACTGTAGATACCCAACGACTTGCTCTGTTCAGTCCAGTCCAGTCCATTTCAAGGTTCTCTCCGGCCCCCGGCACCATCGACGACCTAGAGCGCATCCCGATCCCGAGGCACGGATCCCGCATCCCGAATTTGAGAGACATTACAGACAGCACCGGTACAGTCTAGAAGTCCCGGGGCCGCTCCCACAGCCATTGTCGGCCTGCGCCCGAGACGGGCAGAGCAGCACGGGCGCATTGGCAAGATGAAACATAGGCGGTCCAACAAAGCGGCCATCCAGGTCATATGTCTTGTGAGTCTCATTGACTAGTAGCTCATGTACCCCACGCGTTCGCTGTCTGGCTGGCTGGCTGGCTGGCTGGCTGGCGGGGTGATTGACCACGGACTGATCTGATTGTGTGTGCAATATAGGGATCTGGTGGAGGACCCAGCGAAGACAATGTGACGGGTCTCCTGGTGCGGTCGACAGCTTCGGAATGGGCTCGGGATTCTCTGCTGGCCGTCGATGCCGGCTCACACCTCGCGGCCATCACTCGCATCTTCGAAAAGGACTTACCATCCATTCCTCCGGCCACGCAATTGCCTCAGCGAGACGACGATGACCTTGATGACTCCTCCTCCCCGACCTCGTCTTCGCCTGTCACAGCGCCGCCGCCGTCCTTGCCAGAGCCTACAGTGCTGAAGAATGGTCCGTTCGCCGGACTGGGTCTGCCCCATGCCTCGGCACGCGCCAATGCTGCTCACGTCGTTCGCAACCACGTCTCGACATACCTGATCACACATCCCCACCTCGATCACTTGTCCGGATTTGCCATCAACACTGCTGCCTTCCACGCCACCTCGCGACCAAAAAGACTGGCCGCCCTACCCTTCGCTGTAGATGCCATCAAAAAGCACATTTTCAACGATGTCATCTGGCCCAACTTGACCGACGAGGATGGCGGAGTGGGCTTTGTGAGCTTCCAGCGACTAAGAGAAGGAGGTGATATCATGGTGGGAACAGGTGAGGGTAGGGGCTATATTGAGGTATGCGACGGTCTTGGAGTCAAGGGTTTCAAAGTCAGTCACGGCAACTGCATCAATCCGCCATTGCCAAGCCGTTCCCAGCGTGGCTCTCTCAGCAACACGGCTGAACTTCATCAATCTACATTTAGAGCCCTGGATGGCCGAACATTGTCTGTTCCTCAAGGTCTTGGTAGTGGCACAGACACTCCGGGAGGCCAAGGTCTGTACTCGTCGCCCAAGCTGCAGCCCGTCGGCACGAACTTTACCAGTGACAACGCTCCGAGCTCCGTAGTTGACAGCACGGCTTTCTTCATACGTGACACGCACACTTCAAGGGAAGTTCTGATATTTGGAGATGTCGAACCAGACAGCCTATCAAATGCACCCCGCCTGGCGGGCATCTGGGCCGAAGCTGCAGGCAAAATAGCTGAAGGTGTCTTGACTGGCATCTTCGTCGAATGCTCGTACGATGACAGCCAACCCGATGCTGTCTTATTTGGTCATCTCGCTCCCAGACACTTGGTTGCCGAAATCAAGACTCTTGCACAGATGGTCAAGGACGAAAGGGCTACTAAGGCTTCTGAAAGGGCACAACGAAAACGAAAGCGCAGCTCTAACGGACTCAACATTGCCAGCAGAGACCCCCCAGAGAACAAACGAAGCAAGAGTGTCGTCGGCCGCTCGTCTAGCATGCGAGAACACCGTCGGAGCAGTCTTCCGAGCACAATTGAGGAGGAGCAAGTAAACAGCGTCGACTTTGGCACCTCGGGAGCGAGCACACCGGTGCCAACAGAGCCACCACTGCAAGGCGTCAAGGTTGTTGTCATCCATGTCAAGGACACAATGGAAGACGGGCCTCATGTCGGTGAGCGAATCTTGGAACAGCTCCACGATCATGCGGTTCTGTTGGAGCAAGACGGATTTGGCCCACTTGGGTGTCAATTCGTTATTAGCCAGAGTGGCCAAGACTATTTCTTCTGAAAGGGTTCGGTTCATACCCGACATGGCGTTGGACGGCCATGGGATGCAACTGATATGGTTGGGCTGAGGAGGTACGAATGATGTGGCTGAGAAGGACATTTGTACATGCATTTGTATCACGAGCAACGAAGGCTGATGTGTATAACTCATTCTCATTTGTGTTTCCATTTTATGCTTGGGGTCGACTATGATTATCTGCCAAATCATACAGCTGCCGATATATTTGGTGATGTGTAGCAGACTAGCGACGAGGAAGAGGGGTTCTTGGCGTTTGGCGGGGCTCCACGAAGGTTGGCCTCAGCAGAACAGCTCGTCTCATTTTAGTTAATTACTACGGAGTACTCCCAGAAAATATCAACTCTCCTCATCACATCACAATCACGTACAAAATGGGCCAATTCGAGATCCTCTGCCTTGAGAACCCCCTCCTGGACATCCAGGCCGTCGGTGACGAGAAGCTGTTGCAAAAGTACGGCCTCAAGTCCAACGATGCCATCCTGGCCGAGGAGAAGCACATGGGCCTGTACGATGACCTCTTCCAGAACTTCAAGCCCGACTTGAACGCCGGTGGTGCTGCCCAGAACACGGCCAGAGGTGCCCAGTACATCCTGCCTTCGGACTCGGTTGTCTTCGTCGGCTGCGTCGGTAAGGACAAGTATGCCGAGCACCTGGTTGAGGCCAACAAGAAGGTCGGTCTCCGCGCCGTCTACCGCTACGACGACGAGCAGCCCACCGGCCGCTGCGGTGTCATCATCACCGGCCACGACCGCAGCATGTGCACCGACCTTGCTGCCGCCAACTGCTACAAGGTCGAGCACTTGAAGGAGAACTGGGACCTCGTCAAGCAGGCTCAGATCTACTTTGTCGGTGGTTACCACTTGACCGTCTCGGTCCCCGCCATCATGGCCCTTGCCGAGGAGGCTGCTGCCGAGAACAAGACCTTCATGCTCTCGCTGTCGGCTCCCTTCATCCCTCAGTTCTTCAAGGACCAGCTCGACCAGACCGCCCCCTACTGGGACTACGTCGTCGGTAACGAGACCGAAGCTCGCTCCTACGCTGCCTCGCACGACCTCAACACCGAGGACGTCCCCACCATTGCCAAGCACATGGCCAACCTGCCCAAGAAGAACACCCAGCGCAAGCGCACCGTCATCATCACTCAGGGCACCGAGGCCACTGTTGTCGCCGTCCAGGGCGACGACAAGGTCAAGGAGTTCCCCGTCCACATCATCGACAAGAAGGACATTGCCGACACCACTGGTGCCGGTGACGCTTTCGCCGGCGGTTTCCTCGCCGGTATCTCAAAGGGCGAGAGCCTCGAGACCTGTGTCGACATGGGTCAGTGGCTCGCTATGCTGAGCATCAAGGAGCTCGGTCCTGCGTAAGTACCCTCTCTTCACGTTCTGCTATACCACTCTACCCCTCTACCCAGCTTTGAACAGAATGACAAGCGTATCTCGGATGCCGTGCCCTCATTTGCTGACTCAACCAATTACAGGTACCCCTTCCCGAAGCAGACCTACAAGCCCTGAAGAAGCCATCAGGGTCACTCAATACTCAACGAATTGAAGCATACCCTGTAGTTGTGGATGCGCCACAAGCCCTCTGGCCAAAAGAGGCCAGGGACTGTCACAACAACGCGGCGCACCAACAGAGACTGTTATACAGTACCAATCTTCAACAGAATAAGGGGTTGATGGAAACGATGATGCAAAAAATTAGGGGTCAGCAGATCAGCCATGATACACGCCCGTCGTCTCTTATGTGATTCGGAAGGTAGCACCGCGCCCGGTTGTCCTATTAGAATAGCTACTGAGAGAGTTTGAGATGGCGAGGTATACCAAGTATGTTATACAGTACTGTACCTACCTATCTACCTACCTACCTACAGTACCTGCTGCCTTCAGTACCCGCTGCCTTCAGTACCCGCTGCCTACACGGACAGGAAATCCGTCTTACGCGTGTCATCATGCCGGTATTACGCCACGACCCTTGCCCTAATTCCTTCCCGCTTTCTGACTTGATGTTGTACACATGTAGTCACTACTACTGTAATGGACGAAAGCATCCTTGCTGCTCTGCTCTCCAAGTATATGTCATGCCTGATCATGAAGAGATCTCGTAATTTTCGGAACGACTCGTAATGGTGGAAGGAAGATGGGTTTTTCTGTGAACGATATACCTCGACCCTTCTTGTTGACCGTGTATCTGTGTATTCGTGTGAACGTGTAGAGGCGAATAGACTAGTTTGCGTTAGAAAGGTGCTTGTTTCTTCCTTTCGTTCTCATTCATATCTCTTCGGAATGCGATCCTCCATGGTATGTATACGTGACCGGAAGCTCGGTCAATGTCTTATACACGTGAACACATTAGAATTTAGACTTCGACCATCATCGCATCTTGGGTGCTCTGGAAGTTTGTTGGGATGTAGATGGTGCGTAGGTTGACTTGTTTGTAGATTGAATGAGTTATGTATCTATTCTAACTAAGCCATCCAGCCATCCATCCTTCCACGGGCTTTTTGCGTTGATAACATCTGGAGGGCATGTACATGAGTCATATTTTGCATTGTTATCTGGTCACATCGACCTACTACTGCTACCGATCCGCACATCTGTAGGCGAGTCGCATACCGAAGGGATAAGGCTAGTCATCGAAGGCACTAAGAGTTCGGCCACTTGCTCGCCAGGAAACTCCCACCGGCACTTTCTTCTGTTTCATGCATGCTTGTACATCGAGATCCATCTATTAAGCTTTTCTCCAATAGCCGCTTAGAAGATCCTTCTTAAAGTGCAAGCATGTAGTCAGAAATCCTTCCAGCGATTCCAGACAACCCGCGAAATGCCACGTCTCGAGGGGAAGAAACGTATTAGTGTCCAAGCCACATGCCACTCTTTACGTACGCTACCTTTCCGGACGTCTAGAGAAACCAGAGACAAGTCGAGCTAATGCACGCGACTCTACGGCTCCGAGAGAGCCTGGTGCAGATCAGGATGCAGAATATTGATTTTGGTTCGGCAAAGGCAGGCATAACAATAGTGTATGTTTGTCCTCGATCCGACGAGACGACCAGACGCTGAGGCTGAACATGATTGATTTAGGCTTGATCGTGTATGAATGGCGGACGTGTTTCCGGACTTTTCACCAATGACGTTGGATAAGAGACCACTCTGCATCCTTCAGATATTGGTTTACTGTATCAAGTGTCTACTCAATGCTCGCCGATACCACCCGTCGAACGTCAGATACTCTGGAAATCCCCCGTGGGATGCAGAGACCGACGATAGGCGCATGAGGTGGAGGAGGGTGCCTGTGCTCCAAAATGCCAAATGAAACCGTCATAATCTCAGATCAGATCCGCAGGACATGCTCTTTTCAAGGATCTAGCCAAGCCGTGTTCTTCACCTGCCGAGAGGGTTCTCGCAGTCGATTGGAAGGCATTTGATATGAGATCGGGACTTGATCTCCACACACGCAGGGCACGAGGCCCTGTACTCATGATCATCTCATACTCCAAGACAGCTGACCACGAGCCTGCGCTATGATCTTGTGCCATGCTACTGCAAGCCAAGCTGAAGAGACCGAGGATCACGCTCTGCCTGTGGCAGCGGTGGGATCATCTAGCTTGTGCTGAGAATCCATCATGTCCCGAAGTCGTTGACAGGTACAGGAAAGCTTCCCTGTGACAGGTCGGTTGAACCAAAATTAAAAAACCCTAATCCTGAACAGCCACGCTTCTGGAGAGGCAGCCGCATGCGTGACAGACTAAGAACGAAGAGTAAAAGTAACACCTGCGCAATGTCTGCCGTGTCCCCTCAAATATCTACCTTTCCGAAGACAGCCCTGAAGATATACCGCGTTCCAGGTTAGAACTCAACCGAATTCCCGAAAACTTATCGAGGCCGGCCTTCAATCTCTATTCCCTTGGTCGATCGGAGATCCCCTATATGGCTTCTAGAACGTTCATCTTCTAATCAGTCAGATTGTCATCTCCCAATCAACCTAGAGGCTTTCTCATAGACTAACGTCCCCTGTCTGTCCTTATAGTCGCTGGGTTTGCTTTGTCTTTTGAATCTTAAAGCCTCCTCACCTTATTTCATCTACTCAAAATCTTCTGAGCATTCTTATGGCACCTTCTTCTCAGTTGCGTCTCTTGAGACCCTGACATACTTCTCAGCTGCATACATTACCGAATTAGGAGTCGGCACAGATTGCCTCGAGAACCCGGTTTCATCACTATCCCTCACAAATCTCGCTTGTTCTGAGTTCTTCATAGATCAATAAGGCACCCTTGGGTGCCCATGGAACCGCGCCACTGGCAGTTCTCTTCGAGAAATCTATGCTGGGAATGGAAGGTTACCATGATGGAACCGAGCCCTTCGACCAACACGGTCTGTATAGCGGACATGACCAAACGATGTCATCCCCAGACTTGTACGGCTCGTCCTCGGATATGGCTTCTTGTTTTAGAGTGCCCCAGCTACCTCGACATGCGAATCTAAACTTCATGATGCAGCAACCTCTGCCACATTCTTCTTACCCAGATACGAGCCAATATACAACATCGTCATCCATAACACCAAATCTGAGCACGGCATTGTTCGACCAAACAGAACAAATGCAAGTCGATAACCCTTCACAGCAGTACCAAGATCCTCTACAGTTTCCTAGGATGCCAAATTGCGCACCGTCTGAAGACATTTACGCCTTCCAGCAGATGACACAGGACCCTTTGAACCAACCTTACCAATACAACTGTGTGCAACCAATGGGCACATCATCCTCATTGTCCCACCTCGACACATCTCAAGTATCACCTCTATACGCTATCTCGCATGCACCACTACAACACAGCCAGCCTTCGATGATGGCAAGACCGGATACATCAGTATCTGGTGGGTACGAGCACATGTCACTTCCATACCACCCTTTGCCCACAGGAATCAGGACACCCACAATCAACGTACAACCTTATTGCGCATCTAACAAGCAGACCAACCAACAGCAATGTGCGCAACAGAGTCGTCGCGAGTTCGCCGAGACGTTTGAAAAGTACGAAACTCGGACGAAGCAGATATTCACCAACGTCAAGAATCAGCAGCTTGCGCCGAATCTGGAGTTACTTTTGAATATATCACGGTATCTGATCGGTAACGTGGAGGCATTGGGTATGTTTCCGACCGAAAGAAATTTGCTAGCCAAGACCAAGCCTAGACAACAAAACATGGTTTCATTTTCCGGCTGGGCCGAGATGGTCAAAGGTCTCGATCGTGACGAAAAAGGTCAACACGAAGACCGCCTCAAGCTTTGGAACAAGTTCAACCATTGTTGGCTCACAACACTGCAAATGCAGTCCAACATGACCTCTTTCGCTGTCCGTACCGGACAACCGATACCGCCTCCACACTCGGTTCTCGACGCCAACTCACTGGAAGCTCTAGGTCAGGAATTGGTCAAGTTGTGTGACAAAATCGAAAAGAAGGGATTGGTTGATTATCAGATGGGCGTCGCTGAGGACGAGATCGTGGAGAGTGAGTGGGAAAGACAGACGCATTGAGGGCGAGGAACGTTGTTGCTGATGGAGACGCAGTGTTGATCAAGTGTCTGAAGGTGTTGGGTCCGCAGTTACCAGCCACACCACAGTCCAACGCTGCGGGAAAACGTCGTATGTGATTTTTGGTCTTGAAATTCCACTGTAAAGTCTTTGCGAGATCACGGCAGGTACGCCTGGAAGCACCGACTATCTGGGGACGGGTCAGAGGATGGACTCCCGTGGAACTCGCAGCCACGACAATTTACCTGCAACTGGTCAGCGCTTGTACAGCAGGCATCTGTTGTTTCCAAACATGCCGCTTGGCTCCAGCCCTGAGTTTGAGGCCAAGCATAATAACGACAGAAACAAGGATCAGGTTCTGCTACATAAGCGATGATATTTCCGCCTGGTTGTCACACAAAAGGTTCTCATCGTGTGGTTTTGATAACCATGTCGACGAGCACTTGTCCTTCAGAACCGAACATCCTAAAATCGAGTCGAGGCTCAGACACTTTTCTGCATGCCGCTCGCAAGAACCGAAGACTTGAAATTCTGATGCAGAAGACTGGATGAGGTGGGATTTAATGCATTTCGAAAATATGCTTTCCCTTGCGACTACAAGCGCCAAATCAGAACAAGCCAAGAAAGGAATAATTCACCGACAGTAAGACGAAAAGGCGGCGAAGAGCAGGGAAGGACGAAAGGAAAGGGTTAAGGGAATGGACACAAATGATTGAAGCCATTCTCATTAGATAGACTTCAGTGACTAGACTTACATGATAGAGCTTGTAAGTAAAAACTGAAAAGGGTGCTGCTCTAGGTAACCTTATATTATCACCACCACCATCAAAAACAACATTTGGAAACTCGCTCTCCAATACCACACGTGTCTCTAGTATCATTGCTCCTTAATCTTCGTCCCAGCACGGTAGGATACACTTCGTGAATAGGTCGCCCAAGGAATACATCAAGTATCCAAACTTCTTGAAACGTGAATTTAACCTAAGACGAGAATGGTATCAAAGATGATAAGCGATCACTTTCGAATTCGGGAAGCTAAGGTAAAGTTAATTTGCATATAGCATCCATAGTTGATATGTAGGTCGCTCCTTCCTTTCCTGTTCACTTTGACAAAGACAACATTCTTCCTTTGCTTTTTGCCTCTCTTTCTATCCTCGCTCCTTCGCTCTTCATACCTCGCTCGCTCTCCGATCTTTGCTCCACATCATTCTGCCATCGCCCCTCTTTATTTTACTCTTCTGATCGCTGCATCCTCCATCAGGTTTTTATTACTGCCTCTTCTCTTGCTATTCCATCGATCTTCCCTTCCCTCTATACCATCCTTCCTCCTTCTATTAAAATCTATCTTGGTCTTCCCCTTGGTACGAATCTTTCACCTATGTTTCCTCTGTCAGATCTTGTCGCCCTTCTCTCGAACGCATATTACATCCTTCAGCACCGCGTCCGCGTGAAGAATTATATTACGTCTTTGGATGTGCACAGGAACAGTAGCTGACTCGAGTCCCAGTCAGGAACATTAAACGGCAATTAAGGGAAGTGAGAGATGGAAAGGGAATGCAATCATTATATAGAAAACAATCGACATGTTTCCAAAGCTAGAAACGGTGACAGAAAAGACAGACTCCCAAGCAAAATCATTAATGGACAAGAAAGAAAGAAAGAAAGAAAGAAAGAAAGAAAGAAAGAAAGAAAGAAAGAAAGAAAGAAAGAAAGAAAGAGAAATGAGTCGTTACGCTATGCACAAATCAAAATATCCAATCTTGTCGTCCTCGTAACCAGAGGTGTATAACAAAAGAAAGAAAGAAAAAGTCATCTAAATGTTCCCCCCTTTTCTCCCGACTATCAATCAGTCACTCAAAAGTCTCGAGAACAGATTTCTACCAAGCCAACTGCTCCTGCTCAGTCCCACAAGCCAAACCCGAACAAAACTCAATATCCTTCTCACTGTAAACCTCATTCTCAGGGATCTTCTGTCTCGCCGGCCAGATCTCCTCCTTGGCCGATTTCTCCTGATCGTGATGTTCCTGCACGGCCTCCCTGCACAACTTCTGGAAATACAAGGGGCCCTGTTCCATTCTAGGGTGCAGCAGACCGGAGACGAAGACGCCGGCGTTGACGTTTCTCTGCGCCGCGTCGCACAGCGCCTTGTCTTCGGACATGATGCGTTTGTACATTTCGTTTACGCGGGTGAAGTCGTCGTCTGTGGCGTTTTTGTGACGGTAGACTTCGTAGCTCATGGTCGCTTTGCCGGCTGAGTGGGGGATGAATTTTTGCATGAAGAAGAAATTTGGTCTGGAGGTGGTTGATGTGTTAGTTTTTGCTTTGATCTATGAATTCGTTCATGAAGGGAGAAGGTGATGCTTACGTTGCGTTGACGGAGGCGTTGGGGAAATAGTAGGTCGGGATGACCTTGAGTCCGGCGGCGACCTGTTCGGGCTTGCTGGCGACTTCGTGGCGGATGTGGCCATGGGAGGTCTTGACACAGTAGGCCTCGAGATCGGCCAAGGCAGGGATATCGGGGTGGGTGGTCGGGCAGTGGTAACATTCGTTGTAGTTGTCGGCCAAAATCTTCCAGTTGTAAGGGCCGTCCATCTCCCAAGTGTGATCGAAGCTGTAGTTGTCAAAGTCAAACTCGGCGTATCTCTCTTGGATATCGACGCCGCCAAAGGCGTCCTCCCAGGCGGTCTCGGGTACGGGACTGGCATCCATGTTGATCCAGATAAAGCCGTTGGTGTCGACGTGGACATGAATGGGGAAGAGACCGTTCTTCTCCTTTTCAAATCCCTCGAGCTCTTGATAACTCGGTGCTTTTGCGAGCTTTCCGTTCAGGCCGTAAGACCATCCGTGGTATTTGCAGGCAAAGATGCGTGCTGAGCCTTCCTTCTTCTCGACGACGGGGAAGGCTCTGTGACGGCAAATGTTGTGGAATGCATTGATCTTGTGCTCACGGTCCTTGCACAAGACGAACTGGAAACCTGCGACATCAAAACGGAGGAAATCGCCGGGTTTGGTCAGGCGGAGCTTGTGTGTGATGAGGAGCCAACGCTTGGAGAATATGGCACGGCGTTCGAGCTCGTACATTTCAGGGGATGTGTACCATGATGCCGGAAGGGCTCTCACGGGTTTCTTGTCATCGAGATTGGGTTTTGATCCCAGCCCGGAATCCTTGCGGTTGAAGTAGCTTAGGAAGGAAGTCATTGTGATTGTGTTTCACAGATACGAGGAATGATGGGAGGGATATGGGTGGAAGTGTGAATACGAGTGTGGATGAGAGGATGATATAAGACTCGAGAGAGGAGTCGATGAAATAGGATAGATAGAGAGATGGATAGATGTTGGAATGAAGAGACACAATACATGTCCGAACCGTTCCTTGTATATATGATATATGGTGACACGGTTTGCAGCGCCGCATGGGGCTGCAATTCTTCCTTTGCCCAAGGTTGCCTCTACGATCCTGCTCACCTTGAGACAATAGTTCGATTTGCCGATTTACGTGATCATGCGCTGTTGAAAGCCAGGATCCCATAACCAGTTCAGACCAAAAACGTGCACTTGGGTGCGTAGCATGTATCGTAATCTTGACCACGGTGAGCCATCAAAATTCTGGACCAGCATGTGTAGTTTGTCCAAGAAAGGTAATTTATTCCCCAAGGGTCAGCCACAACTTTGTTCTGGCTTTGATTCAGCTGCTTTTTCGAAAGCTTGGCAACGACTACATCTCTTGATGGTCAGAATTATCTCAGGTCCTCGAGTAGCGGTCTATGATAAGACCTGCTCATGATTGTGATAGGCACTCTCAATTCGTTACAAGTGAGATGTAACGGGGCAGGCTTTTGGCGTGTCAAAAATCTGCCTATGGATCACGAGTCCTTTGGATGATAACCTCAAAACTCGTAAGCCAAAGCCAAGATCACGAAGGATGTGTATATTGCCTTTTGTGGATGACTTCTAGAATGTAGTTGAGGCTCAAGAACACCACTAACGTCATGCTTCCTGCATTCGTACAAGGTATGCGTTCATAGTTAATTTACAATGTAACACTATGTTTCTGGAATTCCGCACCATCTCGCCATAGACTGGTCCACATACTGTATGCCTAGAGAAAACTCATGCATTCGATGCATTGTACATTGTGTCTGATCATTAAAAAGAACGTCGAAAACAGAAACCAAAACTCCATAATGACACCCGTTCATAATTCAAGCTCCAACACCCATCGCTTCAGCTCTGGCTGGCAGAGATGTAGTGTTATCTTGAACATTCTCGCTAGCCGTCATAGCCATACGCCAGGCCATGAGCATATCGAGCGAGATATCATTTCCACCGCAGACAATGAGAACGACTCTACTGTCCTTGCTAATGGTCTTCTTGGAGGCCAAGAGTTTCTGGAGGAAACCATCGTAGCAGACAGGAACATTAACACCCACAGTCAACTCAACCATCATTCTCTCGTGTTCGGCCAATAAGCAGCAACCTCTCGCAGCCTCTTCGTCTGAGAGTACAACGCTGGTGACGTTTGGTCTCTGAGCATATTCAAAGGTCTTCTCCGCGACCTTGACAACTCCCAGACTGGTGGCCTGTGATGTGATTCTAGGTAGAGTAACAATCTCGCCAGCATTGAGACTTTGACTCAATGAATCGGCACCGAGAGTCTCCATGGCTAGGACATGAACATCGTTGTTCCACTGTTTCTGGTCGAGGACTTGCATGATGCCGTTGAATAGACCGCCACCACCAACACTGCACACAATGACATCGGGCATGTCATCGAGCTGTGCAGCGATCTCTTGCATGATGGTAGCATTGCCGTCCCAGATATCCTGGTGGTCAAAGGGCGGCACAAAGACACCGGTCGGATCAGATGGTAAGAGTGTATTGAGGATGAACTCTTGTGCTTCCGCAATGGTGGAACCGTGCTGAATTACATTCGTCACGCCCATGGCCCATAGCTTTGCAATCATAACCGGTTTTGCACTTTTGGGTACCACCACTGTGGCAGGATAACCAATCGATCTGGCTGCGTGGACGCAGGCAATACCGGCGTTACCACCCGAGGCAGCATAGAAGTGGGTTGCGCTGGGGGTGGTAGACGAAGCCATACGTTCGCGGGCACGTTGGTATACATAGTTGCCGACGCCGCGTGATTTGAAAGAGCCCGAGGGTTGGAGGTTATCGAGTTTAAGGAAGACTCTGCTTCTGCGATTTAGAAATCGTTTTCATCTCAAGAATTTCCAAGCCATTACTGTGCAGGGGATGTTGTGATGGAATGAGAACAAGGACTACCATGCTTACCATCCTGCTGCTTCAGATAGTGCTCGACTCTCGATCAAGGGTGTCCATGCCCAAGGCTTCGGTTGCTGTGTAGCTTCTGTGTACATTGTTGCTCAGGTGTGTCTCGTGAAATGGTTGCTAAACTCCTAGTGACCAGGAATCTTGGGAAGATAGATCAAGAAGAGTACTAGTGATTGTCCTGTAAAATTGCAATCAATTCTAACGTGATGAACGATAGAGATTCCCCTCGATGATATGTGATCAGCTAATATGGTGGCTGATGTTACCAATACGGGACAGCATTCGGAATGGTCAAACAGGCTACAGCCAAGGTGGTATGCATGCTCATATGCGGTAATTTGCCGTACAAGGTGAGCCTTTGCGGATGCATTACTCTATTGTTTCCTTGTCCCTGCACGCGTGACGGTCGTCGACGGAAATTCGATGTCAGTACTACCAGATCGAGATTTTGATAGACTGTCCCCTTTTGGTCAAAGATTCCTGGAGAAGTCGTAGCATAGGGTTCAACCTTAACTAAATCTCCCGGGAATATCCAGATCTAGAATTCACCTTTGAGCCTTGTAGTTTAGTTTAGTTTCCAGCTTTCTATGGGAAAGACAGCCAGTTCAGGTTAGACCAACGTGTCAACTTATCTCTGTGCTGGAGGGAAAGAATGCCACAGCACTTGAAACAAACCTCAGATATCAACGTTTGTCGATCACATGGCAAGGGCAAGCTTAAGAATTGATAAGAGCATCGAGGCTTGATTCGAAGATTAACCCCTCACCCGACTAGGCAGAACGAAAACGTGAGGAAAGGCATAAGATAAGAGAAACAGCATGAAGAATGATAAACAATGGCAGGGATGGAAAATGGAAGAGGATAAGAAAAGAAGCTATGTAGACTGCACGGATGACGGACTGCAGGATGCGCCATGAGAGATTGTCATCGATTGGACGATGGATGACAAGGTTAGTGCTTATGGTGAACGACATAACTCAGAATGGCTTTTGTTTTTCTCTCGAAGGCAATGCATGAAACGATGAATGGAATCTGTACATCACCATGATGCTCAAGCTGTGAGCTTGGAGCTTGGAGCTTGGCATTTCTGGTCGCAGACTTCGTTTTGTTTGTTGCTGCGAAATGAGTGACCCTGATGTTGTTGAGGATTGTCTGCTATTGCTTTTGGATCGTCTCCCACGAACATGATCGTATCTCTTACTCGGTCACAGTCCACTGCTGGATTGTTACATGCATTGTATTTGTGCCTGCATTAAATATGTGCGTGTGTCGTCTGTCCTCGAATGCTTCGCTGCTCATGTGTGAAAAGTATGGTATTGTCGAGTTCACTTGTATTTGCTCAACACCTCGCTATGTCTTGCCAAACGCCGGATTTACAAGCATATTAAAATCCTTCATGTATATCGAGTCGTCATTTGTGTTCATAGCTTTGCAGTTCTGACAGGGTCCATCAAATCCTTCATCTCATGCCTGGGCCAGTCGGCGAAATACTTTGGGTCAGGACGCTCTCTATCCCAGCCCCATTTCTCAGACAACTCCGACGACAATGTGCCTTCGAGCATGGAAATGATGTACTTGCCCAGCACCGGGAAGAACTTCCAGCCGTGGAAATTGCCGCAGGTTGCTACGTAGAGTCCTTTGGCAGCTGTGTGGGGTGAGATGATGAAATCTGAGCTGGAAGTGAAAGCATCCCTGTACAGAGTCAGTGTCCGAAAACCTGGTAGGGTATGTCCAAACGTACCAGCAGATACGATGCTTCTCCATTTTCCAATGTGCAGAGTTCTTTCCATAGAATACATGGTTGGCATGGTGAATATCCTCTTTCAACTTTCCGGAGACTTCCCATTGACCGTAGTCCTGTTTCGCAGGCGGTGCGGAGACGATGTGTCCAGGCAACACCTCTTGATCGTTCTTGAAGATGGTCTGTCCCCACCACTTCATCTCTCTGTCCTTGGTGGGTGGCAGACTGCCGATGAAAGGGCCTGTCGATATAATTAGTGACCACCTAATATGAGCACAGGGGTGTCGTCGTACCTTCTTCGGCAGTGTAGCCCTGAACACCGACAGGCATCGAGGCAAATCTGCGATAAGATTCGTCGTCGAGCCGTGTCATGCCTGTTGTGATACCACCAGCGAGAATCCTGCTACCAGCCCGGAGGTCGTCCCGACCACTGGCCTTTGCACTGTACTCGAGCAATTTTGGTGTGTAAGCTCCAGTGCAGAGAAGAGTGTATGCCGCTGTCAAGTTCTTTCCATCGGCAGTCTTGAGGCCAGTACACCTGTCGCCGTCAAACTGTAGTGACCCGACTTCTGCTGTGACATACTTGACACCGAGCCTTAGAGCTTCCCGTGTCACAGCAATCAAGCAGTCTCCAGCAGTAGCCCAACCACTGGTCCTGTTCACGAGAACCTCCTTGACGCCGGTGTAGTCAGCATCCTCGAAGAGACCACCGTAGAGCTTACGTGCCTCCTCAATTGGCACGGCTGCGAGATCGGCACTTCGACCCAGTTTTCTGTAGTTCTCAATGACATCGGTAGCGTAATCGCTGCGACAAATCCAGTAGATACCCGTCTCGTGGAAGTATGGCTTCCACAAGTTGTCTGTCTTGAACATGTCTTGTGACTCGATTGCCATCTTGCAGTATACAATATCGTCGTAGTCGGCGCGCACTACCTTGTTCCAGTCCCAGGAAGCGGCCACACGAGTGTCGGCGTCGAAATCATCACGGTCGACCAAAGTGATGTCTGCGTTGGGATACTTCTTGATCAAGTGGTAAGCAGTGGAGACGCCAAAAACGCCAGCTCCAATGATGAGGTACGATCTGTCGGATGTCATGATGAAGGAGAAAACAACAAGAATGATAGCTAGAACTACTTGGAACGGAACAATTACATGCCTTACCGTGTCTTTATACAAGGGAAAAAAATATTGGATGCGCTCATGCATCCTCAACATGGTCATCATATCCATTTCCGATTACGGAAGTCTCATCCCCTCTATCACGTGTCAGAGCCATCCCTCCACATACCCCACCACACCCCCGCCAACTTTTCGCCGCGGGAGTCTTCAATACTTTCCCAACGCGTACATGGCATTGTTCGTATCAGCTTTCGAAGACCAGGAATCACGCCGAGTCACCAACCTCAAGAAGACTCTAGGAACGCATTGCGCCAAAAAATCCTGTCGATCAGGGTACGAGTGATGCGCCAGGGTCTCGGACACTACTTCGACGTCACTGATAGATAATCAAAGGGTCTCCATGATTCATGGCTGCAGACACGTCGACTGAGACGAACATAAGCTCGTGGCACCACTAGAGATAAAGTAAATTCAAGTTCACGAACTTGCCACTTCATGGGCATAGAGACTCAGCGACATTCGGAATTTGCTCGAGCTAGTCGCTATCTTGTTTGATTGAGTGAGTGCGAAAAGCCCTATGTGCAAGAGAGTCTAGTTTGTCTCGTTCTCAAAGTTGGGCATATTTATTTTGGGGAATCTTGCCCCGGATGACGATTTGAACTGAAGTCAGAACATTCGATGACATTATTATTAACGAATACTCAATCATTAGAATACGCCTAAATGCCTATGCTATCTACTTATATGACTCTCATAAATCCGGGACAGTCTATCTATCCACGCAGTCTCTCCATCTTGGGATCAAATAATGGCTCGGCACTGACAGTAGCCTGAACCTTCTTGCCAAAGTACTCAACCTCAACCTTGTCTTCCTCGTTCACCGTGCTGGGCAACCATGCATAAGCGATAGGCTTGCCAATCGTATAGGCGAATGCAGCACTGGTGACATATCCGCATGCCTTGCCGCCCACGAACACGGGTTCCTTTCCAAGCACCACAGAGCTGCCGTCATCAACGACAAGGCAGCGTAGTCGCTTCTTTGTTGTTTCGACTGAACGGCCCTCAATGGCAGCTTGACCGTAGTAGCCAAGCTTGCCAGCCTTGACGGCAAAACCAACACCAGCCTCGTAAGGATCGTGCTCAGTGGTCATCTCATGGCCCCAGGCTCGGTAACCCTTTTCAAGTCTCAATGAGTTGAAAGCGGTACGGCCTGCTGCAATTACGCCAGATTCTTGTCCTGCCTTCCAGATGGAATCCCACAGCGCTTGACCGCGGTCGGCAGTGGTGTAAATCTCCCAGCCCAATTCTCCCACATACGATAGACGCATGATAGTTACTGGGATGCCGGAGATGTGGGCACGTTTGACACGGAAGTAGCGAAGGCCCTTGGCTGTGCTTGAAAAGTCATCGTTGCTGACCTTGCTAATTACTTCTCTTGCTTTTGGACCCCAGAGACCAACACAGCAAGTTCCCGCAGTGATGTCCCGGACTGTGATCCATTTGGTAGGATCATGGTGCATCTGCTTTCGGGCCTCACGGTTGAGGTAGGTCAGGTCGACAGGACCGTTGCAACCGACTTGAAATAGTTGCTCCTCAATCCTGGCAACAGTGACATCGCTACGAATGCCACCGCTTGCGTCAAGGAATAGTGTGTATGTGACGGCACCAGGCTTCTTTCCAACATCTCCTGTACTCAGTCGCTGCAGAAGCTCGACACTGCCCGGCCCATATACTTCCAAGCGTCTTAGGGGTGTCATGTCGTACATGGCCACGGCCGTTCTAGTTTTCCATGCCTCTGCTGCCGCAATCGGGCTATAGTAACGTGATGACCAGGCATCACGGTCTTTGGGCTTCCACTCATCTGGTAATTCCTTGAGCAACTTCTCATTTGCCTCGTACCAGTATGGACGCTCCCAAGAACCCCCTTCTAGGAAATATGCGCCAAGCTCCTTCTGACGAGCATGGAATGGGCTAACACGGAGGTTTCGAGGTGAGTCTCTGGGCTGCAGAGGATGCATGATGTCGTAGATCTCGACAAAGTTCTGCATTGATGTCTCCTTGACATAGGAGCTTGCAAGCTGGACTTCCTCGAAGCGGTTGAGTTCGACATCGGCAAGGTCAAGCTGACTCTTTCCTGTCGTCAGGACCTCAGCCACCGCACGAGCAATACCGGCAGAGTGTGTCACCCAAATTGCTTCGGCGACGTAGAAACCTTCGAGATTGGGAGCGTGTCCGACAAGTGAACCGCCATCGGGTGTGAAAGAGAAGATGCCGTTGAACCCGTCTTCAATCTCGGCGTCCTTCATGCAAGGCAGGAATTCTTGAGATAGCTTCCAGGCAGGCTCGAAGTCTTCACGAGTGAATTCAAGACGAGAAGGCATGTTCTTGTCGTCAACATGTTCGGGTGTCACTCCTAAAGAGGAGGCTACAACTGGCATAGGCTTGTGTCCGTAATATCCAATGCCGTACTTATCACCATGCTCGCGGTAGTATAGATCCTGATCTTGATAGCGCAGGATTGGCAGTGATGCTCCACCTGATGGATTGTTTCGCTCGGCGAGAGCTGGGATAGAGGCAGTCTTGACATATTGGTGAGCCAGTGGGAGCAGAGGGAGAGGCAGACCAATCATGGCAGCCACCTCCACGCCCCAGAAACCGGCACAAGAGATGACAAGATCGGCTGGAATAGTACCATTGGGTGTCTCTACACCGGTAACGTGTCCATCAGCTCTTGCGATCCCAGTCACTGGAGTCTTGTCGATGTATTTCACACCGGCTTTGCGGGTGCGGTTGATGAGAAGCTGAACAGCACGTGCAGCCAGAGCAAGCCCGTCAGTAGGGATATGAAGACCGCCTTGCACTTGATCTTTGTTCAACAGTGGGTACTTCTTCATGCACTCTTCCGGGCTGATGAGATGTGCCTCAATGCCCCATGCCGATGCGTAGCCGTGCTTGCGCTTCAATTCTGCCATTCGATCTGGTGTGGTTGCAATTTCGAGACCGCCTACTTGGTTGAAGCAGTTCTGACCGTCTTCTTCTAGACCCATGAACTTTTCCACTGTGTAACGTGCGAACAAGGTCATGGATTTGGAAGGATTGGTCTGGAAGACAAGGCCGGGAGCATGCGAAGTGGAACCACCAGGCATGTCCAATGGGCCCTGATCGACTACTGTGATGTCGGTCCAACCTCTTGCAACTAGCTCATCTGCTACATTCGTGCCGACGATTCCAGCTCCGATAATGACCACACGGGGTGAATATAATTTTGAAAGCATATCGGCGATCTTGTGGAAGGTCTTTCCTGAGGGTATGGATGCTCAAGTTCAGGTGGTAGGTTATCTACGATTGATGTTGAGAGTAGTAAGATCCTCTCAATCGCTGAGATATGGGTTTGTTCGGAAGGTGTATAGTTCGAGTCCAAGGATGAGGGAGGTGTAAAACAGAGATAAGAACAATGAGACGAAGGAGATGATCATGGAAGGGTATGAGAATTGAGAATATAGAAAATGGGGGATACTGCCATAGATATACAGACTGCTGTCATTCAAGCTCTATGCTCACCATCCAGGTAATCGTTTTATCTAGCATAGATAAAAAGTATGCGGGGTGGATCCGTGATGTTGTGTCATGCGGTCTCGAGGCTTATTCCTTCCTAATCGGGTTTCAGAACCCTGCGTGTGGGGAAGTGATGCGGACTCTCCAAGAAGCAACTTTGCCTCAGTACATACATACCAAACTACTCTGGGCTATCTCACGCGTGCGTAACAGTGACTTCGAGGGCTCAATGTACCGATACAAAGAAGCAACCCGGGCTCGCGATATTGTGACAGCTTTCTTACCGCCACTCTCCCTGACACCCCTCATGGGTTCATGACATCCTGCTCAACTGAAGCATCAAGACCTTAGATTTCTCGTCTTAGATTGAGACGGTCGAATAGGTTACCTTTACTTTGGGCGTGCCCAATGTTTCTAACACGTTCGGATCACCTGGCAATGGAGTGAGTGTTGCAGAGCGGTACACAACATTCTCTGCTTTCTCGGAAATGGCATTACCATGATACTGATGAACAATTGCATCACGACCACGTACGGCCGCAGTCAGCTGAAAACTGGGCATCCGTGCTGATTACCGCACCGTCGACGACCATAATTCCGATCAATTGACCTGTTTTCCGGTCTCTAGCATCTTGGAACGTGGTCGCTAGCATTCTGGATCTTGGTCACGAAGGGGGCGTGACTTAGTCACTTAACCCCAACGAATACCAGAAGCAATGAGAAGAGGCCTAGCCGTCACCAGCAGACGAAGAACTCGCTCATCCTACTCAGCCGCGGAGAGAATAACGGAGCCTACCACGCCGAGCGCAAGAAACTGGGACCAGTGTTCGAACTTGAAAAGATATGCAAAGGTGTATTTTGTCAGTCGCTAGATCTGTCTTCGAGGCTGATGGTACACAACAACTTTTTGCGAGTCGCAACCACAGATGCTACCGCGTACGCGTTTGCATTTACGACTGCGACTATGTGCAGGTCCAAATGCATTGAGCTATCTCACGCTCTAGGTTTATGTTGTTCAGGTGGTGAACGGAACCAAAGTGCGCATTGTTATTGTTGTTATTGTCTATTCAAGCAAGCAGTAGATACGTACAGAGTGAAGGGACGCAGGTGCACGTCACCTCCGCAGCCAGCTGAAGTGACGTCCTTACAGAAGGAGCGTTCACATTCACAACAGTTTATGAGCAGGCCCAAGAGCAAGGTATCTCCATCATGCTAGATGTATAGTAGGTTACACCACAAGACGTGTCGTCACGCCCGAACAGCAGGAAACGCTTTGCTCTTTACGCGACGCTGCCGCTGCTGCGATTAGGCGAGACTGCAGCTGCACACGCCAAGTCAGATGCTGTGCGCCACCGAATGATGGAGTGAGGTTTGCTCTGGACGACTGGTCTTCAGAGTGATAGCGAAGAAGTGGAGATGAATGCGGGGACTCTAGTTATAGATGCGCTCAAATGCACCGAAGGATTTCCATCACTTTGTTGTGCTAACAGGGTCGAAGACAGCGAAATCGACCCTCCATTTCACTCAGCCTCATCCTGTGTAAGGAACATCTACAAGATCATCACATGGCTAGCACACCGCCCGGACGCACTGGTGCTTATCTGGCGAGCGTGAGACTTATATGAAGCGGATCCAGCATATTGACATCACGCAACAACAGAATGCATATCCAGGACCTACCAATAGAGACATTCTCTCATTAGCCTTTTCGGACAGTTTCAGATTCTCTGATGAGAGGTATTCTCCAAACCAGGCATGCTTGAGTGTGGTTTGCCATCTCGGCGATCTAGATGTGGTCACGACACTACTGAACGAGCACGACGTCAAGATCAATCCAACAGGGCCGCCCAAGCTTCCCTTCCTCTCGTTTCCGATCAGAGCTGCGGTCAGTGGCGGTCATAAAGCCATCGTCGACTATCTGCTTCAGCACGGCAGCGGAACTGAAGCAGCCAGTCTTGACCCCCCTTACTGGACGATCATTCATGACGCGATACTGAGTCGTGAACCTACTATGTTGGCCTTCCTCTTGGAAAAGGAACTGGCCTTTCCAGTGCGCGAGCCATGCGCCGGTGAACAGCTCGGCTCTGCATACGAGGGTGCGCTCATCACAGCTGCGTACCAGGACAACGACGTTGCGTTCAACAAATTGGTGGAAAGAGGTCCCATCAAAGCACCTTTCTCAGAACCACTACAGCAACTAGTCCTGATGGCAGCATGCGAGGGAAGATCGTTGGCAATCGCGCGACTCATCTTTAAGATGAACCCTTTGCTCGACCCAAACTACGATCTCAAGGGGTTTGTCACGCGTCGTGCGATGATACCGTCCTGGCTCCGGCGGCAATGCCCACTCGAAGCAGCTGCTTATTGGGGAAGCATGCCGTTGGTCCAGTTACTCATCAACCATGGTGCCGATCCGAATTGGTCGAATGGATGCGGGACATCAGCGTTGTACAAAGCCTCGAGTCAAGGCTACGACCGGTGTAAAGACATGCTGCTGCGTGCTGGCGCTAATGCCGAGGAGATTGCACCACTGGGTTGACTTTACCCTGCAGTCCAGCTAGTTAGCGAGAGATAGAGGGTTTTGTCAAGACGGGGGACAACTTGTGTTATCAAGTTGCGGACGATCGCCGATCACACGCGTCTCCATCGGGAACCTCAAGATCAAGTCCGCAATAGTGAACGCCTATTGCTGCAGCAATCTCAGGTCAAAGCTTTCAACTACAACCCATTCACCCATTGTACCCATCGTGTGTACCTATTGCTCAATAGATGTTGGACATGCACAAGGGATTTAGCAATAAGTATCACCTTATCTATCGCTCTGAGAAGTGGATACCCATTTTGTGTACGCATTGAGCAATGGGTATTAGCAATGGGTAGGCCTTAAAGCAATGAGTACACGGTGTTGGATGCTTTGTCTCAGGATGTCCGTATCAGAATATGCTCGCGAGACGTACTATATAGAGACAGATGTAGCCTAACAAATCGGGCGATCTCATGTCTCAACTATTCACGCTTAAACTAGATATTCCAGAGCTTGATAGTCTTGGGCCTCTTAGCTAATGATGTATTTCTTCAATGCTGATATGCTACATCTGATCTACTATACCTAGACCACGACACTGGGAGACGCCAGGAACGCTGGAACGTAATGCTATGCAGAATATACAAAGTTGTGATTCAATGAGTCTTCTCCACTCGCGACGGTCGGATACCCTCAGCTCCTCTTCTCGCTCTGGTTCAGCCGTCTAAGCTTTAGGAAGCCTTCCTTCTTCTACAGAATCAATCTTGATCCAGATGTTGGTCTCATCGAACGGGAAGGTGTATAATCTCCTGTGGATACCTCCCACCAAGGTACTGTATATGATCGGCGTACATGAAACCGAACGGCGACAGATTCTCAGTGCCCATTAGAGCCATGTATTGCTTAATTTTCTCTGGGTTCCCGGAATCACCTTTGTAGGTGTACTTGCCACGAATATAACCGGCCCAGGCTATTGCATTCAAAGAGTGATAGACCTGTGCAATCGCACCCTTGTTGACCACGTGCTGCCACTCCAGATAAGTGATAGCTCGAGCCTTTGCTTTGTCGCCGTTCGTGATCTTATCGATGGTAGCCCATTTGATGTCAGGGTTTTGAAGTCGATGATCGTTGATAAGTGATTTCGAGCAAGAAGTCTGTTTAGTTTATCTAGCTTTCTTGCGAAAATGATTATGTTATAGCCAATAGCATCCGATATACGGAGAATCATGAAGTCGGACTCATGACCCGGACCAAGTCTTCAGTAAGCAATGATTGCAATGTCTAGAGATAATTATACATTATTGAGCAGTTTCGGCACGTACGGCCATAGTCAGCTGAAAACTGGGCATCCCGTCCGCTCTGCCATACATAAGCAGTTGAACGGCAGATTAGTACTACGGTGGGTGACCACGTGGGAATCCCTGCTGCTGTACGTTATTTTCTTTTTTTTGGAATTCTGCTATGCTTTGACCAGGGTCATATCATTATCTCGACATTATCATACCTCATGGTCTATCAAGCTTATGAGCCATGTCACTCGACCTGCTTCGCGAATTGGCGGTTGGGAACAAGTACGAGATACGGAGTTTTCATGTTGCTAAGTTATGGTCAAACCAGCAAGATAGGTAATCGAAGGCACAGGTTCTGCTTGTACTTTGTCATGTGTGGCAGTTGGAAGAGGTGTTTCTAGTTGCAGATGGCACGTGTCAGGAGCGAGCTCGGCTTACTCAGCCCCAGCGAAGGGGAGCTGACGTCTGCGGGCAGGGAGAGGGACACATGTACAAGTGGCGGGATTGTGTTAGATACCTAGCTTTCTATCTCTCTTCAACACTCAGCACCAACAAGAGCAAAGATGATGTTTCGTTTGAGTCAAGTCTTGACTGCGTCCCTCGCCCTGGTGGGCACATCGGCTGCCTCGGCCGTCATCGACCTCATTCCCAAGAACTTTGACGACATTGTTCTCAAGTCTGGAAAGCCCGCTCTCGTCGAGTTCTTTGCTCCCTGGTGTGGTCACTGCAAGACACTGGCACCCGTCTACGAGGAGCTGGCCACATCTTTCGAGTCTGTCAAGGACAAGGTCACCATTGCAAAAGTCAATGCCGATGAGCACAAGGATCTTGGTCGCAGATTCGGTGTTCAGGGCTTCCCTACTTTGAAATGGTTCGATGGCAAGAGCGACACTCCCCAGGACTACAGCAGCGGCAGAGATCTTGAGAGTCTGTCGGCTTTCATTTCCGAGAAGACTGGTATTCGCTCCAAGAAGAAGGCGGCTGCCCCCAGCCACGTCGAGATGTTGAACGAGCAGACTTTCAAGACTGAGATTGGAGGTGACAAGGACGTCCTCGTCGCTTTCACCGCTCCTTGGTGTGGACGTAAGTGTTTCTGTATCGTTTCCCTGCTGCGATTTGTACTGACGCAGAACACAATAGACTGCAAGACCCTCGCCCCTATCTGGGAGAAGGTCGCCACTGATTTCGCCAACGAGCCCAACGTTACCATCGCCAAGGTCGACGCAGAGGCCGAAAACTCCAAGTCTCTCGCTCAAGCCCAAGGTATCAAGGGCTACCCTACCATCAAATTCTTCCCGAAGGGATCCAAGGAGCCTGTCGCATACGAAGGTGGACGCACCGAGGATGCCTTGGTCAAGTACATGAACGGCAAGGCTGGCACTCACCGCACCCCCGGCGGTGGTCTTGACACAGCCGCTGGCACCATCGCCGCTCTTGACACTTTCGTGTCGCAGTACACTAGCGGTGGCAGTCTTGCCGATATCCAGAAGCAGATCTTGGCCGCTTCCGAGACTGTCCAGGACAAGTATGCCCAGTACTACGTCAAGGTCTTTGACAAGTTGGCTCAGAACGGCGGTTACGTCGAGAAGGAGTCCAAGAGACTTCAGAGCCTTCTGAAGAAGGGTGGTCTTGCTCCCGAAAAGGTCGACGACCTGACCAAGCGCAGCAACATCCTCAGCAAGTTCGCTGCCAAGGTGCAGAGCGTCAAGGAGGAGCTCTAGATCAGTTGTTTGACTACTAGGGTCTGTATCGGAAAGAATTCAAAAAGTGCCATGGGCAAGTGAGGCGATATTCAGCCAATTTAGCCATGACTCATGATCCAATTGATTATACGATTTTCATCATGTTAAGCTACACTACTCCGGGGAAGAAGAGTTCCTCCTCCGTGCCTCTGCTTTTGGTGATTCATGTCTTTCAGCCCGCTTAGCCTGAATGCGTGGCTGTACCCCTTGACCTTCCGGGTGCTTCTCCTGCCACTGTGCCAATAGCTTCGTAAGCTTTGGGCCCCATGTTTCCTCGCCCTTTTCCAGTTCATCGTATTCCAGAACATTTTTTCCCAACTCAAATTCACCCTGACGTGATCGCTCCAGGGCGGCCATCAGACCTAGTGACCCTACTGCTGCTCCGAGATCGTGGCACAGACTGCGGACATAGAAGCCTGAAGAAACGGTCATACGAAGGCGAGCTGCGGGTGCTGGACACGGGGCTCTCTCTGAAGCAGTGGTGCTCTCGGTTTTGGTAGAAGTCTCGGTAGCAGCATTGCCCTCGGATTTGATAGAGGTTTCAGCAGCTGAAGTTTCGGCGGCATCTGAGGTGCCCTCGCTCTTCAGCTTCTTGGCCTCGGGCTCTTCGTCGTCGTCTCTCTTCCTCTTCAATTCCTTGTCATCTACCGCAGCTCCTTGGTCGGCTGCAGCATCAAGGTGCAAGATCTTGTCGACAACTTTCTTTTCCTCTTCTTCAGCCTCCTTCTCGGGCCAATGGTATGAATGGGTGCCAGGTTCCAACCATTCGACACACTCCATGCTAGAAACGGTCACAGGTCGCTCTTGTATCTCTACAGGCACTTCCTTGCCTTCTCTAGCATATTCGTAAAGTCGCTTTCCTTGAACCCGAAGAGCAGAGTAGATCGGAGGACGTTGCATGATATCGCCACAGAATTTTGCCAGAGCGTCTTCGACGAGTGATTTGGTGACATGTTCGTGGGGCGCGCGCTTAACAACCTTGCCTTCACCATCATATGTATCGCTGGCAGCACCAAAGACAACAACTGTCTCGTAAGTCTTGGTACAATCCAGGAAGCCTTGAAGCTTCTTGGTCCCGCTGCCAACACCAACGACCAAGACACCGGTAGCTTGAGGGTCGAGAGTACCCCCGTGACCTAGCTTGACCTGAACAGGTTGACGGCTTCTGCGGGAGCGTTTGCGATATTGGTTATGGGACTCGGCTTCACGGCGAGCTTTCTCGGCTTCGATCCAGGGAGCAAAGGTTTTGGAGGGGTTGAGATGTTTTTGCAGATCGCGAAGAGCTTGAGCTGAGGAAACTGCGAGGGGTTTGTGGATGGCGAAGACGCCTTCGACGACGGGTGACGGGTTGGCCATGATTGATCTCCACAGGATACCTCCTGCGCCCATCTGATGGTATGAAGACAGCACCCAGCGAGGTGAGGAAGTCAAAGTGAAGATTGGGTGTTTGTTTCGTCGAGAATCACGAATGACAAGTTACGTACCTGCAAAGGAAAGGAAGAAATGCTTATCGATAAGCCCAGCTATACTCCAATCTAGGACGCGCAGCTCTTCAGCGCGTCGGCCGGGTGGGAGCGTGAATTAGTTAGGTAGACATGGATCTCCAATTCCGTTCCCCCCTCACGCACACCAGCTACAGTGACGACGATTCTTGTTTTTCTTCTTATCACACTTAGCCATCAAGGATGACGGTCAAGGAGATATGGGCAGCAACGACACCAACCACGAAAGCAATCTGCTGAAACCACGCCTTCCCTCGCTGCTCAACTCGGACTACTGGCCCGAGTTTGAGTTGAAGAGCGTCCACATCTACGACGCGACAGACTCGACAAATCAGCCTGCCAATCTTCTCCACGCCGGTCTCTATCGCCCCTTGGTCGTCAAAGGCAGACTGCAGCCACCTAATGAACGCAACGCGGAATCATGGCTGAATGATCCCAACCTCGGCGCTGTCGACATTGTCCTCAGCGACGTCAAGGAGTTCTCTTATGGCCAATACGGCGACGGCACTCTGGATATCTGGGCTGCGGGCCAGGCTGGCTGGTTCACCATCCGTCCGTCCAAAGCATACCGGGACACATATCGCGACATGGTTCAAGCTGTCAAGCTCTTGTATTTCACTGCCGACACGTACAAATCTGCAAGAAAGTATGCCGACCTGTCGCCTGATGCTTTCTTCCAGAAGGTCGGACCATGAACCCATTTCACATCTATTTCCCCCACATACTAACGAAGACACAGTGTTGCGACAGCCGCTTCGACAAGTGCACCTCTGCAGAAAAAGCAGAGGCCTTGTTTGCGAAGCACCGCCTTTTCTTGATTGCTTCCATGCTCACGGCGAAAGAAGGCTTGCAGTGGCATCGTGTGCCACTATACTCATATCTCCAAAGCGCTTATCCTGATGATTTTGAGCTGGTCAGGCAGAGAATTGGTTTCAGACCCAAGCCTGCCTCGCGTAAGGGTAGCACACAATCGCCGGCTCCATCTACCGCAAGTTCTAGGAGGAAGAAAGCCGTTGCCAAACAGAAGAACGCCACCTCTAGATCGGATGTGCCTAAGCGACTCACTCGTTCTACACGATCGCGGTCCGTTGTTGAACCAACATCTCCTGTTTTGGACATAGATACTGTGCCGGAAGAGCAAACTCAAGTACAAGATACAACAGCCACACCCCATATCAGTGAAAGCCAGGAGAGCGCAGCGTCGGACTCCAGCAGTGACATAGAAGAACATCGACCTCGTGGCAAGGGCAAAGGAAAATCCGTCCTTCGACCAAAATCTGCCAAATACATCTCTCCCAACGCAGGGGACAAGCTCTCTCCAAGCAACAGACTTGCACCATCTAGACAACAACCGGACGATGAGGATGAAGATGTAGACATGGACGATCCAGAAGAGTCGTCATCTGCTGAAGATGATCAATACACATCATCCATACCATTCCGCCTTCAGGAGGCTGAAGAGAATGGTGACATGTGGCGTTGTCCAGTCGATGGGTGTATGCACAGGATATACGCAGCATCAGAGCCCAGCTCGCAAGTGCTCATCAATGCACATCGCCAAATGCACGACTTTGATCATGACGAGAGGATACAATTGGTGCGCCGCATGGAGGCTCCTTGGTTACCAGTAAATAGATTGATGGACCGAGTCAGAGGTATGGCGGCTCAGGCCAAATTTCCACCAGCCGTGGTGCAAAGATATTGAATAGCTTGGGTTAATTTTGTGTTTCCTTCTCGAGTTTAAGGGTGGGTTGGAACTGTTACTATGATACCACGGGAGAAAAAGGGATTTTGGGATGCCATCCTTAGGCACGTCGACAAGGAGTTAGCAAACGTATTGAATTCTGTCTTGTCATTCACTAGAGCTGCATTGCTCGAAAAGGGTATCTTTTTGTCTTAACATAACCATCATCACAACTACTTGGACTCCTCATCGTCGGGTCGAGAGGCTGAAGCCTGGATAGACGCCTCGAGGTTGTCTAGTCTTCTAGACATCTCGTCCACTGTGATCATGTCAGCTTCTCAACTCGTGTGTTGCCAATCACCAATCACTCACTCTTAGCGAGTAGATCCGAGGAGATGGTTGTGAATTTGGTCGAAAGTTGACTCAGCAGATCATCAACCACAACGGCCAGATCAGAAGACGGCGCTTCAGAAGACTATGTGCCTAGTTAGAGAGCATCAAGCAAATGGATTTCGATTGCATCTGCACGCACAGCTGAAGCATCGGGTGTCTCTGTGTTGTCCTTGTTGATGTTTAGATCTGCCATGCCGAGAGTAGGATCGTTTCTGTCGGCCATCTCGAGACTGTACTTGACAATGGTTCGAAAAAGTCTGAATCGAAATCAAAAGGCAATCATGCGCTCCTCCTGTCTTGTGAATACTGTAGTCAAGATGGGGAGACAAGAGTATGAGATTGCGCGAGTAATCACATAGAGACGTCCGGTCAGATCACGACTCGCGTAAAGATGCTCCGTCCGACTAGCGGCTTTGCGGCTTTTGCCCGACCGACCGACCGATCATTCTTTACTCCAGTTAACTTTTTTTTCCCAAGATTCTGCAAGGGACGTCAAAATAAAAAAAATAAATCGACTTACCATTTTCCGAAATAACCAAACGAAGCAATCATGGCCAAAGGAAGCAAACTCAAGCAAGCTCTGGATCGCGAAAAGGGTGTCAATCACAAGCTCGACCACCAAAAGAAACTGCAAAAGCAGGCGGAGAAGAGAAAGAGGGCGAGGGCCGAGAATGACGACGATGAGACTCTTCTCGAGGACGCTGTGAAGGTTGCTGAGGAAGAGGCTGTTGGCAAAGCTGCTGGCAAGGACAAGAAAGGTTCAAAGCGCGCAAAGATTGAAGCAGAGGACGTCAGTGAAGAGGAGGATGCAGAGTCCGGAGATGAGGAGTGGGAGACTGATGATGAGGAGAAGACGCATGCTGTATGTTCGGACTGTTACTCTGGTTCACAAGTGCATTACTAATACACGGTCGGCAGAAAAACCTTGCAAGACTAGTCGAGAGCGATTCTGAATCTGATTCTGACGACGAGGACGACATCCACGCCAACGGAGCTGCCGAGGACGAGGAAGACGACGAGGAAGATGAGGAAGATGTGCCGCTCTCAGACCTGGAATCCGTAGCTTCGGAGGACAAGGGCGACATCATCCCACATCAGCGCCTGACCATCAACAACACTGCCGCCCTATTACGCGCTCAAAAGTCCATTGCATTGTCAGCAAAACTCCCATTCTCAGAGAACCAATCTGTTGTTAGCGATGCGCCCGTCGAGATCGCCGATATCGACGATGACCTCAACCGCGAACTCGCCTTTTACAAGCAATCACTAGACGCCGTCACCAAGGCACGCGGCCTGTTGAAGAAGGACGGTGTACCTTTCTCAAGACCCGCGGATTACTTTGCCGAGATGGTCAAGAGTGACGAGCACATGGGCAAGATCAAGCAAAAGTTGGTCGACGAGGCCGCAAGCAAGAGAGCTTCGGCAGACGCACGCAGACAGAGAGACCTGAAGAAGTTCGGAAAGCAAGTCCAGGTCGCCAAGCTGCAAGAGAGAGACCGTGCCAAGAGAGATACCATGGACAAGATCAACCTACTCAAGAGAAGTAAGTGTCCTACAAGCCCACAAGTACAAAGAGAGAAAAGACAACACATGCTAACAGGAAACAACCACAGAGAGAAAGGGCGCAGACATTGGCGATGCCAACGAAGCCGATATGTTCGACGTCGCCCTCGAGGACGCGGCCGAGACGGAGAAGAAGGACCGCTCCAACCGCAAGGCACAGGGAGGAGCGGGAGGAGCAAAGTCTGGCTTCAAGCGCCAGAAGCGCGACGAGAAGTACGGGTTTGGAGGCAAGAAGCGTCACGCAAAGAGCAACGATGCCAAATCAAGCTCCGACATGCGCGACTTCTCCGTCAAGAAGATGAAGGGCGGCAAGAAGGCTGCTCAAAGACCTGGCAAGAGTCGTCGTGCGAACAAGTTCTAAATGGTTTCGTAGTGGAGACGGCTGAAAGGAAGGTTGAAAGGTGTTTTCTTTGGCAGCGTACAGAGGGTAAAAAGAAAGGGTGGGTTTTGTTTGTTTGGCATGGATTTTCTTACTGGTATATCAAAGAAGCGTATGGATTCACTAGTGTACAGAAGGTCCATATGGCGAACCGGCTCATGTATTCGCCTGCAATGCTTGTGGTTCTTGAGGGAGAAGAAAGAGTCGAGAAACGAGGAAATATATATGACATTCAAAGTCCAGCAGCGCCACCACCATTCGTCAAAATAGTTGTACAGGGAGGAAAAGGCAAAAAGGGCTATTTTAGAGTAGATATACACGTGAGATGGGAGGGCGTTTAGAGAGCGGGCTTGGCCTGCGCTGCTTGCTGGTTTTGGGTAAGGAGCTGTAGAGAATGCAATGTCAGTAAACCTGCTCTCTGTTTTCTCTCCTTTGCAAGTGAGTGTGTTGTTGACTATGTAATGACGAACCTCGTTGGCGCTCTGCTGCATCTTCATTTCCCTCTCCATCTCGGCCATTTGCTGTTCCTCGGCGAAAGCAAGGGCCCACGGGACACCGAGAAGGAGCACACTGGTGCTGACAACCCACAAAGTCTTTCCGCCGTATTTCAAAGTGGTCGATACCCAGGACTGAGTTGTGGAAACGGCAGTGGACAAGCGCTTGCGGTGCTGAGGCGGAACGATATCTTTCAAAGCGGCGATTCTGTCGGCGAGCGACTCGTCGGCCAGGTAGTCCTCATCAACGGAAGATGCGTCTGACTCTGTAGGAAGATGTCGTGTTAGCAAAGATATATGTCTTTATCATACTTGGACGGTCGCTTGTTGTTCCTTACCAGAGTCTGTGTCCCACTCCTCGTCGACCTCGGGACCGACTTGCTGTCCGGTGAACTCCTCGTCGAGAACCTCTTCAAGCTTGACCATTTTGAGATTGTGATAGTTTAAGTAAGGTGATGAAGTATAGTTTGTGCTTGTGTATCTATTGAGTGTCTTCTGTCCAGAGAATGCGCGCGCCGGGCGCTGGAAAGCGTGCGTCAAGAATCTTTAGAGTCCGTTCGTCATTGGCGGCTTCTTCCGCCGTTGTTCCCTTTATGTGTCTGTCACTTCTGCTCAGTTCTGGCTAAGTTGCTGCATGAAGTTCTACCTAAGATCACACTCTCACTTCATGTTGGTGTCGTTCACCTTATCCCAAGACACATCTTCTAGCTTGCTCTCGAAAAATACGCACCTTCTAGAAAAGGTCCGCTAGCGACACCGGTCAGACAGATCGACTACTCATCTGGCAGACCACGTGACACAACTTGAAGACATCCGTGGACTTCGAGTCATTCATGCGATACAAGTTCTGCTATTTCTATCAGCCTTGTACGGACATAATGGAGAGATGACATCTGCTCGATCTGGACGATGGATTGCCTAGGTGAATTGACCAAGAACCAATGACCAGAAGATTTCCTTATTTTCAAGGACGAAATGATAGCTGCTACAGCATCCCTGTTAAGGTTTGCCCTGTACAGGCAAGGCAAGGCAAGGCAAGGTAAGATAGGTGCGCTACAGTACAACGACGGTATTAATGTCTTGGCACTCTGCCCGCCTCCCACTATCTTTTCTTCTTCCTCCGCTCTCTCGGTAGGACTGATAAACTGTCGGGCGCATGATAGTCGCTCTACGTCTGTCACGACAACTATCCAACACTGATATTGCTATTTGCACGCGTATTTCCTATCTGATCGGTACTTGATTGATTCCTCGCGTCTCTGAAGCGCTTCGTAACATTGGCGGGGTATCCGAGGCTGAGCGTGCCGACACAAAGCGCTTCTTACCGCTGTCATGGATCCATCCGACAACAAGCATAGCAGGACTTATCAAGCATGCATACCGTGCCGTAGGAGGAAAGGTGTGTATGCTGGCCACCTTGTGCTACAGTTCCTCTGCTGACCGACCATTTTAGTCCGCTGTGACCTCGGGCCCGTTGACAACCCGCACGAACCGCCCTGTGTGCGATGTCGCCGTGAAGCCAAAGAATGCTTCTTCTCTGCAACACGCCGTAAGAAACGCGCTGCTGATGCCGGTGACGAAGACGAGCTTGATGCTGCCGACTATGAGATCCGTGGAGGCCGCAAGCGTCTGAAAGATGGCGTTGTCGAGTCCGTCGATTCCGACACTCGCAGCGTAAACTCGCCGGGCTACATCTCACATCCTCTGACCCCGGGAGGCTCCTTGGGTCGACTTCAACCCCTGCGCCGACCCAACTCGACGACAGAAACTCCTACTCGTGATGAAGAGACGGATGAACACGTCAACAGCCATACTGCTGCTCTCCTGCAGACGGCCGAATTGCACAACGGCCACGATGCTCTAAATGTCCTCATAGAAGCAGCCACTCATCACCGTACCGGGAGTGCTAGCGAAACGCAAAGATATGCCTCGTCTTTGCCGAGTCCTGCTCACGTGGATGGCAAGCCTTCTGCCGCTCCTCTTAGACAAGCCGTGCCTGACGCCTCTATCGACCCTGCCATCATGCAACAGCAACAAGCTACCGCCTCCGCTTCGTCGGCAGACCAAGCATCCGCTCATGCGGCGTGGTCACGCTTCCGCTTTGTTCGTAACGGTTGGTTCACTGTAAAAGAGGGCATGGCCTATATCGAGTACTTTTATACCTATATGTCTCCTCTTACCCCAATTGCCCTTCCTGACTACCGTGGTCCGGACAAGCATGCTGCTTTGTTGGAGAATGAGCCCATGCTTGCTGTGACTATGCTCATGATTGCCTCGCGCTACATGACACTATCTGGTCCTGGCGCTCAGGGCCGCTCTCATGCCATTCATGCCAGATTGTGGCCGTTTACCCAGCGCATGATCGACAGAATCGTATGGGGTCGCGATCTGTCTGGTACTACACTCTCTCCCGACGAGACACAGCCGGGTTGTGATGTCAATCCTATGATCAGGAAGGGCCTTCTGACCCTAGGTACGGTTGAAAGTCTGCTTCTTCTAACCGAATGGCATCCACGAATGATGCACTTTCCTGCTGACGAAGATGATACGCAACTTATGGCGCCCAAGAACGAAGATATCTTGTCTAACGAAGCTGGCTCGACCGATGACAAGGGCAATGGTCATGCCTTGACATCGTGGCTCGAGCCTTGTTTCAGGAGTGATCGGATGTGTTGGATCCTTCTTAATTTAGCCATGACCGTGGCTTCCCAAATCGGCATCTTTGACCCTGATTGCTCGAGACATTTACAAGGTGTGCCCGCGGATCAGCAGGATGTGTACCAAAGGCGACGTCTCCACATCAAGAGTCTGATCCTCGCCTACATTACCCAGACAAGTGGCCGTATGGGTGTCACGGCCATGCTACCTCAAGGCTACGCACAACCTACGCTGAGCGAGCTCTACAACCCGAAGCGATCGACTTTCCGTGATTCGAAAGATGTTGTAATCCACTTCTGGCTGCGATTGGCAACACTCGTCAAGATCAACAACGAAGAATTATATGCCAATCGTCAACAGACTCGTGATATCATCAAGACTGGCAAGTACAGAGAATTGCTACAAAGGATAAAACCTTCTCTTGTGCAATGGCGTCGAGAGTTTGAGACATATAGGAACAGTAAGTGTTGAATACTGTTCTTTAATAATCAGGACTGACGAATTTTTAGTTCCTATTCTGTTACGCCACGTTCTGATAATCGAATACGAGCACACGCGCGTTATCCTGCATCAGCTTGCTCTACAAGCTGTGGTGGAGAGGTGCGCTAATAACAACAGTCCAGGTGACACAAGAAAGGTGATACCACCGAACGTGCTTGATCAATGGTTCGGAGGCGACCGTCAACATGTGGATGAAGTCATGCAGGCATGTCGTAACGTTTTGAGAGTCGTAGTAGATGGCCTTGCCCCTGGTGGTTACCTCAAGCACGCTCCTGTGCGAACATTCTTCCGCATCGTTTCTGTCACGTTGGTTTTGGTCAAGGTAAGATGCGTACTTGTGGCGATTCACTATTTTGCAAAGACTAACTTCAGCATGCAGACTTTCGCCTTTGGCGCTTTCGAGAACGAAATGGCACTATCACTGAGTTTGATGGATCGTACTGTCGAGACGATGCGTGCTCACGTAGTTGATGACGTTCATCTTTCAACACGTTTTTCAACCTTCCTCGAAGTAATTACCAACCGTCTTCGCCCTATGATCGTTCGCATGAGCAGAACCCACGGAGCCACCAGCGGTCCAATAAACACCCGAGTCCCAAGTCGAGGCGTCAGCAACAGTCCCGCACCTCAGCAAAGCCGAAATCCAGATCATCCAAACATGCGAGCCGATGGCAACGGTTACTCGTACAATGTTCCCCACCACAACGACAACTTCCATGCAAATGGCCGTGATTCACCATCACACAACGCACTCTACGGTATCTCAACACAAGCCTACGATATCGGAGATAGCGGCAATGCATTCTCGGTCATGCCACCGCCCACAAACCCTGTCTCTCCTACCATACCTCACACAATCCTACCAAACCACGACGAATACGGTAACCCTTACAGTGGCTTTGCAGGTCAGGATTTTGGTTCAGACGAGCACGTAGGAGCCTACGATTGGCTTGCCTTACCACTTGATCCCATCCTGCAAAGCAGTGGCCAGGATGTCACTGGAACATGTTTTGGACCGGGCATTGGTGATTATGACATGCTGGAGGTTCTGCTTGGTGGCAATAGTCATCCTCCTTCTCATATGCATGGAGGAGCTTGAACGGTACAATATAGAGTGTTTTCTTATGCTGAGAAGGTAGATATGCTCTGGCTTTTGCGATTTAGTTCACTTTGATACCCCGCCAGATGCCGTTTATAGCAGTATCGATACATTTGTCATATCTATGAGCTTTTGGGATATTTCACTTGTGGAAATCTTTTCATTACGTTCTTATCACACGGAAAGAACAACCAACGTAAGAGAGCGACAATAATTAGCTTGCTATGTTGACCAGAGGAGTGGTCATTGAAGTTGAGACAAAGGAATGGATGGAGCTTTGACCATCACACCTCGAACGTGAATAGAGAAAAAGAAAAAAAAGAAAAGCAAACAAAACAAAAAAGGAAGGTGCAATGGAGGAAAAAAAAGGGAGGAAACAAATAATTAACATTCCGTACCTGCCCACTCAATTTCCCTTTTTCTTTTTCTTTTTCTCCATGCTTTCCTTTTGTGGTTTTGGACAACAACTTCCTCTTTGCTGAATCATGCCATAAAACTTGTTATTCTCTTTCCACTTTTTTCTCATCTTTCACTTGTTTTCCAACAATCGGACAAGCTTTGAAGTGAGGAATTTCACACCTGAAATCCACGGGGAACATCGTACAAACATAAAAAAGTCAAGACAAATCAGATCAAATCAACAAGCTCAAGTTATCTTTTTCTCTCAAAACAAACACGACGAGATTCCATTGAAACTTTCCACTTTATCTCATCCGACAACAAATCAAGCAGAGAAAGGAAACAAGAAGAGAGAAGAACCCGACTGTTTCTTCCCGTCACATCTATCCCAAGAAACGCACCATCGCTCGTCCCATGAATTTTCATAGCTTGAACGATTGGGAAAAGAAAAAAGCTGTAGTCACAGCCGCGGCCGCAACAGTCGCAGCAGCAATGGAAGAAGGAATACTCGACCACGAAGGATCATCTGTATCGTCCCGTCAATCTTCGCCTTTGGACGACGAAATGGAATATGCATCACAGTTACCCCCTGTCAACCCCAAAAATCAATTTCTCGCAACTCCCAAACAACAAAATCGTCAGCACAAGGACGTTGGAATGGGAGGTGGAGGGGCCCATGAAAGCGAGACTGTCAGTGAGTTGGTGAGGGGAATTACGGAAGCGGCAAAGACAGCTACCGAGAACCCGAATGGAGGTGGCAGTGCAGTCAAAAGGACTAGAGGCAGGCCGAGAAAGTATCACACGGAAGCCGAAAGGGAAGAAGCCAAAAGAAGATACCGTGAAAACCACAAATCCAAAGCTTCTGGAAGTGGCTCCGGCGCTGCTATCACTGGCACTTCCACTGGAAACGCACACGACAGCGCCATATTGGCGAGTCCTGAACCAAAGGGCAAAGTTGTGGATGAGCTTTGGGAGGCAGTCAGGAAGCTGCAGGATGAGGTCAAGGTGTTGAGGCAGAAATTGACGGATAAGGAAGATTCGCAATCTGCAGATGCTATGGTTGCGCAAGCCCAGCCAGCTGCGAAAAAGAGAAAGGGGCCTGCTGTTGATGGTTCAGCTGGAGCCAAGAAAAAGAAGAAGAAGGCCCCAGGGGAATCTACGGCAGAGCAGGGTGGCGTCGAGGGGTGAGAAATGGTAAGATCAATCGTTTTGGGTGTCAAAGTACAAGAAAGCTAATTGAAATGATAGGACGACGAGTCACTTGGTGAATCCAAGCACTTTCGTCCCACCACGATCCTTCTTCCTTCCAATGGCTTTCCATTATATCATCAAGCATCGACAACCACTTTCAGCTCCTGAGTTTTACTCTATCGATTTGCTCGTCCTCAGTTGTCCTTTGAAGGTTCAGTCTAGCATTACACATTGTTGCTCCTAATGATGAATTCGAGTATGCGCGTGCCAGAGTCAACCCGAAACTGCCCAGCAACTATCACTTTCAAGAGACCGCTCCATGCACCCTTGTTTTCGTGACGGTGTTGGAAGGAAGGAAGGAAGGAAGGAAGGAAGGAAGGAAGGAAGGAAGGAAGGAAGGAAGGAAGGAAGGAAGGAAGGAA